>CAJGYO010000001.1:139760425-140153227 GCA_904845875.1 Miscanthus lutarioriparius
AGCTTATGGGTAGCTTAGGTAGGGATGAATATGAAAACATACTTGCATTGCATATATTGTAAAGTTAAAACGAGGATCCGAAGAGAAAGATTTCATACTCTTAGATCAAGATGTGCATGTGTGTAGATATATATATGTGGTGGCTAACCTAATTCTACTATGCTCCTTGAAACATTTCTCTCTTGTTTCAAACTTAAAATTTTTTTGTAAAAAAACATGGGCTATCTTATTCATTTCTTCTTTATTTTTTTCTTTTCAGGCGGGCATCTGAGTACCCATTGTTTTCAATATCTCGGACACTTGTCCATTTTTTTCCAATACTTTCTTTTTCTTTTATGAATAACTTTTGCATAGCCCATGCCTCTCTTTTTGCAATTGAAACTTTTCAAGAGAGACATTTACAATAACTTGGAACATTTATCCTATCAAGTATATTTTTGTGTCCATTCCCAGTGTAGGAGTATAACATTTTTAGGTGGATGGAAAACATGTTGTTATGTACCCCTAGTATAGGAGCAGCAAATATATGTGGAGTGTACGTGATCTTGATCTTGAGAGCATGATAAATTTCTCAACAAGGGTCACAAGGTTTGATCAAACTCAACACAATGACAAGTAGTATATGTAGAAGGTTTCTCTAGTTTATATATGGCTCTGGTAGGACATTGCTTACCACAAAAGAGAGGTGTAGCTATTCTTTTTATTTTTTGGAATAAAATTCTCTAATAATAAGACATAAAGAATCCAGTTCTCATTATTTACTATATCTCATTCCACAATAACTTAAGTAATATGGGGTCCCTAATAATAAGTTCCCAATAGTAGCAAGACTTCCAGAAAAAAGTATTATGTGAGTCTATCCTTAAGTCATGACTGAAATAATCTTTCCTCATGTTTTAAAGTTGTTTTATTCAATGATTTTCAATTTGGTTTGAAATGGAAAGCGAAACATATAAAAATAGAGTGTATTGGGCTCGAACCTGACCGTGGACAAAGCGTGAGGCAAGGCGGTGCTGTGATGGACCGGTTGGCCCATGTAGGAGGCCGGGCGGCCCACTCTCAGGCCCGTTTCGGTCCAACTTTGGCGAGCGTGATTTTTGTTCTGTTGCTTTCTGAATTTTATGATTTTCACGATCGAATTCTGTCTTGATGTCGCGGTGTGCTTTCCCACACTTGTTTTCCTGTATACCTTTATGCACAATATGTGGAGACAAACACATATCCAAAAAGAAATAGAGAACAAATAATAAGAAGAAGACTTCATTAATATATAAGGCACCTTATTACACAAGCACAAACTAAACACAAACTTTTGACTACCTAGCACAAACTTCAATATTCTAACGATCTGAGCTAAGTGAGTAACCTAAACATACTATCTTTAAACACTTGACCTAACCACTCGTGCCTTATTATTGACTACTTAATTCTCACTTCTTTATCTTAGCAACAAAATGATTCAAAGCATTTAGGTCATGTTGTAAGTCCTTGTGATAGACGTGTTCTTCATCGATCCTTTGCTCTAGGGTATAGATAACATCGAAGAAGTCTTCAATCTTCTTCTCTAAGAGTGCAATGGTCATTCGTGGTCACTTCTTAGCCTCTGGGATAGGTGGTGATGGCACCTTCCTCTTCTTCTCCTTCGGCGGAACAACCTTGATCTGATCCGGCATAGCGCAAACTCCATCGATGATGGTACGAGGGGTGACCGACTTGTATTTTGCACATGTAACGTCTCCAAATTTGTTGGTCTTCACTCTAGTCAGCACCTCGTTTGCCCTCAGAGGAAGGAGATTGATCTCCTTCATCACCTTGATCGGCGGCGGCGCGTCAGGTTGACGTGGCTTGTCCTTGAGAAGTAGACATGGCGGCGGTGGAGCAATCATCATCGGACAATGGATGGCTTGGGCAAAGTAAGATTGGCTTGAGCAAATTGGGATAACTTCTAGAAGAGCGATGGTCAGCGCAAGCATGTCGGGCTTCTAGCTAGGGTCAAAACCATAGGGGACGATCTCTTTGTTGGCCATGGGAACTAGAGAGGAGGAGAGCTTTGCTGCTGTTGGAGAGAGAAGGCTTTGATGGGATGGCTATGGAGGCAGGCAGAGGCTCACTTATATAGGGGGAAACAACTTGCAGCAAGGGTCAGGATCTATCCATATGAGGTCTCGTAACGAGAAAAAACCGAATGCGTCAAAAAACTGCAGGATTTTAACAAGGATCTAGAAGACACGAGAGAATTGATCGGGCGCGAGGTGGCTAACAAGTGGGCCGGGCGGCTTCTAGGTGGGGCTGGGCAGCCCCACATGTCATCTTCTCATGGTAATTTTTCTCACGGCGGTTTCTAATCCTTATATAATCTCGAAAAGTATATTTTCGCGTTACGAAATGTAAAGAGGATGGCGGTGGTGTAAATCTATGGTAAAATCTAGAAATCTACCTTATCCAAATCCTCAGGTGGTTTTTTAGGTTCTAGAAAGATATTGGGACGGTGGCCATTTACCTTAAATAACATACCTTCATAATTTTGAAGTGTTACCGCTCCGTGCGACGAAGTGCTTATCACCTTGAATGGTACTTCCCATTTGCTCTGAAGTTTTCCATGCTCAAATAATTTCACCCTGTAATTAAAAAGTAACACCTTATCTCCTGGGGCGAACTCCTTGATCCTCTTATCATGCTATCTTGTCATCCTCTCCTTGTAAATCTTGGAGTTGTGATATGCTTTTTCACGTCATTCATCAAGTTCAGAGAGTTGCATCTTTCTCTTAATTCCAGCAGCTTCAAAGTCCTTGTTCCATCACTTGATGACCAAGTGAGCTTTGAATTCTAGCTCAACAAGTAGATGATAGGTCTTCCCGTAGACCAGTTGGTATGGTGACATTCCAAGTGGTGTTTTATAGGCCGTTCTGTAAGCCTATAGTGCATCGGGTAGTCGATCCTTCCATGTAGTCCCCATCTCATTAATCGTCTTTTGTAGAATGTTCTTCATTTGTTTATTTGATATTTCTACTTGGCCACTTATATGAGGGGGATACGGAGTAGCGACATTATGATGGATTCCATGCTTTGACAAATAATTATGAAAATTCTTGTCAGTGAAGTGAGTTCCTACATCACTAATCACCATCCTTGGAACTTTGAATCTTAGAAATATTGTTTCTTCAAACATCTTCTTGGAGTTCTTTGCATCAGCAGCTTTTCATGGCATGGCTTCAACCCACTTGGAGACATAGTCAACTGCCACCAAGATGTATTCATAGTTCTTTGATTTCAGAAAAGGTCCCATGTAGTCGATTCCTTAGACATCGAAGAGCTCTATCTAGAGGTTGTTTGTGAGTGGCATGTCATCTCTTGAATTAATATTCCCATGCCTCTGACACGTTCCACACCTTCAGATGAAGTCCTTCGTGTCTTTATACATGGTTGGCCAAAAGAATCCACTTTGCCAGATCTTTGAATGAGTGCGGAATGCATCATAATGTCCTCCATATGATGATGAGTGGCATCGTTCTATGATCTTGATGCCTTCTTTCATCGGTACACATCTTCTGAGCGGGCCATCAGAGCAGACACTGAAGAGGTATAGTTCATCCCATTTGTGGAGATGACTTTTGTAAATGAGCTTCCTTTTGTTCTCCCCTGGTGGTACATAACCTGCAACCATAAAGTTAACAATATTTGCGTAACAGGGTCAGATTTTGTGACCTTGAAGAGCATGTCGTCCCACAGCGAATCATTGATGGGCAGTTCCTGTGAATTCTCAAGCTGCATTCTAGACAAATGTCTCAAGCTGCATTCTGGACAAATGATCGGCAACAGAATTTTCTACTTCCCTTTCATCTTTTATTTCTAAGTTAAATTCTTAGAGTAACAAAATCCATCTTATTAATCTAGGTTTAGCATCTTTCTTAATTAGCATTTCAAAGCAGCATGATCCGTATAAACAATCACCTTGGCTCCTACTAAGTAAGATCTAAACTTATCAATAGCAAAAACAACAGCCAGGAGTTCTTTTTTAGTTGTTGCATAATTAAGTTGAGGTCTTGTCTGAGTTTTGCTAGCATAAGCTATTACATGACGTTTTTTTATCTTTAGTTTGTCCTAAAACTGTCTCCATAGCATAATCACTAGCATCACACATAATTTCAAAAGATAGCGACCAATCAGGGGGTTGAATGATTGGTGCAAAGATGAGTGCTTTCTTAAGAATGTTAAAAGATTTTAAGCATGCATCATCAAATTCAAAGGGAACATCCTTAGCCAAAAGATTTGTAAGTGGTCTAGCAATATATGAAAAAACTTTTATAAAGCGACGATAAAAACCAGCATGACCAAGAAAACTACGAATCCCTCTGATATTTACGGGAGGAGGTAACTGTTCAATTACTTCAATTTTAGCTCTATCTACCTCTATCCCTCTTTCGGACACCAAGTGTCCAAACACTATTCCTTCTCTAACCATGAAATGACATTTTTCTCAATTAAGGACTAAGTGTTTTTCTTCACATCTTTGCAAAAAACCTTATCTAAATTTTCAAGGCAATCATTAAAAGTTTTTCCATAAATAGAAAAGTCATCCATGAAAACTTTCATAATTTCTTTAGTCATATCAGAAAATATAGACATCATGCATCTTTGAAAAGAAGCTGGAGCATTACATAGTCTAAAAGACATTCTACGGTAAGCATATGTTCCATATGAACATGTAAAGGTGGTTTTGCTTTGGTCATCTAGATGGATCGGTATCTGGTGATAACCTAAATACCCATCAAGGAAATAGAAGAAAGAGTGATTCGTCAGTCGCTCCAACATTTCATCAATGAAGGGCAACGGAAAGTGATTATTCTTTGTTGTCTTGTTAAGTTTTCGGTAATCAATGCACATCTACCATCCAGTGACGGTTCTTTGGGGGATTAATTCATTTTTTTATTTTTAACAACAGTCATGCCTCCCTTTTTAGGCACAACTTGAACAGGGCTAACCCACTCACCATACGACACATGATAGATGATCCCAGCATGCAAGAGTTTCAAAAACATCTTTTTTAACAACCTCTCTCATCGCATTGTTAAGCCTACGCCGGGCCTCACTAGAAGGTATAGAGTTAGAATCTGTGGGGATACGATGGGTGCAAAGAGTAGGGCTAATTCTCTTAAGGTCTTAGAGTGAGTAGCCAAAGGCAGAACGATGCTTTTTTAAGACAATTATTAAGCGTAGGGATTCTTCCTGAGAAAGTTTATCACTTATGATCATAGGAGAATCCTGATTATTATTGAGAAAAGCATATCTAAGACCGGAAGGTAGGGGTTTAAGCTCAATGGTGGGCTTAGGTGGTTCTAGCAATTTATTTAGAGATTTAGACTCTGTAGGATTTTCTTCTTCTTCCTCGATGAAGAACTGGGCATCATCTTTAAGGTTGGATTCAATCAAATAATCAAGAGATGCAACCTTAACCTCTTCCACTGGGTCTTTCTTGGGAATTGGCTCACTCTCAGCATTTAGAGAATGAGTAATGGGTATAGAAAGTCTAATGTTTTTTCCAAGTCTTATATTCAACTTCTCCGTGTGGCCTTCTTGGATAAGTCTTTCAATTGGTTGTCCTATCAACAGGTCGAACTTCATAACATCAAAGATATAGAACCTCAAATGAACTTTGGTTCTTTTTACCTAGATAGGGAGGACATACAAAATTCCTAAACTCAGGAGAATGTGTCCTGAAAGACTTTTCAATAACTTTGTTGTTGGGGTCAATGGCATGTTTTTCAATAAATCAAGAGCAAAAGATGCATACATGATATTAACACCCACAACAGGATTGTAAAGAGCAACAAAAGGACCTTTATTAATTTAGCAACGAATGGATAGAAGATGAATCTAAACGAAACACATCAGAGGAAAGTTCTAAATCTTCTAACCATTCTTTGCTTATAATAGATATTAGCTCTTTTGTAGTCTTTTTAAGGAAAACTTCCTCAGACGGGTCTAAAGGTTCTTCATTGGATGATGATTTCTTAGACTTCTGGGGCCTCCTCATGGTATGGTAATTCGAGGTATTTCCATATTCATTGAAAAGTTCATCCTTGAATTCAAGCATGAAGTCTAAAATTGGAGTTTCTTCCTTTTTCGGTGATTCAGGATTTGGGATATCTGAAGTTGGTGATGGGTCTGGTAAAGATTCGGGTTCAGCTATCTAGGATTCTTCCTCTAATGGCTTCTCTTCTACTTCTTTAGAGATGTTCTCTAAGATTTTTGTAAGAATGCTTCTCCCCGCACTAGCGAAGACATGCAAGAATGAACCTCCTGAGGTCGTATTAAGAAGCTTCAAGGTTTTTCTATCAAGACCCATATAGAAGTGTTGAAGAAGAATAGGGTTTGGAATGGCAAGGTCCAGGCTAGTATTATTAAGAGTATTAAAGCGTTCTCATGCCATGCCTAGAGATTCTTTTTTCTTTTGTTTAAAAGATAGAACCTCTAAACGAAGTCTGACTACCCTAAAGATGGGAAAGAATTATAAGCAGAAGCTAGAACACAGGGCTTCCCAATCTTCTTCTCTACTCCCTATGGTGAGATTGTACCAACATTTAGCTTTTCCCCTCAAAGAGAAAGGAAAAAGCTTCCATCGTAAGGTTTCATCTGACATGGCTGCAATGCGCAAGCATGCACAGGTTTGCTCAAACTCATTTAGATGGAAATAGGGGTTTTCATCATCTTCGCGCGCAAAAGGGTTGATCCTGAACCATGTTGATTAAACATGAGCGCAGCTCATAGCAAGGTGTTAAGATAGGCTTTGAAGACTCTTTTGGCTATAGGCTTGCGCTCGTGGGTGCACCATATTGGTAGATAGGGGTAAATTCAAGATCCGTGGTAAAAAGAATAAAAGAATAATAAAACAAGGATAAGTTAGGTTCGAAGTTAACTCAGCAACTGTTTCTTCGACAACGGCGCCAGTAATGCTTGTTGGTATAAATTAATGCACACAGAATAATCCGCAAGTGCACGGATATTATATCAATGTGGTACTTCACCGGGAGTACCCAGTTTTATACCGAACTCGAGGAAACGTGTGTGAGAATAACCAAATCTAACTTATCCCAACTTCACAATCAAAGCTAGATAATAGGAGCGTAGAGGAGACTGCTAAGGTCTTCTAGTTCTAACTTTGGTAAGCTTTTTCTTCTATTGTTCAATTCTAGGGATATTACTAGAGAAAATACAGGCAGAGTATGTTTTCTATAGCAACAAAGTCCTGCTAGGTCTACTAACGGGAGGTGGACTACAAAGGATTCAATGAGGCTATAAGAGTCACCCTCGTGAGCTACCACCGATCCGAAAAATAGGGTACATCCATGAGTAACCGAATCTAAGCACCATGCTTACACTATGAATAATACTTTAACCGAGGAGATACAAGAATTAAAGTACTCAAAAGAGAGTCGCAAACCTGAAGAACAATATGAACAAGATGCTTACTTGAATTAGAAGTCGATTACTAGAGAAATCTCAGAAAGCAAGCTCAAGAAGAACTTGATTCTGCCAGGGTACAAGCCATAGAGAGAACACCGACAGGACGGAACTCCTCCAAACTCTTCCCTCTCACTCTATCTCACTGTCTCTAATACAAGACTATATCCTATTGATGATTAATCTTCTCTTGATTGCTAGCTCTAATCCTAGTGGACATATGGATTAGGGTTTCTAGCTTCTTAGCTCTCAGGATCAAATGCCTAGTCCTTTTTTTGGAGGGGGTGGCAGGGGCTAGTATATATAGCCCAGAGTGTCCCACGTGAGCCCTTGGATCAAATTGACTTAAAGAACAGTAGAGATGCAATCCTTAAGGTGGTGGAGAACCGACATAACAATGAGGCTGACAGGTAGGGCCCACAAGGGCCGGGCAGCCCCACATGTCAGAGACACGTGTCCTGCTTTGGTGATTCACCTTCTGGAGTCTTCTAGAGTCTTTCCACATCGATTACACGACGGAATTATGTGATTTCTTTTTACGAGTAGGTCCTCCTTGGCGGTTTTCTGATTTAATCCTGCTGAAAACACATATTCACCAAAACTCATGGAATTTGTCAGTTTAAACCCCTAAGTCTACATTGGTGATCCATTTTAGCCATTTATATAAGATATATTGATGGTTTTGTGATGAATGTTAACTACTGTCAATAAAGCTCCTCAAAGATGGTGGAGAAGCTGGATCTAGCTTTGGTTATTGGTTCTTACTTCTTGCCTTCTCCTCCTAGCTCCAAATGGCAAGGGTGAGATGTTTCCCCTTCCCCTTCAACCCTAACCTCTTATGGCGCACACCTCCTAGATGATCTCCATCTCCATCCTAGCATATCCAAGCTCTAATCCCCTTCTCCTTTCTTCTTCTTTCCATCTCCTTCTTCTTGCTTGAGTGTGGGAGAGAGTAGAGAGAGAGAGAGTGATGAACTAGAGAGAGAGGGAGTGTGAGAGTGAATGGGTGAGCTGCCTAGACTGCTGGTTTAGGTGCTCCATGAGATGGACATGTGTGTTGGTGTGTGGGACCAAGGGAGCTAAGCAAGTAACACCACAACTCTGCTGCATGGGTCGTGTTGATGGACCGTCCGGTGGTGCGACGGACTGTCCGTTAGGTGTCGGCAAAAACCATTAGAAAACTAACTCTGTCAGATGGTTTAAATGAGCTGATGGATCGTCCAGTGAGTGTGGCGGATCATCCATTAGTTCACCTGTGAGCAAACTAAAAGCAGATTTTAGAACAACTTGAATTTAGATTTCGATTTGGATGCAAAAGATGATCATGATACTTTTGCTCACAAACATGTCATGATCAGGTCATGACACAAACTCCCCCTAATAGACTGAGGAAGGTTGAGTACAAGGCAGTTCAGAGCTATTGAGTCTATGGTCTACATGCACCGGAGTCAAGGAGGGTGTTGCTAAGGCATGGATGGACTTTGGTGTTGTCGCTGAGTTAGGAGAGCTTCGGGCGCTGCCTAGCTCTTCTGGTTCTGATGCTCTAACCGTCAGGGCCTATCAGCTTGGACAAGCTATAGGGTCGAGATGGCGGACTAAAGGGGGGTGAATAATCCTTTCTGAAACTAAACACACCGGCTAACTGAGATAAATGAGGAATTGAAATTAACGGGCTAGCCAAGACTACACCCATCTTTCTAAGTTCTTAAGCACCTTAAAAAGACCATCATAAGGCAACAAAGGTGTTGGGCTAGTTAGAGCTCACCTAATCAATTCTAGAGCAAGGTCACACAAACCTATGCACTAGTACTTTAAACAACCGGGGGAGCTCCTACACAACTAGTGAAGCAAAAGCACAAAGCCACCTAAGCTCACTAGCAATGCTCAATAACAAGCCTACACAAGCCAAATTAGAGAGCGCAAATTACTTAGCTACATAAACTAAGTAATGTGACTAACAAGGTTACTCAAACCAAATTAGTCATGCAAGGGAGCTATTTCTTTGCTATACAAGCAAGAAGGTAACTAGTCAACTACACAAGTCAACTAATTACTAGAGCAACTACACAAACACAAGTATATGAAAGTAAATACAAGCTTGTGTAATGAGGATGCAAGCCAACGGGAAGACAAGGATGACATGATGATTTTATCCTGAGGTTCACGTGCTTGCCAACACGCTAGTCCCCATTGTGTCGACCTCTCACTTGGTGGTTCGGCGACTAATTGGCATCACCCGCCAAGTCCGCACGTCGGGCACCGCAAGAACCTACCTCAAAAGTGAGGGTAGCTCAATGATATGCTCTACTAGAGTTGCTCTTCGTGATCCCCGCTGGGTGAGCACAATCCCCCTCGCAAATCCTCCTCCAAAGCACCGCACAATCTTCTCATGTGCTTGAACGGAGTCACAAGCCACCAAGCCATCTAGGAGGTGGCAACCTCCAAGACTAACAAGCACCACCGGCTTGCAACTTGATTACCTAGTGCCACTCGATGCAACCTCACGATGCAATCGCACTAGAATCGCTCACTCCCTCGATCGGATGATCGCTATCAAGCACAAGTGAGTTAGAGGGCTTCCAAGCACACCTACACAAACCACCAAGGCTTAAGGGTGCTCAGCAACCAACCCAAGCCCGAGTTCCACCTCTATTTATAGCCCCCAAGCTAAATAGAGCCGTTGGAGCAAAGCTGCTGATTTCTGCGAGGGCACCGGATATGGCGGTGCGGGCATCAGACAGGGTAGGGCTCCTAGCACCAGACAGGTGGGAGTGGTGCACCGCCTAGGGGTGGCGGTGCCCCTGACGGTGACCGTGCCCGTTTTCCTTCTTCTCTAGATTATTAAGGCAGTGCACCGGACATAGGGCAGCGGTGCCCATGGCGGTGACCCCCTTCACTCAACTTCGAACTGACCAGCCTCGGGAAAAGAGTGGTGGTGCCACCGGACACCATTTGGCGGTGCACCGTCCTGGACACGATGGTGTACACCATCACCGGCGGTGACCACCTTCACTGCTGCTGCACTCGGCCAAGTCCAGGTGGGCACCGCCCTAGGGGTGGCAGTGCCACCGGACAACCAGTGGTGGTGCCCTTAGGGCAACACGCTGCTCTCGGCCTCCTAGCCGGTCACCACCATAGGGGAAATGGTGCACCGGACAGGGGGTGGCGGTGCCACCTAGGCAGCACCTCGAGCCCAGTTTCGCCTCCTCTTCTTCACCAACTTCTTTACTTTTGCAAATGTGCTAACACCACCAAGTGTTCATCAACTTGTGCACATGTGTTAGCTTTCACAAACATTTTCCAAAGGATTAGCACTCTTCTTTTCATGCCACTCGATCCTAACACGTATGCAAAGTTAGATCGCTCAAGTGGTACTAGATGACCGATATGCAAACAAGTTTGCCCCTCTTAATAGTACGGCCATCTATTCTAAAACCGGTCATGCACTTCTCTACACAACCTTTGACCGGTGAAATAAAATGCCCTATAGGTTATACCTTTGCCTTACGCATTCCATTCCATCTCCTCCAATGTTGATACAACACATGCACCAACCTTGATCAACAAATGATATGATCCACTTCATATCATCATGTGACCTTATTGGTTCATCAATCCTGAACTCACTTGCTTTTCACCGCTGCCTTTGTCCATCGGCGCCAAGTCTTGCTTAAGCTTCATCGCCACACGGTCCATCGCTCCAAAGCCTCCAACTTGCCCTTCATGCTTGCAACCGATCCATTAAGCCAAGTCTTATCATGATCTTCTCCATCTTAGTCACATGACTCAATGTCATATCTCATATGCAATGAGCTCCTTCATCATATGTGTGAGCCTTGCAACAAATCCAAGCTATCTTCACCGTCATGGCATGAGTTGCTCACACAAGTATACTTGTGGACTAATCATCTAAGTGTCTCACTCAAACACATATTAGTCCACCTAAGATTGTCACTCAATTACCAAAACCAAACAAGAACCTTTCACCGACCTCCACCGGGTGAGCCTTCTCGAGGCTTCCTTGGAGGCAAAGGCACCTCGCTCGGCGTGTTGATGAGTGGGTCCAAGAGCCCCTGCACCCCTGGAGCCAGCGTTGGGGCTTGTCTTCTTGTGTCACGCTGCTTGTGTGACTTTGTCGGAGGAGTGGGCGACAGCGCCGCACCCGTCGATTAGGGCAACGCTGAGGAGCACCCGAGCCCTGGCCACTCGATGGGCTGAGCGGTGAAGTTTGGGGCGTAGGACTCCTGCCTGAACACTTGCTTGGGTTTGAGGGCGAGCTCAGGGTTCCGGCTCGGGTTGTCGTCGGTCGGGAGCCTAGGGACTTAGCGAGCCCTAGAGCCCCGAGCAAAGGCCGAGGGCGTGCTTGTGCTCAGCCTAATCCTTGGTTGGAGGGTACATGCGAGCGTACCTGATGTGTATAGCCCCCGAACAATCCTACAGGGGTCGGTCGGGGTGTCTTTTGGTCGGGAGTCTGTCTCCTGGAAACTTAACATGCCCCTATGTTTTACTTTCGTCACCCGCTACCACCGACTTTTCACGACCACCTCACACAAAGCCTCTTCTATAGCTGGCGATGGGTGGATTCTCTAACACAGGAACCCTACCCCTTTCTTCTTCCTCTCGGTGGCAGCGTGCACATGTTTCGCGCGAGTGCACGCGACCCATCGCGTGATAGAGTTTTCAAATTTGCATACTCACACGTTTCCACGACACAGTTAAGTACAATAGGCACAAGTAGATGCACAAGACTACATGAGTAGCAATGCTCATAAAAACATCATGTTCGCTGCAATTGCAGCTATAATTTGCCTTCTATGACCGTAGATAGAACTAAAAAAAGCTATAGAGGCTGTGACTTTGCTCTCAAGCGAACAAATAAATTTGGTACCTTTTTTAGTTTTTTTTCTTGTTGATGTGTCCTTATTATTATACTAGAAAAATATAGTAGAAAATAATTCAGTGGAATAGCCAACATTGTCGACCCTCACTCACAATTTCTTTTATAGCTCCCTGTCAAGCCTCAATGACAAAAAAGGTTCTAAAAATAAGAAAAAACTCTCATGTACTACTTTTTTTCCATCATCAAATAAGAAAAGTCACACTACCCATTGCTGCAATTGAATGCTGGCTAGACCCAGTAACGAAAGCCCAACAAGCGTTGGTGGCTTCCTCCTCGATTATGGCCCACTTCCTTCCCCTTCACCCTCTCGATGACAATCTTTCCATCTAGTCGTCACCACTCATAAACCCTAACCAAAATTCCCCTTCTCCTACTCCCTTTCCCACTGGCGGCGCCACCCATGATGAGGCGCTGCCGGCCTACCGCTGCCTTGGTATGTAGTCTCACGCCATAGGAGAGCCTTCCTCTCGCCCACTGTGCCCCGCTCCACCTCCTAAGGACGCCCTACCGCTACCGTCGAGAGCACTAGTCTCACAGGGCGTGCACCCCTCCTCGCGTCGTTAGGTAAGGAAACCCTACCCTACTCTTTTTGCGCACCTTGTTCAATTTTCGTTCATGCGTGATGTTCGCGGTGACGTGATCCCGCGAATCCATTTTGACTTCCACAGACAAACGCCCCCATCTATCCGCTTTGTCGGGGATTCGCCTCGCCGCATCCCGGGATAGTTGTAGCGTCTGAAATGTGAAACACGTTTTGGCGTGTTGAGGCCTCTCCCATGGCATGGGGACATCTTGGGTGTACTAGTTGTAGGTTTCGCTATAGGAACCGTAGACTAGAGCTGGGGCTTAGGGATGTCTGTCAAATAGAAAAATTGCTCTTTCCCTTGGTCATCTAGACGGTGATTGTCCTTAGGGTTCATGAGCATGGCGGTGGGATTGTGGAGTTGTGTGCATTTGTAAGGTTGGAGGATTCTATCTGATTTAGATATATACTAAATCCGTTCTAAATTATAGTTCGTTTGACTTTTTTTATCTCAAGTTTGACCACTCGTCTTATTCAAAAATTTATGCAAAATACCACTTCTTTTGTTGTGGCTTGCTTTATTAACAAACGTTCTTCAAGAATGACTTAAATTTGACTATGTTTGCACAAATTTTTTGAATAAGACGAGTGGTCAAACTTAGGGTTAAAAAGTCAAACGAATTATAAATTGGAACGGAGGGAGTACATGTTAGATACCATAATCAGTGTGCTATACTGTGTCAGTAATCTTAGGACAACTACAAGAGTCGTGGTGTTCTATATGACATGCGCCAAGGCATGTCACCACTTTCAATTTCTCAAGGGCAACACAATTATATCTAGCTTTTACATAGAAACTTGTAACATAGGTTAGTGCCATTATACACACACATATTTCTTATTAAGGAAACCACTCGACTAGTTTTTTCCCTTTTTAAGGGGAATTTCGTTCTCCACTAGTGTTGTTCTTGTCCACCGTTACTTTATCAATCAACTACTATGCTTTTAGCTTTAGGAATGTGGCCATGTTTTTTCCTTTTTTTTCCTTTTTGAGAAAGAAGAGGAATGTGGCCATGTGGGTTATGGCACTCGAAGCACTGTATATAATAACATGAATAGTGTCCCAAAATATTGAGTACAATGGGCCGATATGGATACGCCACCGATCCAATTTTTACTGAATGCGGCCCAAGCCCAACAATAGCACCGCGCGGCCGCGCCCTTATCGCCCCTCTGTCCCCGACGCTCGCACGCCCTAGACCCCGCCCGACGCCAGCACCTCGCCCTCGCGCCGCCTCTACCGCACACGCGCGACGAGCCTCGCCCCCGCTCGCCGGCCGCCGGCAACGGGCCTCCTCCCCTGCTCGGCGGCCTCCGGTGACGAGCCCCCGCCCCCGCTCGCCGGCCGCCAGGGACGATCCTGCACCCCGCGGCGTCGATCCGGCGACCACCCGTGAGTTCATCCCGTTCCCCATTCTCGATCTACTCTGTTTATGCAGTTCTTGACTTCTCGTTGCTTGATTTCGTTGTCCACCACATCCCCTTCCCATTCTCGGTCTACTCTATTTCTGCAGTTATTGACTTCTCGTTGCTTGATTTTCTTTGTTCCCCACTTCCCCGTACTGATTAGGGTTTTCCATGCTTGATTGCTTCTATGCAATAGATGGCGTCTCCAAATATGAGTAGTGCTAGTGCAAGTCTCCAAATATGAGTAGTGCTAGTGCAGGCTGCATCTTTTGGTTTGTATGATCTGCGGCTTGATGTGTGACGAGAATGAGACAAATGACGAAGAACAAACTTGATGCGAGCCTGAATGCGTTTTGTTAATTTCCTAAATTTGAGACTGCTACATTTGAGAATTGAACTGTGGAGATTAGAATTCCTTCTCTCTCCATTTCAGACAAGAGGTGCTCTACATGAAAATGATTGAATTGCAAACACGAGCAACTCATTGGCTGTGTTTCTTTTTACTAAGAATGCCAGTGTTGATAGACTGATGCAAGTTAGACTTCTATTTAGCTTCTAGCCTAGTGTTATATTCAGTGATGCCTGTTCTGGTCACCTTAGGTGCTAGCCTAGCCTACTACCACTATAATTGTACATCATGCTTTGCTCCTATAATTTGCCAGTGATTTTTTTCTAGCAAGCTTTTGTTCTGGAATTGTAGATTAGCTTTTGGCTGTTGTCTATGACTTGTAACTTGCTTGGTGGTCTTAGGAAGAATATCTGAATTGAATATGTATGTATGTCAAAACCTTACTTTGAGTTATTCCTGACAAGGAACATGAGATTATTCTGAGTGTACAAGTAATTATATTCAATGTGATATGGATGTGTGCAAAATTAACGGTATTTATGGGATCAGTCACTCGGATTTAGTTATATTGAACATGAGGTTATTACAACCTGATATCAGGACAGTGCAACAGTTCAGGCATCACATTTTGTAATACATTGGGCCCTTATAGAGTCAATGTATTGTATTTCCGTCAGTTCATAGCATGCATTGTGATTGTTTCTTCTTCAAATATCTTACATGTCTATATTCCCATATTTGGTCAGGGTCATCACCACAATTTGAAATCAGTCTTCCATTCAAAACTCGATGATAATTGAGGTTTTTTGGAATTGTTGCAAAATAAACATTATAAGATATGCTCGTGGGGCTCTGATATGGTTTTCTTCCAATATTATGATATTAGATTCACTGAGATTGTATTGCTAAATGCTGCTTGATGGATTTGGAAACTCAAATCCTTTGTGTCGCCCTTGTTACATTCATTTGCATGTCAGGATGTGTTTGGATAAGATGTGGCTGGATTTTTCTAAGTTTTATACATGATAGGAATTGCATTTCAAAGGATTTAATTTGTGCTTGGATTTCTTTTGTACATGATAGTAATAGTGCTGCAGCTAGAGCATGATTTTTTACAGGATTGAAACATCGTTTGCAGTTTAGTTTTTAGTTCTTGAGGGCAGCAATTGCAAGCAGCCTAACCCAGCATGTACAATCAGTCATTGATTTGTCACTGTAGCAATTGCAAGCAGCACGGAACGCTTAAATGTTTCCAGAAGCACGTACAAGCACAGCCAGCCAGCGGACTGGTTTCAAACCATTGAAACCGTACAGCAACCCAGCCCAACCCAACCCGATGAGCAACCCTCCGCACAACACAATCGAGGAAACTGTCTACCAGTGGGCTGGGTTGGAAAACCGGCCAAAACTGCTTGAACCCGTGAGTGAACAGGCCTACATATCAGTATCCTTCCAATACCTATATGCCTACCCGAATCCGTGCTGCATATATGCCCATCAGCCACAGCAACATGACTTGTTAATATCCTTTTGAAATCTTATGTTATTGTTCTCTTTGACATGATTGGCATCTCATCAGTCATCAGTGTCTCTAATACCAGATTATGAAAATGCTCCTGTTAAGTGGTTTTCTTCATCACCATGGCTTAATAGATACACACAGCTAGCATTTTTAATATTCAGCTGTCTGTATGGAGCCAATATCCACGCCAGGAAATTAAGAACATAAATCCTGTAGCCCAAACAAGATGTCCAAATAAGAACATCCAAGCCCATACTGATAAACTATTCATCCCAAAAGGATTATATCCATTAATAAGTTGTGAAGAGTTTAACCATAGGTAATCTCTTAACCATCCCATCAAATAAGTGGAGGATTCATTAAATTGTGAAACGTTGCCTTGCCATAATGTAATGTGTTTCCAATGCCAATAAAAAGTAACCCATCCAATGGTATTTAACATCCAGAAAACTGCCAAATAAAACGCGTCCCAAGCAGAAATATCACAAGTACCGCCGCGCCCTGGGCCGTCGCAAGGAAAACTATACCCGAAATCCTTAAGTCACTTCTGGCCTTTTTCGATGAAGTAAATCCTAATTATTTGGTTTCGAATTGCCCTTCCCAAACTGACTCATGGAAGTTGATATGCTTTAAGGTTGCAAGTATGGTCTAGGAAAATATTCTTTTGTATTATATGTTAAAATGAACATCTTAATTTGCAGTGTTGGTGTTATTGGGACAATTACTGCCTATTTTGACTATAGTTAATCCATAGTAATTGAAGTAACTTGCAAGTTGCTCTCCTTTCTATAAGGAAAATGTTATTTTGATGACCACTATCCATTTTGAATTCTGTGTTACTTCTCCATCATATTTGCCTGTACATTTTTTTGTTTTGTTCTCAAGGATTTTCCTAAGGCTCACACTTTCATGGCTTACTGTTAGGATAACCTTGTGATGTTCTGGTTTGCTAACTATGGATCAATTCTTTTTGCAGTTGCCTCGGTTAATGTTAGCTTATTGACAAAGATGGCTGATAATGGTAATGCCAAAGGGGGATCTGGTGCCTATACAATTAATCTCGAGAACTTCAGTAAGCGGCTGAAGGTATTCTATGACCATTGGAAGGAGCACAAGTCTGATCTTTGGAGTTCGTCTGATGCTATTGCAATTGCTACCCCCCCTCCTTCTGATGATCTTCGTTATTTGAAATCATCAGCCCTGGATATTTGGTTACTTGGATATGAATTTCCAGAAACGATAATTGTCTTCATGCACAAGCAAATACATGTTTTATGCAGTCAGAAGAAAGCAAATCTTATCAGGACCCTCAAGAAGGCTGCAAATGAGGCTGTTAGTGCTGACATTGTGTTGCATGTGAAAACCAAGAATGGTGATGGTGCTGACTTGATGGATGACATAGTGCAGTCTGCTCGTAATCAATCGAAATCAGACAAGCCAGTTGTTGGACACATTGCCAAAGAGGTACCTGAGGGTAAGCTTCTTGAAACATGGACAGAAAAGTTATCTGGGTCAGGCGTACGACTTACAGATGTAACAAACGGCTTCTCTGAGCTCTTTGCTGTGAAGGACACCACAGAGATCACGTGTGTGAAGAAGGCTGCTTACTTAACTTCATCTGTTCTGAAAAATTTTGTGGTTCCAAAGCTGGAGAAGGTTATTGATGAGGAGAAGAAAGTCTCACACTCATCTTTGATGGATGACACAGAGAAGGCTATTCTTGATCCCCTCAAGGTCAAGGTGAAGTTGAAGCCTGACAATGTTGATATATGCTATCCTCCAGTCTTTCAAAGTGGGGGTAAGTTTGATCTGAAGCCTGGTGCGTCTAGCAACGATGAGTACTTGTATTATGATTCAGCAAGTGTTATCATCTGTGCAATTGGTTCCAAATACAGTAGCTATTGTTCAAATGTTGCTCGGACATATCTTATTGATGCTACCCCTACGCAAAGTAAAGCATATGAGACCCTTTTGAAAGCTCATGAAGCTGCTGTTCAAGAAGTGAAACCAGGCAATCCGATGAGTGCGGTTTATCAAGCTGCAGTGGCAGTGATTGAGAGGGATGCCCCTGAACTACTTCCTAATCTAACAAAGTCAGCTGGAACTGGAATAGGCCTTGAATTCCGAGAATCTGGCTTAAATCTGAATGCCAAGAATGATCGTAAGATAAAACATGGAATGGTTTTTAATGTCTCCCTTGGTTTGCATAACGTCCAGGCAGAAACCACCAGTGAGAAGACAAAGCAGTTTTCACTGTTGTTAGCTGATACAGTTTTAGTTAATGAAAGAGGACACGAGATCTTAACAGCACCTTGCTCCAAGGCAGTCAAAGATGTTGCTTATTCGTTCAATGAAGATGATGAAGACGTTGCTGAGGTGAAGACAGAGTCGAAGACCATAGATGCCGTGCCAACCAAGGCAACTCTCAGGTCGGACAACCAGGAAATGTCGAAGGAAGAGCTCCGGAGACAGCACCAGGCTGAACTTGCTCGTCAAAAGAATGAAGAGACTGCTAGAAGGCTTGCTGGGGTGGTTCTGGATCTGGTGAGGGACGTGGTCCTGCAAGGGCTTCAAATGAGCTTGTTGCATACAAGAATGTTAATGATGTACCATTTGTGAGAGATTTGGTGATCCAAGTAGATCAGAAGAATGAAGCTGTCCTCTTACCTATTTATGGCAGCATGGTTCCTTTCCATGTTTCTACTGTCAAGAGTGTGACCAGCCACCAGGACAACCGCACCTGCACTATCCGCGTCTTCTTCAATGTGCCTGGAATGCCATTCTCAAATGATAGCAAGCTAAATTCTCAAGGCGCTATCTATCTGAAAGAAATTACATTCCGCTCAAAAGATCCACGGCATAGCAGTGAAGTTGTTCAGCAGATCAAAACGTTGAGGAGGCAAGTTGCTTCAAGGGAGTCGGAGAGAGCTGAAAGGGCAACTCTTGTTACCCAGGAGAAACTTCAGATAGGAAACAACAGAATGAAGATGATGAGACTTAGTGATGTGTGGATACGACCTGCATTTGGTGGTCGTGGGAGGAAGCTCACTGGAAATCTTGAGGCTCATTTCAATGGTTTCAGATATTCTACTTCAAGGTCTGATGAGCGCGTGGACATCATGTTTGGAAATATAAAGCATGCCTTTTTCCAGCCTGCAGAGAAAGAAATGATTACTCTCCTTCATTTCCATCTGCACAACCATATCATGGTTGGAAACAAAAAGACAAAGGATGTCCAGTTCTATGTTGAAGTGATGGATGTTGTTCAGACTCTTGGTGGCAGTAGAAGATCGGCACTTGATCCTGATGAGATTGAAGAAGAGCAGCGTGAGAGGGATAGGAAGAACAGAATAAACATGGATTTCCAGAACTTTGTGAACAAGGTTAATGACCACTGGTCGCAACAACAGTTCAAGGGGCTTGACCTGGAGTTTGATGTCCCCCTTAGGGAGCTTGGGTTCCATGGTGTCCCATATAAAGCTTCCGCTTTCATCATTCCAACTTCTACTTGTTTGGTTGAGCTGATTGAGACCCCCTTCCTGGTGGTGAGCCTGAGTGAGATAGAGATTGTTAACCTGGAGAGGGTAGGCTTTGGAACGAAGAACTTTGACATGGCTATTGTGTTCAAGGATTTCAAGAAGGATGTTCTCCGCATTGATTCCATCCCTTCAGCATCGCTCGACGCGATAAAGGAGTGGCTGGACACAACTGACCTCAAGTACTACGAGAGCAGGCTGAATCTGAACTGGCGTCCTATCTTGAAAACTATAATTGATGATCCTCAGAAGTTCATTGACGATGGCGGCTGGGAGTTCCTGAACATGGAGGCGAGTGACTCGGAGACTGAGGACACAGAGGAGTCAGACCAAGGCTATGTGCCTTCCGATGCTGAGCCTGAGTCCGAGTCAGAAGATGATGACTCCGACAGCGAGTCCTTGGTGGAATCTGACGATGATGATGAGGAGTCAGATGAGGACTCAGAGGAGGAGAAGGGCAAGACCTGGGAGGAGCTGGAGCGCGAGGCAAGCAATGCGGACCGTGAGCACGGTGCAGAGTCGGACAGCGAGGAAGAGAGGAGGCGCCGCAAGGCGAAGACCTTCAGCAAGTCGCGTGCGCCGGAGCGCAGCAGCTTCAAGGGAGCGCCACCCTCCAAGAAGCCAAAGTTCAGGTGAATCCTGTGCCAGAGCGCAGCAGCTTCAAGGGACCACCACCTCCAAGAAGGCAGTTCAGGTTAATGGGGTACCTGCTGGTTGCTGTGGCGCCGTGGCTGCTTCCTGAACCTCCGTCCCTGGAGTGGACATGTCTGTAGGAGTGTCGTTTGTTATCTCTAGATTATCTTGGTATTATCTCCAGTAGCTTAGCCCATTTAGGTGAAATGTGACAGCTGAACTTTGTGGATGAACTGAGCGTTGAACTTGCATCATTGGGGAAAGGAAATCAAAGTTGATTGATTCGTTAATATCCTCAGTGATGTAATATTTTCCTAGTTAGTTGGACGTACAGGCTGTATAATATTTATTTATGCTTGCGGTTGATCCTTGGTACTCCTTTGTAACCGTATATGGCAACATGGAAGATGTTTCTTGCATGTGGAAGCATTGGGATAGGATGAGTTCCTGCTTTTTTCTTTTGTTGCATCTGGTTATGTCTTTGCTTTCCCGTTTTTGATGCATGCATCGATGCATCCTGTATAGTATAGCATCAATCAACTGCATCGATCTACTTGCCTATGAAGTTTATAGTCCAGTTTAGTTTCGTTTGTGCAAGTCTACTCTACCGGTATTTCATTTGCATCCTGACATTATTCTTGGAGCTGATGTATTTACGACTCAGCAAGTGAGCTACCATGTTCAGTCTATCTATTACTGTTATTTATTTCTCAAATGTGAATGATCATTTTGTGTCCCATCCATTCACTGACTACCTACCAATTTCCATTCGTATTGTCATTGTTTTGGCTGACTGACATACCATTGCATCTATTTGGCAAGATTTTGATGATCTGTCCGCGACGGTGACCTTTCTTCTCGAAAATTCTTCTGGGCCAGTTTTCATAACCACATACCACAACCGTAGGTACCTAAGAATCATTTTGCCCCTGTTTCACCTGGAAGAAGTGTGGCAAGCAACATTTCTGATAAATCAGTTAGATTTGTCTACGCAGTGGTCATCATCTGATTGAGTTTTTGATGGTCAAGTGGGGTTTGAAGTGTTTGAAACGGCCGGATGGTTTCTCTTTCCTGCCACCATGCGGCTGCTTCACTACAGGGGGATATTACACTACAGGGGGATATTAAGTTTGTTGAAACTGCGCTTGAGGCTTTACAGGGAAAAACATAAATGACCCTGAGGCGAGGTAACTTATTCCTGGATCTCAAAATCTGCAAGCGTATGAGAAGAATGGCTTATGTTTCATGGGTTAGTGTTTTACAGGATATGACGAAAAGCGCAGAGATGTGGAGTGCCATATGGAATACCAATGGGGGCGTTCCAAGGGGAAAGGATCATTCATGCCAAGCCTTCTGGCATCGACAATTCCGTCAGCACTTTTGGTATGCTATGAAATTGATTAGTTTTTAAAACCTTTATTTAAAACAGTCAGTATTGAAATGCCTTTCTATTCGGGGTTAACCTCCAGTGGAATCCATACTGAGGTTGTTCACAATAACTTAATGATTGATTGCTTAATGGCACCACCACTCTAATCATCATTAGGATTGCTTCTAGTTTATTTACATTATTTATTCAAACAACTCTCCTAGTTTATTTATGGCATGTTATTTATATATGTTCTTGACTTACAGCTACATATAGATGATGTATCATTGTATCTACGTATTGAAATCAGTATTTTAGCCAAAAAATTCTTGTACTCTTGTTAGTTTTCGGTCTAAGGCATGGAAACCTTTGCAAATGGGCGAACTTAAATAATTTATTAGGAAGCATATGGTCATCTGAATGTTAATTGCCTTCTTATCATTTCTCCTAATTTGTTTTGTTTCACTAAATCTTATGTTTGAATCTAGGAAAAAAAAATGATCAAATTCAAGAAGGGGGAACTGACAAACCTTGAGTCCAGGAACCCAGTCGAAATGCTTATTTATTACTTATACAAGAGTTGGTAGGAACACAGAGGCCCTGGTTGCTGGTGTGTCTAAAAGAGCATCTAGGCATCCAGATGCTATGCCTTCTGTCTTCCATGCATGCAGTGAACTCTATTACTGAACAGCTTTCAAGCATTCATTTTGTGGAAAAAAAAACCCGGCTAATTAAATTGGAGCATTCATTTTGAAGACCATATGGTAATGAATATAATGAAAGCTCATGAACTAGCCAGCAAACAAAAGTAAACACAAAGGAAATGATCAGTTTTGAAGGGCCATTACTTCATTATATTAGGACTCAGATCTGACATGCATGTGTAGAGGTTTTAGCATTTAATTTATATATACTACTAAAGATAAGCACGCATCCCCCCCCACACTATTTCCTCTATTGTCGCATGCCAACGTCCAGCAACGATCTAGTAGTGCTAAGGACAAGGATTCTTTTAGATACCGTGTGTGTAGCGAACTGAGCTTTAACTTATACTCTCTCCATTCCTAAATAAATCAATTTCTAAAGTTATTTTAAGTCAAACTTTTTCAAATTTATAGAAAAAGCGCCAAAACTTATGACACTAAATTAATATCATTAGATACAATATGAAATATATTTTCATAATTTGTCCATTGGTGTTATAAATAATGTTTTTTTGATAAATTTGGTTAAATTTGAAAAAAGTAACTTAAGACAACTCTAAAAATTGATTTACTTAGGGACACAAGGAGTATGTGATCGAGTGTCTACATCTGTACTATGCTTTGTAAAAAAAAGAATACCATGTGTAGTAGTACTGCCAAATACAGAGTTTGTTAAAGTAATATAAGATTCATAAGTCTTTCTTGAATGAATGAGAAAGAAAACATGCATGTAAGGATGAGCAGCTGCATCTTATTCTTAGGCTGTGCAGCCAAGCAATGTCCAGGCCTGTCATGCATGAAAAATCTTATTTACAGAAGAGAGAATTCACTAAACCAACACCAAAACTATAACAAAATGGGGGGAAAACAAACAAAAATGAAAGAAACTCCGCAGAATGATGGCTAATTATTAGGAGCTTGTTCGTTCCGCTCTCTTAGCTAAAAAACACGGCCGGTGCATGCGTGCGTGATCATGGCGTGGTCCGCGTCGGCGGTGGCTGTGGCTCCGACGGTGGCTTTGGCTCCGACTTCATCTTGCTGATGAAGCCGATGGCGATCTGGAGCATCTTGGTGAACTCGGTGAGGCTCTGCGTGACGATGAGGCGCACGTCGCCGTTGAGCTCCCTGCAGCTGATGGTGCAGGACGAGACGTCGGCGACGGAGCGCAGCGCGAGCGTCTTGGCCACCTGCTTGTCGCCCGCGTGCAGCGCGGCCTTCGCGCCGTGGAGCTTCTGCATGGCGCTTTTCATGGTGACGGTGCAGTTGCCGAGGCATTTTTTGAAGTCCGGCACGCCGGTGTTGAACCCCGGGAGCTTGCCCTCGAAGATGGACACCAAGATGGTGCCCGCCTCCGAGGCCGCCTCCAGCGCCACGGACACCAGCGCCTTGACGTCCACCTGCCCCGGGGCGCCGGCGATCTTGGCCGCGCCCTGGTTGGGCGCCGCGGACGCGATGACCGTCTGGACGTCCAGCAGCCGCTGGCCCAGCTCGCCCACGCACAGCTCCGGGTACGGGCCCGTCAGGCAGGTGGCGACGATCGGGCTGTCGCCGGGGGTGCCCCGCGCGGCGTCGGCGCCGCGGAGGGAGAGGGAGACGACGACGCAGAGGGACAGGACTGCTGCTAGCAGCTGGGTTGTCGTCATCGTCGTGCGCACCGACAGCGCCCCCGCCATCTTCGATCGGTCGTCGATCTGATCTAGCTCTCTCCTTCTTCTCAGGTCCTGCTTTTTAATTCCAGCTCTCCGAGAGATCCGGCCTGCTCTCTAATTTCCAGTAGTTGATGAATGATGGATGAAGCAGTGAGTGACGAACGATGTGATCTATCTGTGGAGCACATCACCTGATCGCACGCACGTACATATATATACGTTGACGGATGCTGCAGTGAGTGGTGGTTCTTGGTGTTCGTCATCGGTGTGGCCGGGAGGTTTTTCCGATGATGCGAGCATGGGGTCTGCGGGGGCGACATGATGCATGATCGATCGAGAGGCTGGGAGAGACCTGAGGCATCGGATCGAGATCGAGCTCTGCAACTTTGCCGCCCGCTTCTTGTAATCCTGTTGTTGCATGTCATTGCGCGTGCTTGCGTGTACAGTCTGAATGAAGGTCGTGACGCGCATCTGACTGAAGGTTTTCCGACAAAAAAAAAAAAACACTATGACTGCTTCCTGCTACTCTGTTGCCAAGACCTCGTTTTCCGCAGCAGCATGTCGTCAGGGCTATTGTTGGCCTGCAAAGGAAGACGCGGCCAGCTGCCGAGAAGCCAACGGCCAACGCAAAAATAAAAAAAAAAGTAATTTGCCATCTTGTTGTAAGGAGGGTGATACATATGCACAATCTTTGCCATGCATTGGTATTCAACACCCTATCACATACATGCTCGTGTAAATAAATATGTAATTTTGCATAGTGAAGAGTGGAGAACTAAGGACAGCTCCAATAATAATACGAAGAGCTAGCTCATAGCATATTTTATTCAACAGAGAGGTAATACGAAGAGCTAGCTCATAGCATATTTTATTCAACAGAGAGGAGAAAAAAAAGATAATTAAAAAGCAACTACTCCCTCTGTCCCAAATTATCTGTCGCTTTTGGTTTCCGTGTCGCAAGTTTGACTCGATTTGTAGAAAATACGTGCAACATTTGTATTTCCAAATAAATTTATTAAAAAACTATATTCAAAATCTTTCTAATGATACCAATTATATACCATAAATATTAATATTTTTTTGTCAAAGTTGTTTCTTGGAAAGGGAAAACGACATATATTTTGGGACGGAAGGAGTAGTTAGTTTTTTCATGAAGACCTAAACTCATATGTTTTTCAATGATTTATGTGTCTATCTATACACGATCTTCTATTCTATCATATCATACTGCTCTGTTTTATCTTTTTAAACGACTTACAATTTATAACGGAGGAAATACTTGTTTTGTCCCAGTTAATTTGAAGGTGAACGGCAAGACGTGCCCTCTTGTTGGTTTTGTTCGAAACAAAGAAAAACTAAATATAGATTGAATAATTAACTTCACGTGTCACGAACGTACCACAGGTTTTCTAGCCCAAATATCACAAGAAGATTAATTTGACACATGCCGGGCATTTTTCTATGCCTAGATCAGTATCAGACATGCATGTATGCGTAATATAATATTAATGAACTATAATATTTAGCCTTTTCCCCCCTGTGAAACACGTTAAATTTAACACAAATGCTCATATGCCTTAGCTTAATATATGACAATTTTATTTATTTTATTATGTAAAATGTTGATGACTTTAATATGTTGCACCACGTCGTTATCAGTTACGGCTGCCCTCACCACAACAAGTGATAATTCTACTGCGGTCGACTTCACAACAACATTACATGAGAATAAAATTGTGTTGGTATTTTATTGCCATGCGGCAAAGTGTGGTAAACCTTTGACTTGGACTGACGGCTATTGCTGCATGAATAAAAAGGCTAGAAGAGTTGTGTTATAACGCAATGGATGAGTGCAGGGCTACAGCCTGTTCGTTTGGCTGGTTCGTATCGTTGCTGGTTCGTTTATGTGAGAGAGAAGTACTGCTGGCTGGTTCGCGTGAACAGTAGCCATGTGAGGTGGCTGGCCAGCCAGTCCAGCCAGCCCCAGCCCAGCGATCAGGCTGCTAATTGTTCGGTATGCAACCCAAAGTGCCCAACGTAGTTGTTCCACCAAATGGTGAACAAGGGTTGTTGTCAACCATGGTAAGGAATAATACGGACTCTACATTATATACAATGCAAATAAAAGGTTTGATTTGTGATTTTCAATTCATCAGTACCGACTAACGTGATGATGTACTGATGACATAATATAGAATTATTGAAGTGATATACATCCATCAACCGTCAACTAATATAATATAGAATTTATTTGTTGGTTTAATTTCCCCGGCTAAGTGTTCACTAGCTATGTTTGTGTTTCGCTTGTTTTTTTTATTGTCCTTTGAATTATTTTGGAGTCGTCAAATGTCATGCACTGTATTTCTAAATATAAAAAATTCAAGATTCCCCAGCGGCTCCATAAGTAAACAGTAGTCAATATAGTTTCATTCCTAGTTTTATGCACGGGCGTATGCCCTATGCACATCACCACTATGTGCATGGAAAGTGTTAACTGCGGGAGAGAGGAACCAGCGGGACACACATCCTCATACCCATGCACTATGATGTGCATGGGGCATATGCCCCTCACCACAAAGCACCCTCCTCTCCCTTCCCTCCCGACTGCCGTCGAGCTTGCTGTCGGCGCTGCAACGCCGGTGGGGCGCTTGGTCCGCCACCTCCGTCGTCGGCTAGCGCAATGGGCAAGCTCGAAGAAGTCGGGACAGGGATGACTGGAGGCCCAAGGGCGATGATGCCCTCGAGATCCGCCCGTGCCTCAACATATGATGGCGTCGTCGGCACGCTTGGCAGCGGGTTGCAGCCTGCGATGGATGTTCGTCGGGAACTCGGGGATTACCGGAGGCAAGGGAAATAATGCCCTCGAGATCCGCCCACTCCTCGACATATGGTGGCGCTGTTGACGCGTCGACAATGGACACCGAGCTCAAAGAAGGCGTCGACGATGCAAGCGACGCCCAAAACAGCCAAAGGAGAGACATTTCAGGGCTCCGGGTCTCCTGACGGTCGAAGGCTCCCTATATGCCCTCCATGCCGCACACATCCACTATGATGTGCATGGGCACATGCCCCCTGCAAGCACCCTCCTCTCCCTTCCCTCCCGTCTGCCATCGAGCTTGCCGCCAAACGTGCCACCGGTGCTACGGCGCCGACAGGGCGTTGAGTCCGCCACCTCCATCATCGGCCAACGCAATGGGCAAGCTCGAAGGCAGGAACTCATGGATGATCGGAGACCCAAGGAAAATAATACCGTCCAAAAATAAGTGTCGCTATGGCATTCACAAAGTTGGTAATAATCCAGCAACCGGACCAAATTTGCTCCGGACCATTTAAATTAAGCACAAGAGACCAATCCAATCCACCCCACCACTTTGCCTCTGAAAACCAAACTAATCCAGCCTAGTAAATCTTCAGCCCCAAACGAATCCAAACCCACGGGTTGAAACGGTTCTGGTCACTATCTAACACCAGCAGTAGGCCGGAAGATTGATTAATAATCTAAGCAATAATTATTCCATCCCATCCATCGCAAGGGCAGGCGAGGTTGGCTTTGGTCATAGGCTCAAAGCACCGACGCAACTTGGGTATTGATGATGCGGATCTGGAGACAAGCGGCGCGCTGCCACCTTCCTCTGCTTGGCCACGCCATCGACGCACGACGGTCAACACCGTCGACGCCTAGTTGCGGCCGCGCCGGGTGCCGCCGCTATGGGCGGGGAATCGGGGATAGCGAAACTGGAGTCATAGAAGGGCAGGGCATCGGGTTCAGGAGATTGCACTGCTCAGAGCCTGATCGATCCAAGCCAATCCATTGTGACTGCTAACCCAGACCAAACCAACCCACTGGTCCGCTCGGCCCATTTGCCCCCAAACTAAATAGGCCCAACAGAAAAACCAAACTGTAAAAACCGGTTCTAACCCAAACCATTACCGGCGCCGGTCAATCTTTCTTAAATTGGACTAGATTTATAGAAAATAGCAACATTTGTAGCTCCAAATAAGTTTATTATGAAATAGATTCAACAATCTATCTAATAATACTAATTATATACTATAAATATTAATATTTTTCTTATATATATTTAGTCAAAATTAAAATTATTTGACTCATTGGAAGCGAGAACGACATTTATTTTAGGACAGAGGGGGTATAACTGTAATAGACACGTTTAGCCTTCTATACCCCTGCATGTTTAGCTTGCCAAAAGCCTAATGAAATCCAGTCGGCCGTTGACTTCTCTTCCCTTGGTTGACTATAGAAAATGGCACAACGAAAACATTGCGCTTAGCCAATTTCGATGCAGAAATTATATAGAATTTTTTATAGAAATCAATTCATTTTTATAAAAAATCTAGAAAATAAAGGGGTAGGCGTGTTCCAAAGGGGTCCACTTTAGAATGCAGGGTTGTTTTCCGGTTCCTTGCATCTTTCCACGGAAATGAATTAGTCGAAGATGATGTGGATGTCTTGCATGTTGAGATAGAATTTATAGTGGTGATTGGTTTTATAGAGATATAGATTTAGATATAGTTATGGTAATGCTCCTGTTCGGTCGTCCGTCCGTCCAGACGGACCCGACCACGTCGCCCGCTCACGGAACGGACCCCGCCCACGCCGCCTCCGTCCGCATCACCCGCTCGCTTTGCGGCGTCTGCGCGCTGTGCGCCCCAGCATGCGGGGTGGATCCTGTCCTCCCCAGCACCGCCCACGCTCGCGTCGTGTGCCCCCGCTGCGCCCCTTGCTCGCGGGACGGATCTTGCCCTTCCTCGTGCCACCCCCACCCATACTCGCGTCTCCCATTGCGGCCGCGCTCCATCCGCTTGCCGCGGCCCCTGCCAAGGTCCGAGCTGCCGATGAGCTCCACACCTGTGACCTCCGTGCTACTCCGTAGCATCGAGCTTCATGCCCGCATCGAGCTCCGCGTCGACGAGCCTCTATTTTCGTCCAAACAGCAAGTAGATGTTGCGCTTCAAAGCGCATATTGCAATCATTTATTTCAAGTGTTTTAAATGTTTCAGAGGTATGTTGCAACTCTTTCATACGTATGATGCAAAAGTAGATCGAGATGTTGCGTATGTTGAAATGGTTGTACACGTATGTTGGAAGCTTTTGTTTCCAATGTTTCATCTGTTTTTTCAGGCGTATGTTGCAAGTGTGTTTATCTGGATGTTGCATATGTTTCACACATATATTTGCAAGTGTTTTATATGGATGTTGCGTATGTTTTTGCAATAGCTTCAAGTGTTTTCAGGCATTTTTTCAAATGTTTCAGATGCGTGTTTCAAGTGTTTCATCTACCTTCACACATATGTTGTAAGTGCTGCATCTGAATGTTTCAAAAATAGATCGGGCATTGCATCTCCCTCCTCACCTTTTGCTGCCTCGCCTCGGTGTCTCCTCCTCCTCCCGACGCCAATTAGGCATCGGCCGCTTCCTCCCTCTCTTCTCGATGTTGGTGACGTTTGGGGCGACGTGGGCCCCACTTGGGTGTGCGAAACGACACGAAAAAATGACTGCAAGCGCGGGCATCCGGACGTCCGGACGCTAGCAAGCCCGATATAGTTAGGATTGGGGTGACGCTTGACATCTGACAGAGTTTGTTTGGAAGAGGACTAGTAAATGCAAAATAGTAATCTCAAATATCAAACTTCCTTATTTTTTAAATGGTACTTATACGTTACTTACGGGGCATTAGTAATGCGATGACTCTAAAGTCGTGTATGTCTTTCTGATAAGTACTGATGTCATCAAAGATTGCATGTGTATTTGATATGAGTGTATTACGAATATATTTGACTTATCAAGTAGTGGACTAACACTAGGCCTTTTGTAGAATGTGTTGTCTAATGCACTGGCTCCTATCTGAATATGTATTCAGATTTACTCAAATGCAGTCGCCTAATATTCTGTTTTCTTGTCAGTCGATTTTCACAGAACATCACATATATACTACGTGAATATCATAAAATGCATCACAAAACATTATAAAATACATCATAGAATAGCACATGTATTTAGCAGCCGCCTGAAATTTTGTATACTACGTAAACATCACAAAACATCTGTAACACCCTAAAATTTGCAATCTTTTAAAATAGTAAATTTGATTTATTTATGTTATATTGCGTGCATTCAAATATAGGAAATTAATAATTTTTTTGTGAAATTAAAATCAATCATAAGTATAGATACATGTTGATGCACTCATGCTGGAGCATTGTAATTAATATGTTGAGTGGTTTGATTTAAACTCAAAAGGATCAAAAAATTATTTGAAAATAGAATTGGAAAATTTATTTGAAAAAAGAAAAGGCTTCTTCGTTTCTCATTCCCTCCCCTCTTTCTATCTGGCCCGCAAGCCCTTTTCTCCCGCCGCCCGCAAGCCTCCTCCTTTTCCCCTCTTTCCGCTTCCTTCTGGGCAGCCCACTTCAGGGGCGAAGCCTGGCATCGCCTTGACCAAGAAGCAAGCCTGCCCAAAGACTGCAAAGAATCGCCGCTCCCGCCCTTCCTCTGGTCAACCTGCCCCACCGTCGGCCATTGCCCCTCACCTCCAGCCATCCCCGTCGTGCGGTTGGTCATAATCGCCATCATGCCCACTTCGGACGTGGGAGCGTCTCCCCCCCCGCGCCCGGCCGCTACAAATGGAAGCCCGCTCGAGCCGCTTTCCCCTGCTGCTTCCCGCTCTCTCGCTCGGCCAGGCATGCAGAAACCACATGAAGAAGAAGCGCCGAGGTTCGCCGACCGCCCCTCCGCGCGGATTGCCGTCCCTGAGCCGCTTCCGTCTTTGATTTTCTCCGTGGTGAGATTCGCCGTGCCCTCCTCTCTCTCCCCGACCTTTTCCTGTGGAATATGGTGGCTTTTATGACCATTTTCGAGTGTGCCATGGAGCTCCTTGCCGTCGGCCATGGCTGCCACCGCGCCAACCGCCTCCACCGGCCCCATTCTCAGCCTTACCGAGGTCTCCTTTCTCCCCTCTATCCCCCGGTGTCCTCGGATGCTCAAACCGAGGCCCGTAGGCCAAGTTACCCGCGCGCCGGTGACCTTCTTGCCACCGGCAATGGTGCCTCACCGCCGGGGACACTGTTCCGGCCACCAGTTCCTTCTCTCTCCCTCCCCAGGTCTAATCCAAGCCCTCCATCCATGATCCAATGGCCGAGAACGTTCGGTACCTCTTCGGAGGTCAAATAGCTAAAGAGACCCTCGGTTTACATCTAATTGAACCCGCCGTCCTTAGCGCATTTCCCCGAGTACGCTCTCTCGTTTGGAAAGCGTAAAGTTCACTGTTTTAGTCTAAAACACGTTTTCAGTATTTACAGAAATGCCACTAGATTTGTTTTGCTCTTAAAAACTTCGTTTTAGCTCCGAATTGACCCGTTCAAATTGCGTTAGCTTCGTAATTTCATAATCTACGTGTTAGTACCACTGTTAATCAAGTTTGCAACTTTTAAATTTCATGGTTAGGATTAATTAAATAAAGTGCTATAGGAAAACCCGTTTAATTCATAACTTTCGCGTTTTAGCTCCGAATTTTGTGAACTTCGCGTTGACGTGATCGTAGCGAGACGTAGATTCTTTTCATAAACATTTTATCTTGTTTTCTACACTGTTGGGTACTGTTCTAACTGTATGATTGTTTGCTTTGTATGAATGCCTTTGGAATGTTGTATGTTGCCGTGTTGGTCGCGTTCAGACGGTGAGAACGTTGGAGACCAAGAATTCTTCGACGACCAGCAGGACCAGCAAGAGTTTGTGAACCAAGGCAAGTATAGCATGGGACCTACCTTGATGTCTATTCACCATTTATTAATTATTCATTTGCATGTGTCTAATTTTGATACCCGTAAGGACATCCTAGTGATTGATTATCCTGTTCCTTGTCTTCTATGGGTTAATTGCATATGGGTAGATTGCTAGTGCTCTAACTGAACATGATCTATTTGATGGTGAATGGTTCTATGGAACTAAAGGTAAAACATGCTTTATAACAACTGATCCATAGGGCGATGGTACAAATGACTTTTGATCATATTGCTCTCGGCCCTCCATAAGGACTTATCTGGCGGCAAAAGTGGGGGACCGATAAAGGCAACCGTGAGGGTCATATGGCTCGACTTTAGCTCAGTAATAGGACCTTTTCTAGCTTGTTAGAGGTTACCTTTATGGCGCAAAATGGGCTTGCCATGTTGGATATAGGATGCCTCTGTTCCTATGTGTATAGCCATGATGGATATGTGCCATAGGAAAGGGGGGTTCTACATCTGCTGCCAAGGAAACCTAAGCGCCCTAACTTGTTAGAGAAACCTATGAAATGGCTTCATAGTGTACCCTGTCCGCTCACTTTGGTAGTGACATGGGAGTAATTAACCCGGGCATATAGGGATCACGACTCGCGGTGAATGTGCACCACCTCTGCAGAGGGTAACAAACTATTATAACAGCCGTGCTCACGGTCACTGAAGCGGCCGGAAAACTCACAAAATAGATGGCTACTTATAATGTTGTTTATACGAGATGATTATGATGATGTCACATGACTCAATTGGATCGGATATATGATCACGTGGGTTTAAATGGGAGCTTAAGCATAACTTGATAATAGTTGATGATAAAATCTTGACTTACTAAAAGTGCTAACTGCGGTAAACCAGTGTCAACCTTTTTGAGCTTCATAACCCCATGTTATCTTGTTGAGTACTGGACGATTTTACGACATTTACTTTCTATATTTGGATAAAATCTCGGATGGGTAACAGATGACAACGGATATGAGGAGTTTCACGAGGATTATTAGGCTTGTGGTCAACCAATCGACCGTCCCCGTGATGGAGTTCCACGAGAGAGTTATCTTTTATCTTCCATTTGTGTTATGTAGGACAATGTGATGCTATTATTCGTTATGTAAGATACACCGTGATGATACTTTTTATAATTTGTCAACTTATGTGTGTGACTGATCCCTGGGCACACATGAGTTTAGTGCATTCAATTTTATCCTTAAAATTGGGTGTGACAACATCACAAAAAACATAATAGAACATCACATGTGTATCACTTGAATATCACTAAAAACATCATAGAACATCACATATAAACTACGTGATTATCACAATATTTTAGAACATCACCGTATATTACGTGAATATTACATTTATATTACGTGAACATCACAAAATACATCACATGACATGACTGATGGTTAAACAAACCATCAGTCACCTGCCACAGAAGACAGTAGTTAAGGAAAAACACAACACGGAGGTTGTGGAGAGGGAAACCGGGATCAGAGATGGCCACTATACAGCACATCACTTGATGATGAGAAAAATACAAGGATTGAGGTGGGCAAAAACATAGGCTAGCCTAGCCTATTGCGGACGCCTTTAGCCCCTTTTGATACATGAATTATATAGAATTTTTATAGAAATCTGTCCACTCTTATGGAAAATAAAGAAAATAGGGGGGAGAGGGCATTCCAAATGGGTCCACTTTAAAATGGAGTTGTTTTCCCCGGTTCCTTGCGTCTTTCTATGAAAATGAACTAGAAGGATATCCGTGCATTGTTGGAGAATTTTTTTAAAAGAAAAACGTTGTATGTACTACATGTTCTTACAAAATTAGGTAAGGCAATGAAAGAACTCAATAAAAAACTAATAAAATAAGATAAAATTATAAGATGATGGAACGACAAAAAAATTGCAATATATGGATGCCTTCAATACTTCTTATATATTGAAAGTAGTAATTACGCTTAGTGGAGATGACTTTGATAGCTTCCATTAAGTAGTTGAATTTTGTTGGATGACATGGCTATTAGTGAAGGATGATGTGGATAGTTAGTAGGAGATGATGTTGATGGCTTGCATGTCAAGATAGAATTTGTAGTAAGGATTAACTTTACAAGAGAGATATAGATATAGATATAGATATAGTTGGGATTGGGCCATTGGGGTGACGCTTGACGTTAGACAGAGTTTGTTTGGATGAGGACTAGTGAATAAAAAATGATAAGTACTGATGTCATCAAAGATTGCATGTGTATTTTATACGAGTATATTTGACTTGTCAAGCAGAGGACTAACACTAGGATTTTGTAGCATGTGTTGTCATAATGCAGTGGCTCCAATCCATGTTGTGAGCAGCAGAATGAATTCGCAAAATGTGGTATATACAGATGGCTTGTTTTCTCGAAAACATGATGGCAAGAGCTTTGTTGTGATTATATTAATAGAAGAACAGTTAAAATAGTTAAAGAAAAAACAACACGGAGGTTGTGGAGAGGGAAGCCCGGATCAAAGCTGGCCTGGCCACTACAGCAAGAGCAATACAGCACAGAACGTCAGAACTTGATGAGAAAAATACAAGGATTGAGGTGGGCAAAAACACAGGCTAGCCTAGCCTCCTGTATACATTTATATGTAGACCAAATTACAGATTACTGCCCTGTTTGCTTGGCTTATAAGCCGTATTTTTTTCAGCCAACAAACAATATTTTTCTCCCACAACAAATCAGCCAACAATACTTTCAGCCATGGCTTATCAGCGAAGCAAACATGGCATACATTTGGCTAGCTTCTGATTTACAGGGAGACACACGACAGGAGCGAGATATGCTTGAGAAGGAGACCCGCGACAATGGCGGTGTACTACTGCTGTCGGATGATCAACAGTAGCATCTATCTCCGACGCTAAACAGCTGATCGAATATATACCTGTCTTGTACTCTGTCTCGATCTGTCATCAACAAACAAATGAAGGGCCTGTTTGGAAGCCCTGTAATCAGTCCACAACACTTGTAAATTACAGCCCGTAATATTTTTCTAGCCCACAACGAAACTTGCTGCTTGGATGACCAGTCAGCCTACTAAAATTATAGGTGTTTTGGGCTGAAACCATCGGAAAAAAAAATAAACGCCCCAGGAGGCCCGGAAAGAAATACGACAACTATCGGCTTTCTCTCGCTCGAAGCCTCGCAGGCTCGCATGCTCGTCTCGGCGGTGGCGTAGCGAGTGCGGCAGCGACGTTGTTCCGAGCGCGGCCACGAGCGCACATGGCTACGGGCTCAACGACCACATCCGGGAGAGTGAAGGCGACGTCCGCGGCGACGAGGAGCGAATCTATGGCGATGGTGTCCAGATCCACGGCAGCGGCGTCAACTGGGAGGAGAAGCGCATCTGCGGCGATGGCGACCATGGCAAGCGCACCAGTTCCTCGATTCTCAGCAGGTACCTTCCTCTCCTAATCCCCATCTCTGCTTCTTGCGTTGGATGCTGGATGTGTGAAACCTATTTGAATGAGGAGCGGATCTAGGAAATAGGAGACCAATCGATTTTGTTGTTTGTAGCGTGAATGGTAGGCATTAGGATGAACACTGCAGTTAAGTTCCTTGGGCCCCTGGATTACTTATTTGTCACTGCAAGTTGAAAGTTGAAGTCCTAAAGCAGATCAATGGGTTTCGGTTGAGCAATTACTGTACTCTGATTTAGTTGCGATAGGCTTTGTTCTTGTCATCATTTGTTATGGAATAGTTCTGTTATGACCAGAGATTGCATCTGTTACCCTCTTCTTTGGACGTCTTTTAAGATAGGAAACCGAGCCATCTGCATTGTGTGCAAGCCATCTGCAGTGTGCGTGCATGACTGCGTATACGCATATGCGATTAGAAGAGGTGGAAGGGAAAGAAACTGAGCTAGAGTGCAAGTGCACACGAGGGCAGAATATCTGTCCTTTCTGACAAATGCTTGGACTGCTTTGCTAAAATTCATTCTCGATGAGTAGCACCCCTGTCCCCTCCTGCATCCATTTTTATTTTTCAAATATATATTATGAAGTAATTAGCTTGTTATAAACGTCATATATTTGAAAACAGAAACGGAGGGAGTATATGCAGTGGCCAGCTAGTTGAGCTAGCTATAGGCACATAGAATTCATGCAGAGTGGCCAGCTATTTTGTGCTACGTCCATTGCAGCCTGCATTCTTGTTGTTTTTTGCATTCACGTGTATAACTTCAGAGAAAGTGTGCTACATATAGGCTGTTTGGTCATGCTTTGCTTTGCAAGGTTCCCTTTTCTCAATTCTCATGGCCTGGTTCATTAGGTAATTCAGATAGATATGTCCAGTCAGTGGATATGGATTATAATAGAAGGGTTGAAACTGAATCTGAGCAAGAAGAAGAGAATGATGAAATGATGATGCTTGTTTTTCCGGCGCTATATTTAGCTTCTATCAGAACCAGAACAAGAACTCCATGTTACACTTCAAAGCTTAGTGGTTCAGAATATACATGTGAACTTCAACATGCTTCCTTGCCCCTTATTGAGGAGTAAGATATCATCTTCAAGACCAAAGCCAAGGAAATTGCCAACCGAGGGACTATAAAGAATTGTTCAATCTTCGCCACGCTCGCCTCAGGAATCACATAGAGCGAGCCATTGGCATCTTAAAGATGAGATTTCCTATCTTAAAAGTAGCCACACACTATCCCATTGAAACCCAAGTGAAAATTCCAGCAGCTGCAGCTGTGTTGCATAACATTATCAGACTCCACAAGGGTGATGATGAGTGGCTAAGCAGCCAAGAAACTCTAATTGACCATCGTAAGTTTGTGGTTCTTCCTACTGACAGTGAGGGGTACAAAGATGATGTTACCTAGTTAAACAGTCAAAGAAATGAAGCTAATGCTATGAGAGACGACATTGCGAAGAGGATGTGGACAGATTATGAAAGAAATAGGAGGCGAAGAGGATGAGGACAATTGTTTAGTTGATAGGGCATATTTATGTACTGATGCTTTAGTGAGAGATGGAAATTTGAATATTTATGTTGACTTATTTTGTAGAATCGCTGTAATTACATAGACACGCAAGTTTATAAGTTAGATATTTATGTTCCTTGACTTCTTCCTGGTTTAATGGTGATATTTATGTTTACTTGTAGATGCATAATGTTTAACTTTCCATATTTTATTTCCGTCTCAGATTTGATTTTTCGTCTCATTATTTATTTTGTAGCTATCATAATTGTTCTTTTGATCTCAGATTCGTTGACACAAAGAGCAAAATGGACCTCAATGAACTGTAAGTAAGTGTACTGACTATTATTTATGTCTCTGTGGTTTTTGGGCCTTAGGGCTGAAAACAAAATTAAAGTTCACATGTCAAATTCCTCATATGCTACTCTAAAATGATCAATATCTAGTAGACTAGGACCTGTGGTTTCTTGACCAGAGTACCTCAGCTTTGAGGTACACAATATACAATGAGATAACAAAAGCTGCACCTCTAGATCATGTGGTTAATGTACTTTAATTTTGTATCCATGAGATTATGCTTGCTGTTCCACCTCGTTTTGTTCACCACAGTCCAATTTATTTTCAGAAAGTGTTGCATTTTAATCTGTCCATGTTTTCTAGAACCAGCAGACAATCTCATTACTTATATTTCTAAAAGCGCTTATTTCTTTGTAATTTTAACAATGTTTCATGTTCAAATTTATAACTTTGTGCTACAGGTTAGAGGCTGCAAATATGTGAAGATATTGAAAGGTTATGGCCTAGTGTGAGTTCTGGAGAAGTTCTATTTGTGTTAATCTGATCAGTATCTATCTATGTTGTTCGTGTCTCTGCTAGTGCTTAAATTATGATGTTGGATGTATCTCGTCCTTTCTATGTGATCGCCGGAAGAGGTTTAATGCGAATGATTTTGTTTCTAGGATGATGTATTAGTCTCTATTGATATATTGATGGCTTGATGTGTTTATTCTAGACACTGATGAGATACTCAAATTGCTGCATTGCTCTTCTTTTTCCAAGATGTGTTTGTTGGCTATATACTTGTATCTGAACTTTGAGGTTCAGTCTTGCAGCAGCTGTGAACAGTGAACTGATATGAGAAGTGTCACTTGGTTTGAAGAAATGGGTGATGGTTTGTATAATCTTGTTTCTGAATTTGATCATCAGAATGGTGTGCCTAGTTACTGATGATAGGATCTTATATCGATCTTGTCCTTGTGGTTTATGTGATTGTGTATTTCCGCATTTGTTAAATTTTTAAACTTGGTGAGATTTGCAATGTAATTTGTTGAGAAATTGCTACTTGTGCCTTTGAGATAAAAGCACATCAGAGAAGCAAGCGACTCAATAGCTGATACAAGCCGGAAGCTAGCTGTTACCCAAACAGCGTTTTCCAAGTGTAAGAAAATGCAGTTGTATTCTTGTGCATAGTATATTACAGCCGGAAGTGATTTACATCTGAAAAACAATACGTTACTCCCCAACAGGCCCGAAGTGAAATGGAATGGACCCGATGGAGCGATCAGCGTCGTCGCATCCCCTGCGCGGGCGTCGGGTACGTGGCGGCGTTGAAGTCCCAGCCGTAGACGGGGCCGAGGCCGCGTGCCGTGAGCTCCCTGTGCTGCTGGCAGAGCGCGCAGGGCTCGCAGCAGAGGTGGACGAGGCAGTCGGCGCAGGGCGCCTCGGGGAGGCCGAACTGCGCGCGCATCATGGTGCGGTACGTGCATGAGTAGACCCACGTGCACTGCGATGCCGTGAGGAAGGCGATGACCGCGTACAGCACCCCGCTCGTCCCACACGACGTCGCGCCGCGGTCCACCATCTCCGCGATCCGCCCGAACGTGACGCGCGGGCACCAGTACGTTAGGCAGCCTGCGTACCTAGCACAAGATTGAGCTGATGATGTGCATCGAGGGTGGTGCTAGCTAGGCTTACAGATGTGGCAGTTGTCCAAGCAGTCGAAGAGGCCCGATGACCACCGCTGCCTGGCCGCTCCGGAGACGGGGAAGCCTACCACTGGCGCCGCCGCCACCCCGGCCGCCTCGTAGGGCTTAGCCGGATACATCTCCTATAACCAGTTGCTTCTGGTTGCGCTCGCGTTTAGCCTCGCCGGGAACGAATAGTGACGTACGGAATGGGCGAGCCTGCTGGGCGGGCCGGCTGCCGGCAGGCTGCAGGGGCGGGTCGATCGGCCTAATCCAATCCAATGGCCCGCGCCCCGCGCGGGCCGAGATCCCAGCCAAGGAGCGGCTGGTTTCGCTGACAGCCCACGCCACGGGTCGCCACCGTCGCTAGTGAGAACGATGGTGCTGCCTCAAGAATATGCCGCCCCCATCCACCTCTTTCTCCACCGACAACGGCACGTCGCCTTCCTCACATGCCCGCGTCGTCCTCCTTCCTTGAGGAGGCCATTGTCACATCTCACACTAGACTCGTGTCCAACCCTTCACCTGCCAAACGACATGGCACCGAACCCTTCACTTGACAAATAGAGGACGATTAGGAGAGAGAGAGAGATCGAAGAGGAGAGGAGAGAGATCGAGGGAGTGCACTGTTGCCACCATGGACCATGAGAAAGGGCTCGGCTAGATCCGTGAGGAGGAGCAGGGACCCAGCTGGATCTGCCCACCACGTGGGGAGAGAAAGAGGTGGGCAGTCGACGGTCGCCGACGCGGCTATGAGTACGGCCATATCTGCTCACCGTGGGAAGAGAGGTGGGCAGCCGATAGAGTCCGTGGGGAGAGGTGGGCAGCATCTATGGAAGAAAGAGGAATAGAGAAGAGTGAAGTGGTAGTTGGGGCAATGGAAGTGAAGGTGTTAGGGTTTGTTATATGGGCCTTGATGGTTGGGCTTATTATAGTTTTGTTAATATGATTTTCTGTGGTCCGTCTCTGTTAATATGCTTTGCAGTAGTGGGGTGTCTCCGAAAATTGCACCACTGGTTATATTTTTAGAGACCCTCTTATTTTTTTGTCCACCTCTGTTAATCTGTGAGACGAAGGAACACCTGCTTGCTACAATGCACAAAATAAACACTAGCTTAGTATTACCGTAGCCTCAGGTTGGGTCAGAGTTGTCAGTTGTGTGGTGACGCTACAGGCATTAGACAAAGGTTTGGTTGGGAGGTCGTAGAGCAGCAACGTGTGTCGATGACAAAAGAAACAAGGATTATATGAGAACTAGAAAAGAACGATACAAAGGTCGTGTATGAATAGTGAAAAATGGTATTGTCAAAGTTGATAGCTGGCATCAAACGTTACTTCTACCTATTAAAATGTACTTATTCATTGCTTAGAAGAGATTAGGAACCAAATGGCTTATGAGTCATTTACAAGGAACTAACTGTGTAAGTGCTTGGAGGAGTGTGTGTGTGTTTTTTTTCATGGTGGAAGCTTTCCTGTGCCTAAATACTCTTGCATTCCTCTCATTCCACAATTCCCACACAACAAGCGGGATTCGAGAACAGATTCTTTTCTTAGGGATCCCAGAGGTTTCCTCAGCGATATCCACCATTCAAGCACAGTGTCAGAGGGAGACCAAGCGTTTGGGCACACTTGTGGCCAAGTACTCCATTCCGCAACCATCAACCAAATGCGTCTTGAGTACCTGCAAGCCACCAGGTGGTGGTGCTCTGTTTCCATGGTGCAATGTACTTTCATAATATCGTGCTTATATTAGAAAAAAAAATATTGTAACTGTCATCGAATAAGAAAAAGTAATGATCATTTTTCCGAATCACGGTACAGAAAAGAGGAAAATGCGACAATCCATGCAAGTCAAGGACTTTAGGTAGACAAGTTTCACCGGAAGGAAAGTAACCTAAATGAGCTGCTCAGTTCACAAATAGTGATCAAGTGAATATATAGAGATATTTAGACACGTCGAGAGAGAATACAAATGATGTATGTACCATAACTAGAACGATGTATCTTCTGATTTACAGCGTCAGGGAGACACGACAGAAATGAGAAGTGCTAATTAAAGAGACCCGGCTACAATAATGGTGTTGTGTTGTCGGACGATCAACAGTAAGTAGCACCTCCGACCTGACGCTAAACAACTGAATATAACACACACACACACACACACACTGATGTGTCTTCTGTCATCAATCAACAAACGAAATGGAGCCGAAGCCGAACCCCGATGGATGGATGGATGGATCGATCAGCGTCCCATCCCCTGCGCAGCCGGCGCGGACATGGCGACGCCGGCAGCGGCCCTCTGGGCGTTGAACTCCCAGCCGAGGATGGGCTCGTAGCCGCGCGCCTTGAGCTCCCTGTACTCCTGGCAGAGCGCGCATGGCAGGCAGCAGAGGTGGACGACGAAGTCGGCGCAGGGCGCCTCTGGGAGGCTGTGCTCCTTGCGCATCCTGCCGCGGTACGTGCAGGAGTAGGCCCACGTGCACCACGACGCCGACAGGGTCTCGATGAGCGCGAACAGCGTCGCGCTCGTCCCGCACGACGTCGTGCCGTGGTCCACGATCTCCGCCGTCCGCCCGAACGTGATGCACGGGCACCAAAACGTCATGCAGCCTGCATGGATGCATGAGCAGAGCATGACATGACGGTGAGCTTAGCTAGCTCTAGCTACCAAGCACAAGAACAAGATCGAGCTGAGGCTGAGGCTGAGCATCGGAGAGGAAGGAGATCGAGGAGGAGGCCGGCCGGCCGACGGCCGTCCGTCGGTGCTTACAGTTGTCGCTGTCGTCGAAGCAGTCGAAGAGGCCCGATGACCACTCCCTGGACGCTCCGGCGCCGGGGAATAAGCCGGCCACCGGCGCCACCACGGGCGTAGTTTCCGGATACATCTCCAATAACCAGCTGGCCTGATTACGCTTGCGTTAGCTAGCCTCGCCGGGAATGGGCGAGCCTGGGCCGGCCGCAGTCAAGCTCTAGCTGTGGCGGCGGGTTGATCGGCCTAATCCAATCCAATGGCGGCAGCCCGCGCGCGCGCGCCGATCCCCAGCCAAAGCTAGAGGAGCGGCCGGTTTCGCTGGCCGGCGACTTGGCACGGCAGCAGCAGCGCAGGGTGAACGGAGGCAACCGGAGACTCTCGTCGACCTGCACATAAATATACGTCTCGGGATGCATGGTCCAAGGATGGATTGAGTGGTTGCCGGCCGGCGTGTGGTCGTGAGGTTTTCCCGGCGATGGTCGCGCGCGCGACACTCCCTCGTGTCTCTACCCTTTCTTTTAACGGCAGGAGAGCTGGACACCGAGGACATTACAACGGCGCATTCCCTCCGTTTTCTGCTCTGCACGTGTGTTCCTCTTCCCAGGGCAAAACAGCCTCTCTCTCTCTCTGCGCGCGCTACCTATCTAGTGATACCCCCCGTCAGGAAGCAAGTGTTGCTGGGCCTTATGGGCCGTGGGCCAAGGCTGCTCGGTGGCTGGGCGCCGGTGTACAAAAGGCACAAGCCAAGAGTACCAGGATATGGAACAAATTATCAGATTACCTTTTACCCTTACTAGTTACTGTTCTTCTTCCTCGAGCCTCTTCCTCTCTATTCCTTGCTGATTCCAAACCTCCCTCTCCCTAAGGTCTTGTATCCCTACTACTTGATTCGAGTTATCTGTTAGTCAATCGAGTTGGTTTGCTAACAATTGGTACCAGAGCTAGTCGATTCTCGGTAAAGCACCATGAATACTTCTGTCCAGCTTGTCTTCGACGAGATCCGCAGGACGTTCGCTGAGATCCACAGGAAGTTCGACGAGTCCGATGCTCGTTGGGACCGGCTCTTCATCGAGTTCCTCGCTGCGCCAGAGCAGCGAGCTTCCGCCGTGGACCTCTGCGTCGGCAACCCCGAGCGATACCCCACGGCGCAGTTCGATGCCCCGGTGGTCGCCGACAACTGGGGCGGGCTCTTCGACGGAGGCAATGACTCTGTCGAGCAGCACTGCGCAACCCATGGTCACTGACAACTGGGGCAACCTGTTCGAGCCTGACCCCGTTCTGGAGGAGCATGTCTACGAATCGGTTGACCTCTTCGACTCTGCCTCACCTTCGCCGATGTAGGAGCAATGGGATGGCGCTGTGGACCTCCGTGTCGGCGCCCTCGAGCGGATCCCTGCGGTGTGGTCCGATGCCGTGGTGGTTCCAGACAACTGGGGCGGGCTATTCGAGCAGCCTGCCATACCTCGGAGGAGCGCGACCTCGACCTCGCTGCCCGCGTCGTCCTCATGGGACTCGTGTCCGCCGACCAGATCCACAACGAGAACGGCCTCACCTCCACCGTTCCCGACGTGTTGCTCAAGTCCGACCCCACGCGCATCGCCCACAGGGTGCTCGACGTTGTGTCGTAGCTACGACGCGCACGTCGTCGCGCGGGTGCCGCGGAAGGTCGTCGCCAACAACCGCATCCGCTCCGCCATGGACTGGCTTGTCGCGGAGCGCTCCTCGCCTACGCCATCGCTGTTCACGCGGACGCGCTGCTCATCCTCTCCCCGCTTCCCTCCGCGCCGCCGCGGCTCAAGCTGTTGGCCCACTCCCACCTCGTGGGCGCCTCCGCTGTCCTAGGGGCGATCGCGTCGCAGAAGCACGTGCTCCGACGTGACCTGGGCCTCATGGATTCCGCGTCTGCCTCGGGGCTCCTCCAGCGCGAGCCAGTGCTGCTATGGACCTGCAACTTCCAGGCGCAGCTCGTGCTCGCCCTCACCATTGATGGGGATGCCGCGTCAGCGCTCTCCACCCTATTTGCGGGGGCATCCGCCGCCGCCGAGCTCGGGAGCCCCCAGCACGAGCTCTTCTTCACCGCCTCCAACCTCCACGTCCACCTCCTCTGCTGGGACGACAGCGCTGCTGTTGACAACGTCGTCGAGCTCGCGCCAGACTCCATCGAGCTGGCCCACTTCCACGCTATGCTGCTCTTCGTCGACGCACTACCGACTCCTGACGTCACTATGGAGCATGCCAATCCGGGTGTACTCCAGGTGTTCGAGGTATTGTCACTAGATGCTGACATCTTATGCAACTTCTGTATTGGCTTCGGGTTGCTAGGTCATATGTCACTGGAAGTCAATCAACACCAACCATGGCCACCACCTGACGAACTGAGGTTGACGAGTTGTGATGCCGAGTTACGGCCTACACCATGGACGTTGTTCAACATGGCTGTGAGGTTCTCTGTCAGGAGTTCATGTAGTCGCCTGTGGAAGCCCCCATGGCCTATACATATTCGTGGACAAATCAGTTTATTACCGCTTCAGTTGAAGACAAATGTGCGAGTCTCAGGGAGAGGTGATGAGAATAGCAGTAGTGTTAATTTGGGTGATGGTGCTTCTGGATTCATGAAGGGGGGAATGCTGTAGTTGCTGCAAACTATCATCTTCTTCATGGAATTGCTGGCTCAAGTTCATCTGTTCACGTGCCTCAGAATCCTGAGTGTGTGACATGGAATGCTTCATCTCAATCAAATTGTTTACCAAGTTCTGCAGCTCCAAACCTACCAGAATACCACAATAGTAATGGGTGGCTATTCTTAGAAGAATCTTCTGCAGCTGCTTCCAACAATTTCAATTCAGTGGCTGCTTGCTCGGAGTTGGTGACCTCAATGGGTGTTTACACCAAAATTTGGAAGAAGAGTCGCAGGAACTCGAAAGCTCCAAGATCATGTCATCAAGAAATCCATTACGTGCAGATCGGAATCAGCTGATTCGAATGCAACACTAGAATCGGTTTTCTTCAGATAGCGCCAGTAGATAACGACAAAGGCAACGATCGACGCCGAAACAAAGCATGTTGGACTCTAAAAAAGGGAAAGATTAGAGTCCAAGTTATCTTAAATTAGGAATGTTTTCTCTTAGGCCGAGAAATTGTAATAAGTCATGCTTAGATAGGAGTTATGCGTAGGTCCCGGGTATAAATATGAAACCCCCGGCTATTGTAAAAAACAGACAATCAATCAAATACAAGTTACTTACTTTTTTTTGGCTCCGGCCACCCCTTAGGAGTAGGAGTAGAGTAGATCTCGGCGAGTTCTTCAGCAAGTACGGCTGCATCGATCTGGTCGACCTCCACTGCTTGCCTGTAAGTACCGTCATGGCTTATACCTCTGTTCGTACGGCTGCATCGATCCGGTCGACCTCCACTGCGACTCTGGTATAAGTTAGTTATCGATTCTTGTATAGTTCAAGTAAAGCTACATCGATCCGGTCGACCTCCACTGCTCGAACTAGATTAAGGTCAAGTTATCGGCTCAATCTAAGGGTGGCGTTCCTTCGGATAGATTCATTAAGTTACCGATATTGCTTATTACTTCTATTATTTATTTAATTATAGCAATATCACTTCGCCCGACTGTGATTGATCTAGATCAGCCTTATATCTTGTTTAACCCATCGTTTGTTAATCTAAATTGATCTAATCTGCACTTTAAACGATGAGTTATGTTTTATCGGCTGTTTTATACCAATCTTGATCGTGCATAGCGTGCGGTTAAAACATGTCTGATCTTGAGTAGATCTATTGGCTAGTGAAAATTGTTCCATGGCCCGTTATCACAGTCTGTGTGATTCTGCCTCATACCCCACTGTTAGCACCGTGAAGTGGGGATCATTATTTAGTAGATCTGTTTCTGAGAGGGCATGACCTTAACTGTGCGCTATGCTTGAATCGACTATTTTAGACGATATCGAGCACTTTCACGAACAGTTCACATCACGAGATCGTTGAAGTAGGAATAGGTTGAAAGATGTGTTAGCCCCATGATCTTATTATTGTATTACGGCCTGCATGATTCTGCCTCTTGCCCCACTGATATTAGTGATAAGTTAGGGTCGTTGAGTCTATTGTTGTTTCTACGGCCTGCATGATTCTGCCTCATACCCCACTGGTCATGGCAATATATGAAATCTAATATGTTCATTAGATTTATTTTTATTAAATGGTTGAATGGTGATGAGCTGTTTCTTTTATATAAAAAGGGGTTCGGTTACTTGCAGTCATTGACTTAGCATAAATTAATCATTATTGATATCCTTTTGCCACTGACTAATGTTAGTCCAAAAAATGATATTCATCCTGAATATGCTGGAATTGACTATTTAGTCTTATGAATATGCTGGACTATTCATCCTGAACGATAACCGATTCTTCTTACACAACCTCATGAGCTGTAACAGATTTATTCTTTTGAATATGCTGGAATCGACTATTTAGTTGATCTCCTTTCATATCGGCTCTCAGAGCCGCACATTCGGGACTGTCTGGCAACACCGACATGTTCCGCCCTAAATTACTGATAAACTTTCTCTCCTTGTCAATTGCAGGGTCAAATTAACTGGCATGTCTCGGGAGGAGTGCGCAGGATCGACCACCCCTGCACTGAAGCTAGGCGGATCTCCAGCTCCATCGAGCGGACCCTTCCGGCTTGCTCGTGTGCCCTCGGCACGGGACGAAAATTCCGTGTCGACACACGTTTCTGGCACGCCCGGTGGGACCCCACAATCGTCATGGTGGTTCACAACAATAACGACATCCTTATGGTACATTATGAAGATCTACTTGATGGAGATAAAGATGTCATCGGCAAAGCTATAGAAGAATTTTAGAGCAAATATTTGTTGTCCTACATCAAAACACGTGACAACACAATTGTTCAGAAATTTCCACTACCAAGGGTTCTATTACATGGACAGACATATACAGTTGAAGCTAAAGACAGACGTTTCTTTATGAAAGTTATAGACAAATCTGTTCGTGATGCCATATCAAGCCATAATGAAGCGTTCTTGGACACATTCCACAATGCCATGAAAGAGGCGATTCATGGGTTTTCATTTGGTCAAGGTGGGCTGGCTTACTACAACATTCTAGATCCGTCGACCCAAGGGACTAATCAAGTCGGTACCAGCCGTCAAGAAGCAGCACCGGCTGGTAATGGTGATGTCCGGGCAGTTCAGGGTTCATCTGAGCAAGCTCAAGGGACTACTATGAATCAGACGCAGTATAATCCTGGGCCATCAGTGCAGATGTGCAACAGCCGGTGGGGCAAGGTCAGAACCAGGTGATTAATTTTGGCACATCAGGCCACAAACCGTCGCCGGCTCAAAAAATAGCACCATCAATTTAAAGGATCCGTAGAGATATAGATCCTCATGTCTACAATCAGAGACTTCAAGCAGCAAACCAGCAAAGGACCCAGCAGATAGAGATTCTACAGGGGTATCTGTTTACACCAAAATTTGGGAGAAGAGCGTGGGAACTCGCAGGCTTCTAAGATTGTGCCAATCAAGGAGTCGATTGTGTAAAGATTGATATCTGCCGGTTCTGATGCGACACTGGGATCTGTTTTCTCTAAATGATGTCAGCAGATAACGATGATGAGATATGATTGGCATCAAGAAGATACATATCGGACTCTACAAAAGGGGAAAGATTAGAGTCCAAGTTATCTTAAAATAGGAATATTTTCTTCGTCCCAAAGATTGTACTGAGTCATACTTGAGTAGGATTCGTTTTTAGGCTCCGGGTATAAATATCAGACCCCAGCTATTGTAAAAAGAACAACAATCAATCAAATACAAGTTACTTACTTTTTTCGGCTCTGGCCACCCCTTAGGTGTAGGAGTAGAGTAGATCTTGGTGAGTTCTCCAGCAAGTACGGCTGCATCGATCCGGTCGACCTCCACAGCTTGTCTGTAAGTACCATCATGGCTTATACCTCAGTTCGTATGGCTGCATCGATCCGGTCGACCTCCACTGCGACTCTGGTATAAGTTAGTTATCGACTCTTGTCTAGTTCAAGTAAGGCTGCATCGATCTGATCGACCTCCACTGCTCGAACTAGATTAAGGTCAAGTTATCGGTTCTATCTAAGGGTGGCGTTCCTTCGGATAGATTCATTAAGTTATCGATATTGCTTATTGCTTTCATTATTTATTCAATTACAACAATATCACTTCGCCCGATTGGGATTAATCTAGATCGGCCTTATATCTTTTCTAACCCATCGTTTGTTAATCTAAATTTAATCTAATCTGCACTTTAAATGATGAGTTATGTTTTATCGGCTATTTTATATCAATCTTAATCGTGCATAGCGTGCGGTTAAGACGTGTCTGATCTTGGGTAGATCTATTGGCTAGCGAAAACTGTTCAATAGCCCGTTATCACGGCCTGTGTGATTCTACCTCACACCCCACTGTTAGCATCGTGGAGTGGGGGTCGTTATTTGGTAGATCTATTTCTGAGAGGGCATGATCTTAACTGTGCGCTATGCCTAAATCGGTTGTTTTAGCCGATATCGAGTGCTTTCACGAGCAGTTCACGTCACGAGACCGTTGAAGTAGCGATTAGTTGAAAGATGTGTTAGCCCCATGATCTTATTATTGTATTATGGCCTTCATGATTCTGCCTCATGCCCCACTGATATTAGTAATAAGTTAGGGTCGTCGAGTCTATTGTTGTTTCTACGGCCTGCATGATTCTGCCTCATGCCCCACTGGTCATAGCGATAGATGAGATCTAATATGTTCATTAGATTTATCCCTATTAAATGGTTGAATGATGATGAACTATTTCTTTTATAAAGGGGTTATGTTACTTGTAGTCATTGGCTCAGTATAAACTAATTATTGTTAATATCTTATTGCCATTGACCAATATTTGTTTAAAGAATGATATTCATCCTGAACGATAACCGATTCTTCTTATACAACCCCATGGCTGTAACCGATTTATTCTTATGAATATGCTGGAATCGACTATTTAGTCGATCTCCTTTCATATCGGCTCGCAGAGCCGCACATTTGGGACTGTCTGGCAACACCGGCATGTTTCGCCCTAAATTACTGATAAACTTTCTCTGCTTCTCAATTGCAGGGTCAAATTGACTGGCACGTCTTGGGAGGAGTGCGTAGGATTGACCACCCCTGCGCTGAAGCTAGGTGGATCTCCAGCTCCATCGAGCGGACCCTTCCCGCTTGCTCGTGTGCCCTCGACACGGGGCGAAAATTCCGTGTCGACACATGTTTCTGGCACGCCCGGTGGGACCCCACAATCGTCATGGCGGTTCACAACAACAATGACATTCTTATGGTACATTATGAAGATCTACCTGATGGAGATAAAGATGTCATCGGCAAAGCTACAGAAGAATTTCAGAGCAAATGTTTGTTGTCCTACACCAAAACACGTGACAACATAATTGTTCAGAAATTTCCACTACTAAGGGTTCTATTACACGGATAGACAGATACAGTTGAAGCTGAAGACAGACGTTTCTTTATGAAAGTTATAGACAAATCTGTTCGTGGTGCCATATCAAGCCGTAATAAAGCTTTCTTGGACACATTCCACAACGCCATGAAAGAGGTGATTCATGGGTTTCCAGTTGGTCAAGGTGGGCTGGCTTACTACAACATTCCAGATCCGTCGACCCAAGGGACTAATCAAGTCGGTACCAGCCGTCAAGAACTAGCCCCAGCTGGTAATGGTGATGTCCAGACAGTTCCGGGTTCATCTGAGCAAGCTCAAGGGACTACTACGAATCAGACGCAGTATAATCCTAGACCGTCAGTGCAGCATGTGCAAGGTCAGAATCAGGTGATTAATTTTGGCACATCAGGCCACATACCATCGTCGGTTCAAAAAATAGCACCATCAATTCAAAGGATCCATAGAGATATAGATCCTCATGTCTACCATTAGAGACTTCAAGTAGCAAACCAGCAAAGGACCTAGCAGATAGAGACTGCACAGGGGTATCTATTTACACCAAAATTTGGGAGAAGAGCACGGAAACTCATAGGCTTCCAAGATTGTGCCAATCAAAGAGTCGATTGCGTAAAGATTGATATCTGCCGGTTCGGATGCGACACTAGGATCCGTTCTCTCTAAATGACGTCAGCAGATAACGATGATGATATATGATTGACATCGAGAAGATACATATCGGACTCTACAAAAATAGAAAGATTAGAGTCCAAGTTATCTTAAAATAGGAATGTTTTCTTCGTACCAAAGATTGTACTGAGTCGTACTTGAGTAGGATTCGTTTTTAGGCTCCGGGTATAAATATCAAACCTCGGCTATTGTAAAAAGAACAACAATCAATCAAATACAAGTTACTTACTTTTTTTGGCTCTGGCCACCCCTTAGGAGTAGGAGTAGAGTAGATCTCGGTGAGTTCTTCAGCAAGTATGTCTGCATCGATCCGGTCGACCTCCACTGCTTGTCTGTAAGTACCGTCATGGCTTATGCCTCTATTCGTACGGCTACATCGATCCGGTCGACCTCCACTGCGACTCTGGTATAAGTTAGTTATCGACTCTTGTCTAGTTCAAGTAAGGCTGCAACGATCCGATCGACCTGCACTGCTTAAACTAGATTAAGGTCAAGTTATCGGCTCTATCTAAGGGTGGCGTTCCTTCGGATAGATTCATTAAGTTACCGATATTGCTTATTGCTTCCATTATTTATTTAATTACAACAATATCACTTCGTCCGATTGGGATTGATCTAGATCGGCCTTATATCTTTTGTAACATATCATTTGTTAATCTAAATCTGATCTAATCTGCACTTTAAACGATGAGTTATGTTTTATCGGCTGTTTTATATCAATCTTAATCGTGCATCACGTGCGGTTAAGACGTGTCTGATCTTGAGTAGATCTATTGGCTAGCGAAAACCGTTCCATGGCCCGTTATCATAGCCTATGTGATTCTGCCTCACACCCCACTGTTAGCACCGTGGAGTGGGGGTCTGTGGGGGGTACGACCCCGGATACCCACGGCAGGTCACATGGGCTATGCCTCTAGGGGCGGCCCAGCCCGCAAGAAGGAGCCTTGCGGGGCACGATTCTGTTCGGCAACCCCCGCAAGGCACGGAGAGGATATCCTAAAGATGTTACGAGATCTGATAGGATATATACGACCTCATGTTTCTTGTAATCTGTTATTACTTTCCAGTTATCTCTCAGATCTAACCGACTTATAACCTTGCCCCCCGGACCATATAAGGCGGGCAGGGACCCTCTATGAATTCACGGCAAATCATACGATAGCTAATGCAAATCAACAGACCATAGGAGTAAGGTATTACGTCGTACCGACGGCCTGAACCTGTATAACTCGTGTGTCTCTGTTGCCTTCTTGTTCTCGATTACACGCTCCTCTACCGATCAATCTACCATCGCGGGGTGCCCCTCGGTGGACTGCCGACGATATTCCGTCGACAGTTGGTGCGCTAGGTAGAGGTGTGCGTGCTGTTTCCTTGTCGAACAAGATGGTTTTTTCTACAGGCTCTTCGTCCCTCCCGCAGCCCGGCCAGATCTTCACGGTCGGATCCATCACGTGGGTCATCAACGCCGACGGAGTTGGAGAGCTTCTCGAGCCGGTGCGGATCGGCTCTGCACCGACCACCCTCGCACTCGCAACTGCAAATCCAATCTCAGAACCACTTTCGAGGTCGGCTCCATCAGCTACCCACCGCTCGCTTCCCTGCTACCAGAGGAGGCATGTCAACAATGATGATCTGATCGAATCTATCGATCAGGTCGGCCTGAAACTCGCCGATTGCCTCTCCATTGCTGAGTTGACTCTGGACACCCTTGTTCAGCACTGAGCACCCTCTGATCCCGATCTGTCAACGATCAATGCTCGGCAGACTCCACGGCCCGCCGCCCTGCCCTTCGGGCTCGCCAACACCGCAACTACATATCAGGACGCCCTGAGGGGCAAATTCGCCGACCAGCTCGCCGACCAATTTCCACCAACCGTCAACATGTTGCGCACCGCCGGGATCTCGTGAGCATCCTCCAAACTATCCTCGAGGAAAATCCAGACTCAATCTCAAGGATCCACCGAGCCCCTCGCCGAGACTTTCACCAAGCAACCTCCTCCTTTTTTTTTGGGGTGGCGCGATTTTCAACGTCGATGTCAATTTTAACGGGTAAACAGAGAGAGGAACGCGCCGCCCGGAAAACAGAACGCCAACCGCAGCGTTAACGGCGTGATAACGAAACGCGCCATCGCGATGGTCGAGGCCGCTCGAGATAACCTGATCGATTCACAAGGAAGGCCCCTTCATCGCAACCTCAACGAAGAATTCTCTCGCGTTGACGGCCACGACGTTTTCAAGACACCGAGTGCTAATTTGGCCGTGGCCGCCAATGAACTCGCTCACCTCCATGAGACGCCGAGCTTCGCCAAGGTCGCCGCCATGCTTAAAGCGGCACACTGTCAGGTTAACGAGATCCGAGAAGTTCAGAGACCTTCGTGCTCCACAAGCGCGATCCGCCGATCAGTTGATCCTAGATCCAATCGCCGCCCCAGTCAATGCCGCTTCGCCGACCAGTCACCACCTCCCCAGGGGGGAGTTTGAGGCCACCGCGCCGAGCATCATCGCCAGCACGACCAAGAGGTCGAACAGGACGCTCGAGTGCACGTCAGCAATCTTCGGGACGCACGATGGCGTATCGACCAACGACGTTTCGGGCGCCATGAAGATGAAGTACGATGTCGCTAGGAGTACGAGTAGGAATACGGCAACCCAGACGCAGCTCTGGAGCCGATCGTCGTCGGCAACACTGCCGATGTTGGTCCTGACAGCCCGGAAGGGCCCCCTGCATTCACCAGGGCACTCCGAACGCTCCAGTGGCCCCGTGGTTTCAAAATCACTGGTGTCGAGCCCTATGAAGGAAGGATGAACCCAACTCAGTGGCTACAGGCTTACGCCACCGCCATTCGAGCCGCCGGGGGAGACACCAACGTCATGGCAAACTATCTCCCTGTCATGCTCACGCCAGCCGCCATGAGTTGGTTCACAAGCCTCGCCCCGGACTCCATCGGCTCTTGGGAAGATCTGAAGAGAATCTTCACCGACAACTACATGGCCACATGCAGGCGGCCAGGCACCAAGCATGACCTCAACCGCATCAACCAAAAGCCGTCCGAACTACTCCGCAGCTTCATCAGATGTTTCTCCGAGATGAGGAATTCTATTCCCAACATCACGGAGGCCAAAGTCATCACCGCCTTCGTCTGAGGACTTCATCACCGAGAACTCTGTTCTAAGTTCAATAGAAAGCCACCCACCGGCATCGGCGAGATGATCACAATAGCCAATCAGTACACCGACGCCGAGGAAGCGGAGGTGTGTTTTAACGAAGACACGGGCACTAATCGCCCGTCTCGCCGCCATGATGACCGCAACGGCGACCGATAGCACAACGTTCACCGCCACGACGACCGCAACAACAATCGACAGTACAACGATCGCCACTACGATGATCGTAGTTTCCACCGGGACAGCGGACGTGATCGGCCAGATGGATTCAAATCTGGTCAGCATCGCCGCCGCTGACCAGATCACTTTGTCGCCAACGTCAATGAGCCACGCGCAAAGCGTAATTCACGACGAAAGCAAGTACAAAAAGATTACGGACGGTCCGCGTTCCCTCAAGATAAGAACGCCAAACACAAGATGAAAGATTGCCTTGGTTTGGCTAAGGAATTCCGGAGAAAAAAGTACAACGGCGACAATGGTGGGAACGGAGGACGCCGACCACCAGGGGATAATAATAACGCCTTCCAGGACCACGACAAGGTGGTCGCCACCATCTTTGGGGGTCCCGCCTCCAACGAAAGCAGAAGGGAACGGAAGCTTCGCCGTCCGACGAAAGTGCTCGCCATAACTTCGAAGAAACTACCGCCAACCCCGGCTATCGCCCGTGGTCCGAAATCTCCATCACCTTCAGCAGGGTCGACCCAAAGGCGGACATACCCTACTGTATGCGTTTTCCCTCGTCCTTGACGCGATTATTGAAGAAGGTGGTCTTGAGAAAGTCCTCGTCGATGGTGGGAGCGCTTTGAATCTACTCTGGCCGGGGGCCCTAAGGGAGCTCGGACTCGGGACAATGCAGACCTCATGCCTTGAGACTCCTCCTTTTGGGGTGTGGTGCCCGGCATAGGCATCCAGACCAATCGGGAAATTACCCTACCAAGACATTCAAGACAAACAACCAACTACAGAGTGGAACATATCAACTTTTATGTCGCCGACTTCGACACTGCCTACCACGCCATACTAGGGCGCCCGGCTCTGACCAAGTTCATGGCCGTTCCACACTATGCGTATCTGGTGTTGAAGATGCCTTCGCCTGCTGGAGTCCTGTCTCTGCGAGCCAACCTCTCCGTCGCCTACGCCTGCGAGACGGAAAGTCTCGCCCTCGCCGAAGCCACCGACCTCTCCATCCAGATGACCAGCGTGGTCGCCGAAGCCAAGACCGCATCTGCACACGACATGGAGATCCCAGAGCCTCCCCGGGCCTCCGCCAAGTCCAAGGAAGTCAAGGAGATCGGCCTCGGCCTCGACGACCCTTCCAAGACGGTGAAAATTGGGGCTCACCTTGACCCCAAATAGGAAAGCGCGCTCGTCTCCTTCCTACGTGCCAACGCCGATGTGTTTGCTTGGAAACCTGCAGACATGCCGGGGGTACCACGGGAGAAGATCGAGCACTCCTTGAATGTCTCGCCGACCGCTAAGCCGATCAAGCAGAAACTTCGATGATTCGCGCCGGACAAAAAGGAGGCAATTAGGGTAGAAATAAAATGGCTTTTAGCTGCCGGATTCATAAAAGAAGTGTATCATCCAGATTGGTTAGCTAATCCTGTTCTTGTTAAGAAAAAGAATAAAGAATGGAGAATGTGTGTTGATTATACTGATCTTAACAAACACTGCCCTAAAGACCCCTTCGGCTTGCCGCGGATAGACGAGGTTGTCGACTCCACCGCCGGCTGCGAGTTGCTCTCCTTTCTCGACTGTTACTCAGGCTACCATCATATCTCCCTCAAGGAGGAAGACCAAAGCTAAAACATCGTTCATTACGCCTTTTGGTGCATATTGTTACACCACTATGTCCTTCGGACTAAAGAACGCCAAATGCGACCTACCGAGAGGGCTATCCAGACGTGCCTCGACCAATAGATCGGCCGCAATGTCGAAGCCTACATCGACGACGTGGTCGTCAAGACTAGAACCACCGACAATCTTATCTCCGACCTTGAAGAAACTTTCTCCAACCTAAGCAAATACCGATGGAAGTTGAACCTTCAAAGTGCATCTTTGGAGTTCCATCCAGTATATCTGCTTTCGGCTACATCATCGGTGGCCTTTCGGGGCATCGAGAACAAACCCGACAAAGTCTCCGCCATCACCAACATGAAACGGCCGACGTGCGTCAAGGATATACAGAAGCTCACAGGCTGCATTAAGCCGATTTATCTCGCGCCTCGGTGAAAAAGGGCTGCCTTTCTTCAAGCTTCTCAAGCCCTCCGAGCTTTTTTCTTGGTCGGAGGAGGCGGATACTGACTTTTCGAGCAGCTCAAATTGTTTTTAACAAAACCTCCAATCATGATGTATACGACCAAATGAAACTCTTTGGTTTACATCGCCGCCACTTCTCGAGTTGTCGAGACGGCTATTGTCGTCGAATGCGAGGAAACCGGACACGCCTACAAGGTACAAATGCTCGGTCTATTTCATTAGTGAGGTACTTAATGAGCCCAAAACTCGCTATCCTTAGGTGCAAAAAGGCGTTATATGCAATCTTAATCACCTCACACAAGCTCGACATTACTTGAATACTACAAGATCGCCGTGGTCACCGAAGTTCCCTCGGGAGACATTCTCCGAAATAAAGAGGCCAACGGTCGTATCATTATAATGTTGAGCTCGGCACCTACTCCATTGACTTCGTAAAGGGCCGACCATAAAGTCGCAGCGCCGCCGATTTCATCATTGAGTGGACCGAAATCCAAGAACCCGTCGGCGCCACTTGCCCCGAAAGCTTTGGGTGATGTACTTGACGGCGCCCTTAATGTTAATGGAGCCGGTGCGGGCATTCATTCATCACACCGACAAAGGATAAACTCCGATACGTTCTTAGCATACACTTCCCGGTCTCTAACAACACCGCGGAATACGAAGCATGTCTCCATGGCCTCAGATAGCACGAGAGCTCGGCGTCAAAAGCCTTATGGTATACGGGGACTCCGCGCTGGTTATCAACCAACTCAATAAAGATTGGTCCTGTTCCAGTGAGAAGATGGACGCTTACTGCGCCGAAATCAGGAAGCTGGAAGGAAAATTCTACGGCATTGAGTACCACCACGTGGTACGGGATCAAAACCAAATAGCCGACCAACTATCAAAGATAGGATCTTCTCGTACCACGGCTCCGACGGGGATCTTCGTTCAGGACCTCTTGACACCATCCATTAAGGAAGACAAGGAAGTTGTAGAAGTACCCCCTGCCGAGCAGTTGGTGCTCACGATACCTTCACAGCTCGCCGATTGGAGGGAACAGTTCATCAAGTACCTCTCCAACGGCGAAGTACCCGCCGACAAAATCGAAACCGAACGACTAATTCGCCGAAGTAAGCACTACGTGTTGGTAGGCGGTAGCTTCGATGAGGAAAAGTGCCAAGGAGGGATATCGCAGAAATGCATCATCCAAGACGACGGTGTGAAGCTATTATCCGAAATTCACTCGCCCTGTGGCAATCATGCGGCTTTGAGAACACTGGTCGGCAAAGCTTTCCGCTGAGTTTCTCTCGCCCACGGCCATTACTGAGATGCGTAAGATCTCATCCAGGCGATGTGAGGGATGTCAATTTTTCGCCAAGCAAATACATGTGCGGCACAAGAATTTACAAACCGCTCGACTTCACTCGCCATTCGCATGCTGGGGATTGGATATGATCGGGCCTTTCAAACCTGCGCCAGGAGGTTTCCGGTACGTGTACATCGCCATCGATAAGTTCTCCAAATGGATCGAATACAAACCACTCGTCGCAGCTACTGCTAAAAAAGCAGTCGAGCTCTTTGAGGACATCGTACATAGATTCGGTCTCCCGAACAGCATCATCACCGACCTTGGGACCTCTTTTACCGGCCATCATTTTTGGGACTTCTGCGAGGACAGGTGCATTTCTGTTAAATACGTTTCCGTCGCTCACCCTAGAGCTAACGGTCAGGTCGAGCGAGCTAACGGTATGATCCTCGACGCCCTCAAGAAAAGGCTCTATCAGAAAGAAGAGAAGCACCCGGGCAGATGGCTCAAAGAACTGCCAGCTGTGGTCTGGGGATTGCGCACTTAGGCTAGTCGCAGTACCGGCTTATCTCCATATTTTATGGTCTACGGCTCAGAGGCCATACTTCTAGTGGATATTGCATTCCGATCACCCAGAGTAGGAAACTATGACGAAGACCAAGCCGCAGCTGTTCGGACAGAAGACATTGATCGGGCCGAGGAAGAACGTCTGATTACTTGCGTTCGCACAACCAAGTACCTCGAAGGTCTGCGGAGGTATTACAACCGTAACGTCAAAGGTCGTTCGTTCGCGATCGGCGACCTCGTCTTACGTCGGAAACAAAAAACCGAAGGGCTTCACAAGCTGTCTTCACCATGGGAGGGCCCTTACATCGTAAAAGGTGTCACTCGACCAGGGTCTTATCGTTTATGCGACCTAGATGGACTCGATGTTCCCAACTCCTGGCACATAGAGCACCTTATACGTTTCTTCCCATGAAATAACATAGATATGTATTCTTTACTTTAATATTAATAAAGTTCTGGTCTCCATAATTTGTCTACATTTTTTCCTTCATCATAAGCTTCAACTACCGTTAGCGAAATGTAAGCCACACCGTGATGGCCTCCAATACGCACGACTAATTCCTCCAAATCGCCGAGAACGATTCCTCCAAATCGCCGAGAACGATTCCTCCAAATCGCCGAGAACGATTCCTCCAAATCGCCGAGAACGATTCCTCCAAATCGCTGAGAACGATTCCTCCAAATTGCCAAGCACGATTCCTCCAAATAGCCGAGCACAATTCCTCCAAAACGCCGAGCACGATTTCTCCAAATCGCCGAGCACATTAACTCCCAATCACCGAACACGATTTTTTTTCCGAAAATCGTCCACCATGCTTCCTCCGGGACGCGTAGGTTTTTCCTACAAAAACAACGACGGTGTTGCACTTTCAATTTCCGCAGCATAGCCCGCCGATCGTCAAACAGCACACCTTTTTTCCTTTTATTATCTATGGAAACGACCCAGTGCCCGACTACACCCTACACGTGCCTAGGGGCTCCGCCCTCTGCATTACGGTTGGTCGGCTGCGGTTCCTTGGCCATGCCTGTTCATCCTACACGTGTCAGCGCCTCCGCCCTCAATGTTATGGACTATGGGCAAGTTAAGGCCTAGATTTCAATTATGAATTAATCGCTCGGACGCCGCTTGAGCCATTTCCCTAGCCACGTTGTTCACGTTGGCTGCTGGGCAGAACGTTTTTTTCGCAATAGCAATTCTGGAGGGCAACAAGGCTCTAGCACCCCACCAACCTCACCATGAGCTCGGTGCTCGGCATGTTGGCCGGCAGGACACGGTATTATGACAACGCCTATTTCTCCAACATACGCATGGGCTCCGCGTTATGCGTTACGGATCACGACCTAACTAAGGCATTTAGTTTTATGAAAACTAAAAGATCAAGCACAACTTATATTGGAAAAAAAGCATCGGTTCCATAATACATAGATTCTTCTTAGCCAGGTAAATCATGTAATACAGGAGGTAACATCCGAGCAGCTCTTTAAGCTTTGCCAACAGCTTCGGTTTCGCCAAACAAGTCTATATCGCCGACAAGCACTTTCGCCACATCCTCAACGTCATCCTCCAATTCTTTGGGTGCGCGTCGCTTTCAACCATCTAAGGAAAAACCCACCACCTATCGACTGGATGTCGACGGACGGATAATGGGACCGAACAACCGCAAGGGCATGAGTAGCGGCGGTCAAAACGGTGTCGCGGTTGAAGTTTTTGAAGTTTTCCCACGCCGCTTTGCATCTCTGCACGATAGTGTCTGGCCCTTGCTGCCTACCATCAGGACAGGGCGCCGGTTCAACGTCGACGTAGTCCAGCACTGGTTTTATTGCGCAGTTATAGTGTTGAAGTGGTCCTTCTGGACTTTGGCCTCTTGCACCAGCACATCGAACTGTGCCTTGGTTTTATGTCGATAATCTGCAAGAATTACAATGGTTCGTCAAGGCAAAAACAAAAAAAAAAGAAAAAAAGAGGAAAAGAATTACGGCGTCACTTCCGATCAGGGGAAGCCTACCTTTCAATTCTTCGGCCAGTTTGTTGGCTCGATTCGACTCCTTCGTTTTCTCTTGTCGGATTTGTTTGTGATGCAGCGAAGCGGTTGAGTTCTGCATCTTGTTCTCGCCAAAGACAAAAAGATAAGACAAAAAAACAACACGACGACTTACTGCAAAGCACACTGTGTGAAAAAGAATACCCGATTTCAGCTTGGATGCATCCTCCAACTGCTGGCGCTTCCGGTCGAGCTGTTCAGTTTTACTATCGAGTTCTACGTTCTTCTTGCTCAACTGCTCGAACATCTTCTTAAGTTCCTCGGATGCAATTGCCCGCTCCTCGGATGTCCTTTTCAGTTGCTCTGATGACGCCGTTAGTCGCTCGGACAAAATTCCATTTTGATGTTTAAGGTCCTGCGAATTCGACTCCGCAAGGTCCCGCTCCTGATGGGCCCTTTGAATACTTTTTTCCGAAAGACTTAAAGCCTCCCGGAGTATCTTATTTTCTTCGGCGAGGGGCTCCATCCTCTTTATCAATTGATGCCATTGTTCAGCTGTCCGAGCTATCCCCTGCGGGTTAACAGTGCAAAAGATAAACCTTGATCTTCCGACAACTTTTATCGGTGTTATTGGCGTGGCACTCACCTCGATTTGAGCCATAACTCCGGCGACGGCGGATTTCAACCTCTTTATCTCTCTGGTGGTGTTTTCTTCTTCGACGACTACCACCTCTTCCCCGCGTTTCCAGAGAATCCGGACGGACTGGGGCTCAGGCGCGGTGCGCTCGATCTCCATGACCTCATCCTCATCCGTCGTCGCTTGAGGCACCCTCGGGGGACTCCGTGGTCGGACCGTCGCTCCGACCACTCCTAGCGCCCCTGCGGGGGACGACGTTTGCTCCTCAGCAGTTGACGGGGTGGCGTCTGTAACCTCCGGCGCATCAACAGCAGCCGCAGTTTCCGTTTCCACAGTAACGACCTTTTTGGTCGTAGTGGCATGTTCTTGATCGCCGACTCGCCCATCGTGCGTAACGATTCACCATCGCTAGGGCTCTTTGGGGCGACGGTGGCTCATCCTCGCTTTCGCGAACACTCGAGTACTCCTAGACGGGGCGTCGTCATCTTTTTCTTCCGAGGTCACGGGCCTTGGCGTCGCCGCTGCGTCATATCGGCTTCTCAAGTAATAAGGTGAAATCAAAGAACAATATAATTACTCCAAGGCAAATATACTCACGGTTTGGTCTTCCGATTGATTTTTTTTGAATCGGCGGTGCCTGCCTGACCCCCCAGGCGCGGCTGCTTGGTCAACCTTGTGGGAGGACTCCTGCGCCTCCGCAGCGGGCTGCCGCTCTTCTTGGTGCTCGGCGGCCCCACCTTCCGTGCGTTGTTCGGGGGTTTCGGTACTTTGCAATGCCGGGGCGTCCGCCGTTGCCAGACCATGACTTTCCCTTGCTCGATGCTTGGGAGCGACACTATCCGCTGGCGCCTCTGTCATGTTTGGCGGAGGTGCTGACTGGTATTCATCATCGTCCGACCACTCCAGCATAGCAGTTCGTGGCGGCCGAACTGCTCGGTCCTCTCCAAGAGAGATGCCTCCTGGTTTGTGTGCATGAGAGCTGGCGGTTTTTCTCCTTTTTTGGGCCGGCTCGTCTACTACCGGTCTCTTCCCACGGACCTTCTCTAACACTGGGGATGGACTATCCGACGAGGAGCTCGGCTCACCTTCTCCATGCTGCAGTGGCCGCCGAGGATCTACTCCTTTTGGCCAATCGGCTCTCGGCACGTTTGAAAAGTATATTGACCTATCCTACAAATGAATCTTTTCATAAGTAAGTTAGTGCTATGCTCGGCAATTATTGCCTGATAGACGCGAAGAGAAATGGTTACCTGAGGAGGCGAGTTGGTGCAGTTGAAAGCCTTCGTCCCTTTAGGCTAGCTGAATGAGACATTCGAAGAAAACAGATCCATGGCACGGTCCATCACTTCTTTCTTCGACAGGCGGTCCGTGCTTTCACGGGTACCATCGTTGTTACCTTTATAGTCGAACGCCGGGTAGGCCCTCTCTTTGCAGGTTTGGATGCGCCGAACTATGAAACTAGCTGCAATCAATTCACCCCTAAGCTCCAAGCCTTTACTCAATTCCAGAGGTTCCATTACCTGCTCCATTTCAGCGTTGTTGGGTCTCTCCGACCAGTTACTGTGGTTAACCGGGATGTAGTGGACGTCGCATCGAATCAACGGGTGACTCTGTTTGATATAGAACCATCTAGAGTTCCAACCTTTCAATGAGGTATTCAGCGGAACGTTGATATACTCGGTTGGCCATCCCATCCTCGAGCTGCGGTACACGCCGCCGACCACCTTTTGAACCATCGCCCCTTCTTCTTGAGATGAACAAGTGCTCGAAGAGGTTGAAGTCTGGTAAGAACCGAGAAATGCCTCGCAGAAATGGATGAAGATAGAAACATGCGAATGGTGTTGGGGTGCAGATTATGAGGCTAACCGCCCAAAACTCCATAAGATCCTCGAAAGGGTGGACAGAAACCCTAACCTCGCTGAGAAATAATCCTCAAATACTATAGCCTCGTCAGTATGTGGTGTCGGGAAGGGCTCACCGCTAGCTGGCCGCCATCCAGCAGTAAGATGGTCGGGGATAACGCCCGCCGCCACCATCTTATCGAGATCAGCCGCCGACGTCCTCGACAGCACCCACTCCTCGTCGCGGCTACCTCCGGTGGCCACTTTCTTCGGCTTTACGGCTCCTTTTTTCGGTGCCATCTCCTATGGTTTGGTCTAGGGTTAAAGGGGAATGCTCGCGATTGATGCGGAAGGTGAAGCATAGGGATTGCGAAGGCAGGAAGCAGGGTGGTTTGATGGAGGTAGGAGGCGATATGAGTGGCGCTGCTTGTTATAAAGCAGTTCCCCCACTCTGCCTTAACTCTGAGGGTTTTTGGGAAACCGTTCCCACGATCAGCGCTACATCGATTCCTCCAAAATGGTTTGATGGGCCGCAACTTGGGCTATTGCGTCCACAAGAGCTCCACGCGCCGATTGATTTACCGCCGCCACTTTCTTGAATTCTCCGCATTCTAATGAGGCTTAGTAATCTGTGCTCGAACGGCCGTTACTCAAATTCTCGCCATAAATTGATTTATCCGATATCTACGCCGTAAACTCGGGACCGGCTACCGCTTCGGACGGTTCACTACTTTCTGAGCCTGGCACCACGTGACTACGTCACCTACTATCAGGCTCGGGGACTAAGTGGGCACACTTCACCTTGCGGTGAATGTGCTCGTTTTTTGTCTCGAGGCTACGCCGGGGGCTGCTACACCGCTCGGACGGTTCACTAATTTACGAAGTTCGGCACCACGTGACTACGTCACTTCTTCGTCGAGCTCGGGGACTAAATGGGCACACTTCACCATGCGGTGAATGTATCTCATTTTTCGAAAGCCTCCGAGCATCCAAAGGATAAACCAGGTATCTTTACCATTGTTTTCGGATTCTAAGTGGGCACACTTCACTTTACCATGCGAGGAATTTTAATTTTGGACTTGAGCTCCTTACACCCTTATGACAAGCCGTGTTCGGAACACACCTTTGCTCGGCGATGTTTTACATCGCTTTCGGAGATTGCTCACAACTGATCGGTTTGCTTCCTTATGGTGGTCGGACCACGATTTGGACAGCTCGGTCTTGGATCGCACCTGCTCGGAAAGTCTGAAGACGGCATTGCGCAACGGGTACAAGATGCTCGGGGACTAGTTGTGGGGGGTACGACCCCGGATACCCACGGCAGGTCACATGGGCTATGCCTCCAGGGGTGGCCCAGCCCGCAAGAAGGAGCCTTGCGGGGCACGATTCTGTTCGGCGACCCCAGCAAGGCACGGAGAGGATATCCTAAAGATGTTATGAGATCTGATAGGATATATACGATCCCATGTTTCTTGTAATCTGTTATTACTTTCCAGTTATCTCTTAGATCTAACCGACTTGTAACCTTGCCCCCCGGACCATATAAGGCGGGCAGGGACCCCCTACGAATTCACGGCAAATCATACGATAGCTAATGCAAATCAACAGACCACAGGAGTAAGGTATTACGTCGTACCGACGGCCTGAACCTGTATAACTCGTGTGTCTCTGTTGCCTTCTTGTTCTCGATTACACGCTCCTCTACCGATCAATCTACCATCGCGGGGTGCCCCTCGATGGACTGCCGACGATATTCCATCGATAGGGTCGTTATTTGGTAGATCTATTTCTGAGAGGGCATGATCTTAACTGTGCGCTATGCCTGAATCGGCTGTTTTAGCCGATATCGAGTGCTTTCACGAGCAGTTCATGTCACGAGACCGTTGAAGTAGCGATAGGTTGAAGGATGTGTTAGCTCCGTGATCTTATTATTGTATTATGGCCTGCATGATTCTGCCTCATGCCCCACTGATATTAGTAATAAGTTAGGGTCGTCGAGTCTATTGTTGTTTCTACGGCCTGCATGATTCTGCCTCATGCCCCACTGGTCATAGCGATAAATGAGATCTAATATGTTCATTAGATTTATCCCTATTAAATGGTTGAATGATGATGAACTGTTTCTTTTATAAAGGGGTTCGGTTACTTGCAGTCAGTGGCTCAGTATAAACTAATTATTGTTAATATCTTATTGCCATTGACCAATATTTGTTTAAAGAATGATATCCATCCTGAACAATAACCGATTCTTCTTACACAACCCCATGAGCTGTAACTGATTTATTCTTATGAATATGCTGGAATCGACTATTTAGTCAATCTTCTTTCATATCGGCTCTTAGAGCCGCACATTCGGGACTGTCTGGCAACACCGGCATGTTCTGTCCTAAATTACTGATAAACTTTCTCTCCTTGTCAATTGTAGGGTCAAATTGATTAGCACGTCTCGAGAGGAGTGCGCAGGATCGACCACCCCTGCGCTGAAGCTAGGCAGATCTCTAGCTCCATCATGTGGACCCTTCCGGCTTGCTCATGTGCCCTCAGCACGGGACGAAAATTCCATGTCGACACACGTTTTTGGCACGCCTGGTGGGACCCCACAATCATCATGGCGGTTCACAACAACAACGACATCCTTATGGTACATTATGAAGATCTACCTGACGGAGATAAAGATGTCATCGGGAAAGCTACAAAAGAATTTCAGAGCAAATGTTTGTTGTCCTACACCAAAACACGTGACAACACAATTGTTCAGAAATTTCTACTACCAAGGGTTCTATTATATGGACATACAGATATAGTTGAAGCTAAAGACATGTGTTTCTTTACAAAAGTTATAGACAAATCTGTTCGTGATGCCATATCAAGCCGTAATGAAGCTTTCTTGGACACATTCCACAACGCCATGAAAGAGGCGATTCATGGGTTTCTAGTTGGTCAAGGTGGGCTGGCTTACTACAACATTCTAGATCCGTTGACCCAAGGGACTAATCAAGTCGGTAGCAGCCATCAAGAAGCAGCACCAGCTAGTAATGGTGATGTCTAGGTAGTTCATGGTCCATCTGAGCAAACTCAAGGGACTACTACGAATCAGATATAGTATAATCCTGGACCATCAGTACAGCATGTGCAACAGCCAGCGAAGCAAGGTTAGAACCAGGTGATCAATTTTGGCACACCAGGCCACATACCATCGTCGGCTCAAAAAATAGCACCCTCAATTCAAATGATTCGTAGAGATATAGATCCTTATGTGTACAATCAGAGACTTAAAGCAGCAAACCAGCAAAGGACCCAGCAGATAGAGGTTCCACAAGGGTATCATTATGGCACAGATTATAACACCCTTCACATGATTCCGAACCCAGGGTATCAAGACATACGGGATTTCAATCCACAGATGGGTCAGCAGATGCAGATGAATCTAAATTCACATGATGACAAGTTGCTGCTGAAGGTGACTGAGATGAAGAAGAATTAGTTCTGTCTAAAGCTAAAAGGACTGACCTTCTCGTACAAACGCTCATATCAAGAATGGTATGATTTGGTCGCTCTTCCCACAAATTACAGGCTCCTAGAGTTCGCTAAGTTTACCGGCCAAGATAGTACAAGCACGATAGAACATGTCAGTCGGTATCTTACACAATTGGGCAAAGCATCAGTTGAGGATGCCCATCGAGTTTGTTTCTTCTCCTTGTCCCTGTCAGGGCCGGCCTTCACTTGGTTTTCATCACTACCAGTCAATTTCATTGCCAATTGGGCTGACCTAGAGAAGAGGTTTCATACATATTTTTATACTGGGATTGGAGAAAAGAAGATTACCGATTTGACAACTATAAGGCAGAAGACTAATGAATCAGGCATAGAGTTTCTTCAGAGGTTCCAAGAGACTAGGAATTTATGTTTTTCGTTAAACTTGGCTGATGAGCAGTTAGCCGCTTTAGCCATTCAATGAATGCTGCCAATGTGGAAAGAGAAACTGTTGGGACAAGAATTTGATAACTTAGGTCAATTGGCTCAACGAGTGGCAGCGCTCAATAGCCAATTCTAGAGTATGCGCAGAGATACTCGATTCTAGAAGAGTACCACAGTGATTGAAGCTTATGATCCATACTCAGTCGATGACGGCTATGAAGATGAAGAAGAAGAGGCTGCTGCGGCTGAATGGAATTGGGGCAAGAAAACAGTAATGGTGCCAAATCCTTGGAGAAGAGGAGTTGAGGAAAGCTATGACTTTGATGATACTAAATTAGACAAGCTCTTCGATTTCTTGCTTGACAAGGGGCAGATCAAGTTGCCTGATGGTCATGTTATGCTGCCCCCTGATCAGTTGAAGAATAAGAAGTTCTATAAGTTCCATAACGCTACCTCTCATTCCACTAATGAATGCAGAATCTTCCGGCAGCACATACAGAGGGCTATTCATCAAGGAAGGCTTAAATTTAACACGCCTCGGAAAATAAAAGTTGATGATAATACTTTCCTAGGAGATCAGAATATGGTTGATGCTAGGCTGCTCAAAGGAAAGACTAAGGTCCTAACATCAACCAAGTCAAGAGAAGCTAGAATAGTTGATCCCAAGATGCAAATATCGGCTGATGAGTACAGAGAGATTAGAAGACGTCGCGCTAAGCAAAAGATCCGATATGAGCAGGGGGAAACGTCAAAAGCAGGGGTGACAAGGCCGCGAGTTACATCTCGGATTCTGTTGAATAAGTGGCAGTGGCAGAAGGAAAAGGATTATCAGCGTTGGTTAGAGGATTAAGAATACCAGCGTCAACCGGAGGAAGAGAGGTATGAAAGGAAACAAGCTGAATCACATTGGAAGTGTCCTTTCTTTAGACATTGCTGGAATTAAGGTTTGAAGTTGCCTACCAGACATGACTGTCCAGAATGCAGCAATCAATATTGGGAGTTTAGGCAATCTCAAACCAACCGCCGGTCTATCCATGCTCAAGATGCATATCATCATAGTAACATGGATCGGCGCTTAAAAAATAAAAGTGTTCATGGTCGTCTTGGAAAACGAGTTGTTGACCAAGACTGGGCTGATTGTGAAGAAGAAGGCAACGAAAGAAAATATGTTTGGCGGGAAGGCCAATAGTGTCCAGGAGGTTTGACAAGAAGACAGAAGAGAAGGGTGCAACGCCTAAGGAATAAAGAGTTGGAACAGGCTCAGGCATCCGATAAACCTCAAGTATGGCGTACTAAGCAAACAACCGATAGAAAGCAACCATCGGCTAATATCTAAATGGCTTTTCTGTTGGCATCAGAATTTAGAGCTCTGGCAGATCAAGAAGTTTATTTGGATTTTGATGAATCGGAGTATGAGGAGATAGTTGCCAAGTTGACGATTATACAACAAGCAATATTTGACAAACTAGTCAAGCATCGGCACTTAAAAGCTTTATATGTGAAAGGTTTGGTTGATGGGAAGCCAATGAACAAGATGTTGGTGGACGGAGGTGCTTCTGTCAATCTCATGCCTTACACCACTTTTCATAAACTTGGCAAGGGACCAGGAGATCTGATGGAGACTGACATGATGCTTAAAGATTTTAGAGGTAATACGTCTAAGACCCAGGGGGCAATAAACATCGGACTAACAATCAGAAGTAAGACCCTGCTCACCACATTGTTCGTCATCAATGGAAAAGGGTCATACAGTCTGCTCCTTGGTCGTGATTGGATACATGCGAACTGTTGCATACCATCGACCATGCATCAGTGTTTGATTCAATGGCATGGAGATGATGTCGAGCTGGTTCAGGCTGATGAGTCTATGAGCATCGCGACAGCCGATCCAGTCTTTTGGGAACTAGGAGACTTCGAATGCTTTCCTGGCAAGTTATGGGAAGGAGGCTTCATTAAGATCAACAATGAAAGCCAACAGCCGTTGCAAGTAATCAGCTCTGAGAGTTTGTTTTAGTAAAAAGTTGTGGCTTCACGTTGGCCATTGGATTAAGGAAAAATAAGCATTAGCCCTAGAGATGGATTTAGGCCGACGTATGTGAATGCTAAGTTGAATCATAAGTACAATTCAGAATTGATAGATTTCTTAAAGGAGTTCTGTTTTGCTTAATGGGATGCTTGACCTAGGTTGATCAATCGTTCAACCTTTGGTTTGAAAAGTTATGTGGTAAAATATTTAAAGGGATGTTATCCTAGCATCTGATCAACACTTGATAGCCGATTCATTTGGTCGTCGGCTCTAATAGCCGGTACCAGAAAGGTATCGCCTCTAGTTCAAAAAATGAAGAAACTTAAAAGACATGAAAGCCGATACAATATGTATCGCCTCCAGAGCAAAGAATAAAAACAAAAAATAGTCATACACAAGGGCATTGCACTGAGACACATTCATGAAAGAACAGGAGTCTTTGTTCATCAGATAACCCTAAGTACAAACTAATCGAATACCTTGTTCGCTACATCCTGAGCAGATGTGTTGTCTACTATGGCCTCCGCTGCCATACCAAATTCTTCGAGCAAGTCCTCGTGTTCCTCAGGGCCGTCGCCCATTGGGAAACCAATCTCCATGGTGTGGAGCTCGTACCTAGTTTGGACCTATGCCGTGGTCAGCGCCACCGCCGCACCATGACGAACGCCGTGGAGGGCGATTTCCTGAATGTGGGATGGAACGTCGTGGAGGCGAGCATTGATGAGAGAGCCCCGCGCATTGACGGCATCCACAGCCACATTCGTCGCCAGTTGAAGAGACTCCAACTGCACTGTCAGGGCTGACGATCACGGAAGACGGAAGAAATGTCAACGTAAAAAACAATGGAAATCAGAGTAAAAGCGTTCCTGGAGTTCATCTTACCCGCCACCATGGCGTCGGATTCGGCCAGCCGTGCCCGAACGGCATTGGCCTCCTCTTTGGCGGCATGAAGGGCCGTTTGAGAAACCCCAAGACGGATCTCAAACTGGCCATTTTCCCGAGTCGCCTCGGAATAGCGGTTCTAGGCTGCCTTCCACTCTCGGAGGAAGCATTGGGCATCATCACCGTTGTACGAGTCAGAGGAATCCAACGATGAGGCGGGTGCAGAAGATGCCGCATCGGAGGGCCCGCCGGCCCTAGGAAGGGGACGAAGACTGTCATTCACAATAAACCTATAGGCGAGTCAGAACAGTTTGTCGTCATAAACTAGAAATGTCAATCTCACCTCATACGTCGAAGACGCTGGTTCATCGGCATGTTCTCCTCCGGGATCTCCTCCACCATGCGCTAGGCTCGATTGTCCTCACTGGCCATGAAGGATGATTAGATCTACGGAAGGGAGAAAGAAAACCGCTATAGGGTTTTGGCAGGCGGAGGAGAGTAAAGGAATAGTTGCGAATGGAGATGTGTTCAAGGCCGAAGCCCTCGGCTGGTATTTGAAGACATGAAGCGAAGAGGCGGACTACTCGAGACACGTAAAAGGCAACCGCAATTAATAGAAGGCAAAGCGCCACTTCAGTAATGCCGATGGGAATACAGCATTGGGCAACTGAGGGCAGAAAATCGAAGGGTTCTCTTAATAAAAGCCGTGTTTTCAGACTTAATTGGATTAAGATCGGGAGGATGGAATCGACTGTTTTCAAATTGGCTCTTTAGCCGAAACAAAAATACAAAGAGGTAATGAAAATATGGTTATCACTAATTCCATACAAGATACATGTCAACATACAGATTACAAGTCTAGAACATCCTGGATGATTTTAAGTACTTCTAGCCAGGAAGTATCAGCCTCTATAATCTGTTGCTTATCTTCTTCGACTGTTCCAAGAATATTCTCAAGGCAACTTCGGATGGCTCTGCCCTCTCTGACTTTGGCCAGCAATTCCTATTTCTTCTGTCTGATGGCATCAGGTATTTGGGCTAGAGTGGACTTGCGATGACCAATGGCAGCCTTCACGTCTTCCAGTTCCTTCTCAAGCTCTGCACGCTTGATTTCCAGCTGAGACAACTCTAGATCAGGCCTGAGGGAGAAGTTCTTCAAGTTATCAATCAGCTGTGTCAGCTCTTTAGCCTCTTGCCTGTTGGAATTCCCCTTGGCCAGCAAGGTTTCACGATTGGACAAATTCCTCTGGGTCTTCTTCACCTTCAGGGCCTGATCTTCAAAGATGACAAGACTCTGGAGAGAACTGGGGATGAATTACCCTTAATGGCCAGGAAGACTCTCTGCGTTAAGTTAGTATCTTGGACCAAATCGGCTATATTCTTCTCAAACATTGGTAGTATATCTCTTAGCTGATTTCTGGTCCCTTCTAACAAAGCTTCCTTAGAGGAAGTGGCTGACGAGCTGACCTCTTCCTCATTAATATATTCCCCAAGGTCGAAAGAATAGCTCAGAGCTAGAAGGTTGGGTGCCTACATATGCGAGGAAATCTTGATTAGAAGGATCAGATCAGTTTATAATAGAATGAACAAGTAAAATGAGAAACAATACTTTTTCTGTGGAAGCTTCTATCTTGAAGAGAAGGAACAGTTGACAATACACCAGTAATATCTGGTTGAATCGGCTCAGAAATCTCAACATCGGCATCTATAAACATCGGAAGATTTTTAGTTCATATTTGCTGCAGAGAGATAAATTGAGCAAATGACTCCCTTACCATCAGTTGTTCGCCAGACTGGGGAATCAACAGTCTGAATGTTGATGGCAACAAGACCACCTTCAACGTCGACAGGATCATTAAGTGGACTGTCAGGCTCCCGATCGTGCACAGATGTTTCCTCAGGAAGTATCTGGCGCAGCAAGAAGTCAGATGAAGGGTAAAAGACTGAATGAAAGAAGTTAAAGAAAATACCCCAATATGCATCAAAGATAAAACTCACATTTTCTGCTATTGTGGAAGTATCGGTTATTTCGACTGAAATCAACTCCTTTCGTGGATCAACCGATGGAGGTTCTGTTGATGCTGAGTCAAACGCCTGGGATAGCAGTTCCGCACCTAGGGCAGGTTAGGACACAATGCTCGATAACTGTGGAGGAACAAAATCAGCAATGGGTATCATTTTGAGAAGAAGATGAATTGTTTACCTGAGTAGCTGATGGCCTCGTTCTACAGAGTCTCTTCCCAGTAGTGGTTTTCTGGGTTGTCCCTTGAGCTACCTTGTGCTTTGGAGATTGATACGTCATGATAGTAGAGGCAGCCTGAGTTTTCATCAATTTTTTCAGTGAAGGCGCAGCTGATCCCATTCTTGAAACTGGGCACGGTGGCTGGTAATCTACAAGACTCCCCTTCCTATCCAAGCTTGCAGGATCAAATTCAACATCCTAAAAAGGTCAATTAGGACGGTAGGCAGAGGAAAATTGTCAATCATTTTTCTTGAAAAGAAATAGCAAATTACCTCTCCATCAGAAGCAAATTCTTCATCCAGGGCTATACACAAAGGGTGGACCGATCCACAAAAAAGATGGGAATGCCATTCTTGCCACCAGGAGTTGAAGAGAGTAGAAGAGAGGCTAACTCTAATCTAATCGTGCAAACAGAGGGAAGGAAGATCTGAACCCAGCTAAAAAACTCTTTCGGCTTCCAGTACTTCACTGATATCTTCCCATGGCTTCAGTATGTTCTTGAAGAATAGCTGAGGAGGCAATTGACCAAAACCAAACTGACGAGCTACAAAGGATGGGTTGTAAAATTCATACGTTGGGAGGTTGCCTAGAATAAAAGAGCATGTAGCCATTTTGCCACGGCCATGACGAAACTCGGCTGGGAGAACACAGGGCTTGCCAAAAGAATTAAAGATTGCAGCCGCCACATCATCCGAACAACCTAACTCAAATCGAAACTTGAATGGGAAGGCCAGCTCATTATTCTCATCATCATATGGTAGCCAAGTCAGGATGTCTACACCAAACCCTCTGTAGAACTTCTTGAAGAGATGGCCAATATCGAAATCAATTGTTATGGCCGATGCAGCCTCACCATAGCTCATGCACTGCCGAGTTCTTCCTTCTTCACCTCTATATAGGTTAAGAAGGGAAACTCAGACTTTTGAGATCAGGCCTCACAAACTTGATCATATATAGGTTAAGCCACAATTGTATTAACCACCAAGGGCCACTGATAGTATGCACTGGTTCATTCTTCTGTAATTGGGCAGCCACCTGGTATATCAGATGATAAGCAGTTCCTAGCAGATACTTACCAAGAGGGATATCCTTGCCTAATGCTAGGTGCTCTGCCATGAGCTTGTGATTGTAGGTTGGACCACAAGATGACCCACAGAAAATGAATCTTTCCAGCCACATGTTCAAAAAGGCCACGTATTCCCTTTCGCTAACAGCTGATCCATCTTCAATGTGGTTCAGAATGTAACCGGCCCATCCCGTATAGTCTGCTATTTTGGCTAATTTCTTGGAGCCAACACTCAAGTACTCGTAAGGCCGCATTGATCCAATAATTCTAAGGCCGATCAACATGTAGACATCGGCTAGAGTGATGGTCATTGGACCATGTCCGAATACAAAGGCATTCCGGGCATTAGACCAGAAATAAGATGCAGAGATCAGGAGTGAATCATTCATCTCCATCCCAGACAATGAGAGGGTCAGGCATTGATTTAGATCATAAAGCTCCCAATCTCAACCATTTTTCTCAGACACCCTACGAAACCAATTTCTCCATCCCTTAGGCATCTTTGGCCAATTTCTGAAGAGAGTTTTGGTATTCCAAGAGGACAAATCCACTGCAGATTGTTTGAAGGGGATTTGGTTGGTTTCTTAGCGGATGAGATCAAGATGGATCGGGATTGCCCATAGGCCCAAGGAAATAGATATTGGGGGCAATAGTTGATGGAATCAAGATTTCGTTCCTCATTTCCTAAGAAATCGGATGAACTAAGTTTGAGAAGAAAAGAAAGGTAGCGGCCGACAATTGGAGAGTGGAAACTTGAAAACATACCTCAAGGATGTGGTCGATGGTCACCATTACAGCCGAAAAATTGGTTTGAATCTGGCGAGGATCGTTTGATGATGGTTTGTTGGAACAGATGGTTTGCTAGGGTTTGGGGCCTTGGCGATGATGGCGTCGACTGTTAAAGTTGGCTCGAGAAAGACGGAGAAAGCAAACAGGCCGAGTGGGATGGCAAAGATACTGTTGGGGTGTTATATAAAACTTGGGCCCGAAAGTCAGGAGTCATGCGTATATCTCGGGATAGACCCGTTGCGGCGTGGTAAACCAATGAACTGGAATTTTGGGATGAAATCATTTTATCCCTAAATTGGGGGGCATGTGTTTACACCAAAATTTGGGAGAAGAGCGTGGGAACTCGCAGGCTTCCAAGATTGTGCCAATCAAGGAGTCGATTGTGTAAAGATTGATATCTGCCGGTTCGGATGCGACACTAGGATCGGTTCTCTCTAAATGACGTCGAAAGACAACGATGATGAGATATGATTGGCATCGAGAAGATACATATCGGACTCTACAAAAGGGGAAAGATTAGAGTCCAAGTTATCTTAAAATAGGAATGCTTTCTTCGTACCAAAGATTGTACTGAGTCGTACTTAAGTAGGATTCGTTTTTAGGCTCCAGGTATAAATATCAAACCCCGACTATTGTAAAAAGAACAATCAATCAAATACAAGTTACTTACTTTTTTCGGTTCCGGCCACCCCTTAGGAGTAGGAGTAGAGTAGATCTCGGTGAGTTCTTCAGCAAGTATGGCTGCATCGATCCGGTCGACCTCCACTGCTTGTCTGTAAGTACCGTCATGGCTTATAACTCTGTTTGTATGGCTGCATCGATCCGGTCGACCACCACTGTGACACTGGTATAAATTAGTTATCGACTCTTGTCTAATTCAAGTAAGGCTGTATCGATCCGGTCGACCTCCACTGCTCGAACTAGATTAAGGTCAAGTTATCGGCTCTATCTAAGGGTGGCGTTCCTTCGGATAGATTCATTAAGTTACCGATATTGCTTATTGCTTCCATTATTTATTTAATTACAGCAATATCACTTCGCCCGATTGGGATTGATCTAGATCGGCCTTATATCTTTTCTAACCCATCGTTTGTTAATCTAAATATGATCTAATCTGTACTTTAAACGATGAGTTATGTTTTATCGGCTGTTTTATATCAATCTTAATCGTGCATAGCGTGCGGTTAAGACGTGTCTGATCTTGAGTAGATCTATTGGTTTCCGAAACCGTTCCATAGCCCGTTACCATGGCCTATGTGATTTTGCCTCACACCCCACTGTTAGCATCGTAGAGTGGGGGTCATTATTTGGTAGATCTATTTCTAAGACGGCATGATCTTAACTGTGCGCTATGCCTGAATCGGCTGTTTTAGCCGATATTGAGTGCTTTCACGAGCAGTTCACGTCACGAGACCATTGAAGTATCGATAGGTTGAAAGATGTGTTAGCCCCATGATCTTATTATTGTATTATGGCCTGAATAATTCTGCCTCATGCCCCACTGATATTAGTAATAAGTTAGGGTCGTCGAGTGTATTGTTGTTTCTATGGCCTGCATGATTCTGCCTCATGCCCCACTAGTCATAGCGATAGATGAGATCTAATATGTTCATTAGATTTATCTCTATTAAATGGTTGAATGATGATGAACTGTTTATTTTATAAAGGGGTTCTGTTACTTGCAGTCATTAGCTCAGTATAAACTAATTATTGTTAATATCTTATTGCCATTGACCAATATTTGTTTAAAGAATGATATTCATCCTGAACGATAATCGATTCTTCTTACACAACCACATGAGCTGTAACCGATTTATTCTTATGACTATGCTGGAATCAACTATTTAGTCGATCTCCTTTATTATCGGCTCTCAGAGCAGCATATTCGGGACTGTCTGGCAACACCGGCATGTTCCGCCCTAAATTACTGATAAACTTTTTCTCCTTGTCAATTGCAGGGTCAAATTGACTGGCACGTCTTGGAAGGAGTGCGTAGGATCGACCACCCCTGCACTAAAGCTAGGCGAATCTCTAGCTCCATCGAGCGGACCCATCCGGCTTGCTCGTGTGCCCTCGGCACGGGACGAAAATTCTGTGTCTATAGTATCATTGTGGTACAGATTATAACACCCTTCACATGATTCTGAATCCAGGGTATCAAGGCACACAGGATTTCAATCCATAGATGGGTCAGCAGGTGTAGGGAAATCCAAATTCACATGCTGATGAGTTGCTGCTGAAGGTGACCGAGATGATGAAGAATCAGTTCGATCTGATGCCAAAAGGGCTGACCTATTCGTACAAACACCCATATCCAGAATGGTATGATTTGGTCGCTCTTCCTGCAAATTACAGGCTTTCAGAGTTTGCTAAGTTCACTGGTCAAGACAGTACAAGCATAATAGAACATGTCAGTCGGTATCTTACACAATTGGGCGAGGCATCAGTTGAGGAGGCCCATCGAGTTCGTTTCTTCTCCTTGTCCCTGTCAGGACTAGTCTTCACTTGGTTTTCATCACTGCCGGTCAACTCCATTGCTAATTGGGCTGATCTAGAAAAGAAATTTCATACATATTTTTATACTGGGACTTGAGAAGGGGCATATCAAGTTGCTTGATGGTCATGTTATGTTGCCTCCTGATCAGTTGAAGAATAAGAAGTTCTGCAAGTTCCATAACGCTACTTCTCATTCCACAAATGAATGCAGAATTTTTCGACAGCATATACAGAGGGCTATTCAACAAGGAAGGCTCAAATTTGACATACCTCGGAAGATGAAAGTTGATGATAATCCTTTCCTAGGAGATCAAAACATGGTTGATGCTAGGCTACTTAAAGGAAAGACTAAGGTCTTAACATCAACCACATCAAGAGAAGCTAGAACAGTCGATCCCAAGATTCAAATATCGGCCAACTGTGGCAGAACCGCCCGAAATAACACACTTACGGAGGTGCTCGTCTTCCACCAGACACTAAGCACCCCAAAAGCAAGCTACCGTGGGCGGTATCCGTCAGGCACACCCTAAGGGAGAACTCGAAAGATCCATATTTTTCCTAAGGATCCAATAATGAGAACAAGTTACAATACTTGTCCATTTCATACATCAAAGTTTCTTTAAAGTACATTATTACAATACCAAATGTCAAAGTGCGGAATGATAAACAGCAGAATTTAAAATAAACATCTAGCGCTAGGAACGAGGATCCGTCTGAGCCCACCAGAAGAATCCTCCACACAAAGGTACTTCTCATGCATCACTTGCAACAGGGGTAAATAAAGCATGAGTACACAATATACTCACAAGACTTATCCGACTAGTGGGAATAATTTCCTGACTCCAAGGAATATGAGAAGCTTTATGGTTTGCAGGGTTATTTTGGCAGAAAGCAATACTAATAGTGAGTCCTTATTTATGTTATTATTATCAGCCGTATTAAGTTATCATCTAGCCAGTCTATATAAGCACCTGTTCTACTTTCAAGCCAGAGTTGAGCAATCAGTTCCATTTCTTCTCCTTTCAACTTTCAGTTCTTACTACGGTGCTAAACCATAGACAAGCCGTACCAGATTTTCCAGCGATTCGTGAATCAATGTGCCCAGCTGGGTGCCCTGAAGACACACGCCCCGCTTGTACCCCAGGTACAAGCAAGACCAACCCATCAATCTCCTGCCCTGGGTGACCAGGTCCCCATCCAAAATTAGACTCCAAGCCCCCACTCCTGAGTCCCGGACTTAGTGTGGTGCAAGGACCTCCACCATCTCCGGCTCCAATCAGTCGGTCTAGAAAGAGTTGGATCCACGACAAGAGAGTAACAAGCCTTCTCTGCACCCATACCTAAGTATGTGCTCGGGACAATAGATCTGTGACTTGCCTAGAGCCATATGCAACGACTGGTCCTTAATTGACACAGATAGGGAAAAAGTGTAATCAAGCTATGCCCTGTTGGCCGTAAGACACAACCCTTTACACCCACCAATACCCAAACCATATCTCTACCTGGTCACCATTTACCTTTACACAGTTTATCATGGGTGATCATATTTATCACCTACTTGTGAGTAACGGCAGGTTACTCATGCTACCGATATCCTGAGCATAGCAGCTACTCGACCTGGACTAGTAGGACTCATAGGTAGATATATTTATGCATGTAGTTTCCATAAAATTCCTGTAACTTAAATGCACATCATATATATATATATATATTCAGTGATCATAAAATAGGGGTTATGCACCGGGGCTTGCCTTGGACAGGCGACGAGTCAGTAAGGTCAGCACCAAATGGCTCCAGGGCTCCTTGCTGTACGAGGACCTCCTCCTCGTACTCCTGTCCATCCACCGGCATGAACTCAACCAACTCATGATCTACATGCATGACATGATGATGCAATACTTAGTAATATAGCAACAACAGCTCTTAAAACAAAAGTACATCTGTCTAACTACTAATCAAGTGCTACCGACCACGGTACTAAGTTATCTATTGTTACCAATAACAAGTATGAAGTATGGCCTATATTATTATATCAACTACAGGTATTCTTACTCCTAATGTTGATTTACGCTATATACGATAAAACAAGGATAATAGCTACTCTATTTAGCAACCTAATCTATTGCTACAAAATTTACAGCAAGCACATAATAATCTAGTGAGTCTACTGTAAAATTTTCATAGCTATAGCTAACACCAATTTACCACAAAAATTCCTACAAATATTACGCTACATAATACTAGCTATCTAGCTTGAATTTATGAACCTACCATTGTCATAGCTAACTGTAATCTAACTACACTAACAGATAGATGACATTTTTGTTAACCTAACAAACTTGGTTCCACTATTTTTGGACGTCTACAGAATTTACTACAATTTATCAAAGTTCAGCTCATAACTAAATTAAATAAGCATTTCTACTTTACTGGAAATTGAAGAAACTGGTTTCTAACTTGCGGCCGAACTCGCACGGTTCGGCCCACCCTGGCGCAACGCGTGCGCACGGCGCGGCCCACGCAGGGGCGTGGCCCAGTCGGCAACGACGGCCCACGGTGGGGAGGACCCGTGCGCGCCGGCCAATATGCAAAACCACCCCGAACTACTCTGTATTCCCGCAAGCGCTAAGCGCATTGTTCCGCTAGTCTATTGTTTTATGGATACACCCTCAGAAAAACCTTCCTTCACAACAACGATACCCCCGACATCCGCGCGCACGCTCCGGCGTGGCAGCGCTGGCATCGGTGGCTACGCCGGTCATAGCAGACCCTCCCCGCCGTAACTACAAAGCCAACCCTTACCTAGGGGTGAACGTGAAGCGCCGAGCGAAGGAAGCGCGAACCGGAATGCTGCAGCGAGGTCGGACCACATCAGCAGGTACCCTACAGCCACGGTGGGGGCGTTCCGGTGAGTGACAATGAAAACGGCGCAAGTTAGTTAGCTAGTGAGTACAAGTGACTCACCACGGAACCCCTCTAGGCGGTGGTTTGTTCAGAGATGGCCCGAGCTGAGCTGGCCGAGTGCGCACGGGCGGTACGGCGGCGCACGGCGATGGCTCGGACACATTAGGGAAGGCTAGCCTACAGTAGCACTTTGGCTGAGGTGCGTAGGGTACAAAGGAGGGGGAGACGAGGCCGGTGGTGCAAGTAATTGCTACGAGGTGCTCAGGATAAGCGGCTTGCCGACGGCGCATGCCAAACCGGTCTTAAGGACCCGGTGGCGCGGCAGCTCCAAATTGAAGCACTATGCGGGGACACAAGCAATGAGGTGGGGTCGATTGTGCGTTGGACTACACCACAGAGCCGAGGGCGGGGTTAATTTTACTGTGGCGGCTTCACTACGGTGAAATCGGAGGGGGCGGTTCTGGCGACACGGTGACTGCGAAACAGGGAAGTTAGGATGGCTTGGCTCAGCGCTGAGTGTGGCAGTGGACACGGACGTGAAGGTGCAGTGAGGCAGCCATCCCACGTGCATGCAGCTGTGCTGTGTCAACGGGAGCAGTGAAGGCCATGCATGCCGTGCGCGTGAGCGTGCTCGGGCGAGTGTCGACATCGGTTCGGACGAGCAGAGCACGCAAGCAGGCGCGACATCGGGCAGTGGCGTAGGCAGATGGGATGGAGGAGGCAGAGCCTTCAGGCCCGCTGGACCCTAGTGCGCGCGTGTGTGCATGCGAATCACAAGCTAGGAGCGCAACAGTGGTGTGGACCGGGCGACAGTAATGACCGGATGACCAGCGAGCAGCGATGTCAGGTGGGTAGCACGTCAGGGCATGTGCAGAGTGCGCGAGCTGCGCCAGAGCGTGGTGGAAGGTGGTCGTGGCCAGCAGCGCAGGGCCTCACATGCGGGCATGCCTACACAGGCATGGTAGTGGGGATGTGGCTGGTGCGGCAGCACACTCTGGACAGGCCAGCAGCGGTGCTAGGCCGAGCAGAGGTGGTGACCACGCCCGGAGATGGACAATGTGTCATGCACGCTTTTTAAAGTGGCTCAAAACTCGAACCTAATGCTCCAAACGCCAAACCAATTCTATGCTCCAGAGGGTATATAGGGCTATCAAACTAAGCTAAAACACCTTGCCATGACTTAACCCGATCCTCCTCTAAAAATGCCTGAACTTTGCCTCGTCGACACACTCTCCGACTTAAGAAACAACTAAGTCCTTCGTTCAGATTCGTGTCACTTTCGATTTCCAAGCTACCGACTAAACTAGCTAGCGACTCTCGATCCCGACCGCGAGTAATTCCCCATCACCAAGTGCTACAACGTGACATACCATGTAACACTCGGTTCATGTTTCAAATGAACGTTTCAAATTCCAATATTGATTTATACCCTAGATTACACTCATGTACAAACAAGTATGATGCTCATGCAATGTTTTAGCAAAAACTATATAATGTAACACCGAGGGTGTTACACCAACACATACAAGGAAATTAAGAGACGTCGCGATAAGCAAAAGAGCCGATATGAGCAGGGGAAAACGTCAAAAGATGGGGCAACAAAGCCACGAGTTACACCTCGGATTCTGTTGAATCAGTGGCAGCGGCGGAAGGAAAAGGATTATCAGCGTTGGTTAAAGGATCAAGAATACCAGCGTCAACTGGAAAAGGAGAGGTATGAAAGGAAACAAACCGAATCACATTGGAATTGTCCTTTCTTCAGACATTGCTGGAATGAAGGTTTGAAGTTGCCTACCAGACATGACTGTCCAGAATGCAGCAATCAATATTAGGAGTTTAGGCAATCTCAAGCCAACCGCCGGTCTATCCATGCTCAAGATACATATCATCATAATAATATGGACCGACGCGCTTAAAAAATAAAAATGTTTATAATCGGCTTGGGAAGCGTGTTGTTGACCAAGACTGGGTTGATTATGAAGAAGAAGGCAACGAGGAAGGATATGTTTGGCAGGAAGGCCAATGGTGTCCAAGAGGTTTGACAAGGAGCCAGAAGAGAAGGGTGCAACGCCTAAGGAATAAAGAGATGGAATAGGCTCAGGCATCCGGTAAACCTCAAGTATGGCATACTAAGCAAACAACCGATAGAAAGCAACCATCGGCTAATATCCAAATGGCTTTTCTGTTGCCATCAGAATTCAAAGCTTCGGCAGATCAAGAAGTTTATTCAGATTTTGATAAATTGGAGTACAAGGAGATAGTTGCCAAGTTGACAGTTGTACAACAAGCAATATTTGATAAACCAGTCAAGCATCGACACTTAAAGGCTTTATATATGAAAGGTTTTGTTGATGGGAAGCCGATGAACAAGATGTTGGTGGACGGAGGTGCTTCTATCAATCTCATGCCTTACACCACTTTTTGTAAACTTGGCAACGGACCAGGAGATCTGATGGAGACTGACATGATGCTTAACGATTTTGGAGGTAATACGTCTAAGACCTGGGGGGCAATAAACATCGGACTAACAATCGGGGGTAAGACTCTGCTCACCACATTCTTCGTCATTGATGGAAAAGGGTCGTACAGTTTGTTCCTTGGTCGTGATTGGATTCATGCGAACTGTTGTGTGCCATCAACCATGCATCAGTGTTTGATTCAATGGCATGGGGATGATGTCGAACTAGTTCGCGCTGATGAGTCTGTGAGCCTCGCAACAGCCAATCCAGTCTTCTGGGAACTAGGAGACTTCGAATGCTTTTCTGGTAAGTTATGGGAATGAGGCTTCATTAGAATCAATAATGAAATCCAACAGCCGATCCAAGCAGTCGGCTTTGAAGATTTGTCTTAATGGATAATCCAATAGATGGTACAAATGGCAAACTGGGACATGGTTTCACGTTGGCCGATGAATTTGAAGAAGTAGATATTTGTTCTGGAGATAGACCTAGGCCAACGTATGTAAGTGCCAAATTAGACCCTGAGTATAAACAAGAGTTAGTTGATTTGTTAAAAGAATTTAAAGACTGTTTTGCTTGAGAGTACTATGAGATGCCTGGTCTAGACCGATCAATTGTCGAACATCGGTTGCCAATCAAACCAGGATATCGGCCATTTAAACAGGCTCCAAGGAGATTCAACCCAAACGTGCTTGATGATATCAAAAAGGAGACTGAAAGGTTACTAGAGGCGAAGTTTATCCGATCGTGCCGATATGCAGAGTGGATATCGAATGTTGTCCCTGTATACAAGAACAATGGAAAATTAAGAGTTTGCATCGATTTCAGGGATCTGAACAATGCCACACCCATGGATGGTTATTTGATGCCGATAGCTGATATGTTAGTAGATGCAGCAGTCGGGCACAAGGTCATTAGTTTCATGGACGGCAATGCAGGGTATAACCAAATTTTCATGGCTGAGGAAGACATAGCAAAGACTGCTTTCAGGTGCCCCGGTGCAATCGGTTTATTCGAGTGGGTTGTGATGACCTTTGGTCTGAGGAATGCTGGTGCAACTTATCAAAGGGCGATGAATTATATTTTCCATAAGTTGAACGGAGGATTGTTGAAATGTACATCGATGATGTGATGATAAAATCTAAAGGGTACAAAGAGCACCTAGCTGATTTGTGAGAAACTCTGGAATGCACAAGAAAACATGGTCTAAAGATGAATCCTAATAAGTGTGCTTTTGGAGTATCAGCTGGATAATTCTTGGGATTTATGGTCCATGAGAGAGGAATCGAAGTTAGTCAGAAAAGCGTAAAAGCAATTGATGAGGCGGTTCCCCCGACTACTAAAACAAAGTTGCAATCTCTGCTTGGTAAGATCAATTTCATCAGAAGATTTATTTCAAATTTATCAGAAAGGATCCTGCCGTTTTCTCCCTTGTTGAAGTTGAAAAATGATCAAGAATTCAAGTGGGGTGACATACAACAAAAGGCGCTTGAAGAGATAAAAGAATACATTAAGTGTCCACCTGTGCTGGTCCCTTCTCAGCAAGGTAAGCCTTTTAAGTTGTACATATCGGCTGATGACAAGACAATTGGATCGGCCTTGATGCAAGAATTTGAAGGAAAAGAGAGTTGTTTTCTATCTGAGTAGAAGCCTACTGGATCCAGAGACAAGATATTCTCCCACCGAAAAGTTATGCTTGTGCTTATATTTCTCTTGCACTAAGCTGCGACCCTACTTATTATCGGTCGAGTGTACAGTTGTTTCCAAGGCCGATGTGATTAAGCATATGTTATCAATGCCAATACTGAATGGGAGAGTGGGAAAGTGGATTCTTGCGTTATTGGAATTTGACTTGAAGTACGATTCGGCTAAAGCAGTCAAGGGACAAATAATGGCCAATTTTGTCACCCAGCATCATAAGCCAAACATTGATTATGTAGAACTGGTGCCTTGGACGTTGTTCTTTGATGGATCATCATGCAAGCAAGGTGGTGGCATTGGCATCATTATTATTTCGCCTCGGGGGGCAAGTTTTGAGTTTGCTCTTCCGACTGGGCCAATGATTATCAACAACCAAGCGGAATATGAAGCTATTCTTAGGGGACTTCAACTTCTTCACGAAGTAAAGGCCAAAGCAATCAAAGTATTTGGAGATTCACAGTTAATTATTAATCAGTTGATTGGCTTATATGAGTGCAAAGAAGAAACTCTGAAGAGGTATTATGATGAATGTCAAAAGTTGCTCAAAGAATTTCTTCATGTCTCTTTCCAACATATTCCGAGAGCACAAAACCAAGAAGCTAATCGTCTAGCTCAAAGTGCGTCAGGGTATCGAGTGTTTTGAGAAATCTTGAGTTGTGAAACCTCGAATGATGATTGGAGAGTCGAAATAGCCGATTACCTTAAAGATCCATCTCAGAAAGTTACCAGAAAGCTAAGGTATAAATCAGCTAAGTATGTTTTGTTAGATGATCAGTTATATTATAAAACAGTTGATGGGGTGTTGCTCAAATGTTTAAATCAAGAAGAAGCTAAGGTGTTGATGGGTGAGGTACATGAAGGGATATGTAGAGCTCATCAATCGACTTATAAGATGAAATGGATTATTCGCAGAGCTGGATACTTTCGGCCAACGATATTGGAAGACTGTTTTGAATATTACAAGGGGTGCCAGGACTGTCAATGTTTTGGTAATGTCCAGAGATCACCTGCGTCGGCCATGAATCCAATAATCAAGCCATGGCCGTTTTGAGGTTGGGGAATTGATTTAATTGGCCAGATTTTTTCGCCCTCAAGCAAAGGATATAAGTTCATATTGGTAGCAACAAATTACTTCACTAAATGTTCACATCAGAAGAGTTCAGGGCTTTTGCTGCCAGTATGGGAATCAAGTTACTGAATTTTTCTCCTTACTATGCTTAAGCTAATGGCCAAGCAGAGGCGTCCAATCAGATTATGATTAAGCTGATCAAGAAAAATATTGAGGAACAGCCAAGGAAGTGGCATTCAACGCTTAATGAGGCACTATGGGCATATAGGATGGCCTGTCATGGATCAATTAAAAAGTCACCTTATGAACTTGTGTATGGCCATAATGCAGTTCTTTCTTGGGAAGTTTAGATTGGATCGAGGCATGTACATTGCAGAATGATTTGTCAGCCGAAGTCTACAAGAATCTTATGATAGATAACTTAGAGGACTTGAGTTGCCTTCGGCTGCGTGCCCTTGAAAATATCGAAGCCAATAAACTGAGGATTACAAAATATTACAATAAAAAGGTCAAGATTAAGCAATTTTCTGAAGGAGACTTGGTCTAGAAAGTAAAATTGCCGATCGGGTCAAAGGACAACAAATTCGGCAAATGGTCACCTAACTGGGAAGGACCTTATCGGATCAAACGTTGTGTGCCTGGTAATGCTTATATTTTGAAAACACTAAGAGGAGAGGAAGAATTTGGCCAAGCAATCAATGGGAAATATCTAAAGAAATATTATCATAGCATTTGGATTAATACTTAATAACCAATTTGTTCGGTCATGAGCTCTAATAGCCGATATCAGAAAGGTATCGCCTCTATTGCAAAAAATAAACCCGAAGGGGTAAAAGCGGGTATGATGTGTATCGCCTATAGAAGCAAAGCAAACACGAACAAAGTGATGTGTATAATATGAAGTACGAAACAAAGGAAAATCACTCGAGATGAGGAAGTTGTTTGCTAAATATTCCCAAATTACAAAATATCGTGGAACGCATACGAAGAATTTACATTCACCAGAGATCAACCCACCAAGGCTTCTTTGGATTGAAGGGAGTCCGGGTCCCCACAAGGCCGAAGGTCATCGTGAACCAAGTCACATCGGCCCGTTGATAAAATTATGCCAGAGAAGGGGAAAGGCCGCCCGCCTAACAGATGCCTAGCCGATTTCTCGGTAACTGAGAAATCATGGGAAAGAAGCCTGTGGCTTTCCCGGTGGGCATTTGGTGGAACAAACAAGGGGAAGGTGTCCACACATTTTAGCCCTTGCAAACACTAGAATAGCTCTGCGAGTATGGAGAGAAGACTCAAGTGATATCACAAGAATTCTTCTAACCGCAATAGCTGATCCTCTTGCTCGACAAGGCGCTAGAATGAGCGACACAATCACCCTATGCACAAGAATTCTTCTAACCACTCAAGATATTCATAGTAAAAGGATAGACCATGGAGGGTCCACCAGAGTCAGAAGCACTCGAGGGGGCAGATGGAAGAGAAACATGGCTGAATTGTTGAGTTGCTCTTGCCAAGGTCGGATAGACATTTTATAGCCGGTCTGGAAAGATGAATCCAAGTGCCCGTGAAGCAATAGTGCTCTCGTAAAAGTTTTGAAGCATGAGCTCATGAGCTGACATACATGGCAACAAACAATAGACCCCAGATCCAGATTCTCTACCCGTGACTACGGACCTATCGGGGATACAGACGTGATAATTTTGGAATAAAATTACTTTTATCCCAAAATTGGGGGCATGTGTTTACACCAAAATTTGGAAGAAGAGTCGTAGGGACTCGAAAGCTCCAAGATCATGTCATCAAGGAATCCATTGCGTGCAGATCGGAATCAGCTGATTCGAATGCAACACTGGAATCGGCTTTCTTCAGATAGCGCCAGTAGATAACGACAAAGGCTACGATTGGCGCCGGGACAAAGCATGTTGGACTCTACAATAAGGGAAAGATTAGAGTCCAAGTTATCTTAAATTAGGAATGTTTTCTCTTAGGCCGAGAAATTGTAATAAATCGTGCTTAGATAGGAGTCATGCGTAGGTCCCGGCTATAAATATCAAACCCCCGGCTACTGTAAAAAATAGACAATCAATCAAATACAAGTTACTTTTTTCGGCTCCAGCCACCCCTTAGGAGTAGGAGTAGAGTAGATCTCGGTGAGTTCTTCAGCAAGTATGGCTGCATCGATCCGGTCGACCTCCACTGCTTGCCTATAAGTACCGTCATGGCTTATACCTCTGTTCGTACGGCTGCATCGATCCGGTCGATCTCCACTGCGACTCTGGTATAAGTTAGTTATCGATTTTTGTCTATTTCAAGTAAGGCTACATTGATCCGATCGCCCTCCACTGCTCGAACTAGATTAAGGTCAAGTTATCGGCTCTATCTAAGGGTGATGTTCCTTCGGATAGATTCATTAAGTTACCGATATTGCTTATTGTTTTCATTATTTATTTAATTACAGCAATATCACTTCGTCCGATTGGGATTGATCTAGATCGGCCTTATATCTTATTTAACCCATTGTTTGTTAATCTAAACTGATCTAATCTGCACTTTAAACGATGAGTTATGTTTTATCAGCTGTTTTATATCAATCTTGATCGTGCATAGCGTACGGTTAAGGCATGTCTGATCTTGAGTAGATCTATTGGCTAGCGAAAACTGTTCCATGGCCCGTTATCACGACCTGTGTGATTCTGCCTCACACCCCACTGTTAGCACCATGGAGTGGGGATCATTATTTAGTAGATCTCGCCCCCTGAGAAAAAGAAGAAGGGACACCAGGGGAAACATGAGGTTCTCGAGGCCGGGCTCGTTGTGGCCGCGGACTGTAAGAATCCCCGAGGCTCAGGGCTCTTCGACAACATGCTTAAAAGACCCCGCCCATACCATCGGGGCCCAATAAAGCACACCTCGAGGAGTGCACCATGCTCGCGACGATACGCCAAGCTCGGGCTCCCAAGCAGCGATGCCAAGAAGAGGGGCCGGGACAGCGGAGACAACGACAAGGACGACGGGTTCCCGAGGTACACAATGCCTTTATGATCTTCTTTGGGCCCTCGACGTGCCTCACGGCGCAACAGCGAAAAAGGGAACGCCGAGAGGTCTTCTCGGTTAAGGTCGCCACTCCCGGTACTCGACTAGTCTCGGAGGCAATCACCTTCGATCGGGATGACCACCCCGATCATGTCCCAAACCCGCCAAGACTACCGCTCATCGTTGACCCGATCGCCGGGAACACCCGACTCACTAAGGTGTTGATAGACGGAGGCAACGGCCTCAACATCCTGTACGCCAACACGCTGGAGCTCCTAGGGCTCGACCGATCACAACTCCGAGGCGACGCCGCGCCTTCCGCGGCATCATGCCGGGGATGCGCAAGACGACCTCGGGCGCATAGACTTACCCGTCCGCGCGGCACCTCCAACTACCGCATGAGGAGACCCTCACCTTCGAGGTGGTGGGGTTCAAGGGGACTTATCACGCCATCACGGGACACGGTAGGTACGCCATCAAGTTCATGGCGGTCCCGAACTACACCTACCTCAAGCTCAAGATGCCGGGCCCTAACGGTGTCATCACTATTGACTCCGCGTACGAGCATGCATACGATTGTGACGTCGAGTGCATCGAGTACGCCAAGGCTATAGTGGAGTCCGAGGCCCTCATCGCCAACCTTGACCATTTCGGCGAGGTGCACGATTCAAGCGTCGTCTTGTCGGGACGTTCGAGCCATGGAGGCCGTCAAGCTCGCCCCAAATCGACCCCACTTGCTCAAACAACCGAGTGCTGAGGGTCAGCGCGACCCTCGGCAACAAATAGGGGGCCGTGCTCGTCGACTTTCTTTGCGCGAACGCCGACATATTCGTGTGGAGTCCCTCGGACATGCCGGGCATACCGAGGGAGGTCACCGAGCACGCCCTCGACATCCAGGCCGGCTCCAGACCAGTGAAGCAACGCCTGCGCCGATTCGACGAGGAGAAGCGCAGGGCCATCAGCGAGGAGGCATGAAGCTTTTGGCGGCGGATTCGTCAAGGAAGTGTCCCATCCGAGTGGTTAGCTAATCTCAGATTAGTTAAGAAGAAAATGGAAAATGGAGAATGTGTGTGGACTACACCGGTCCGAACAAGGCATGCCCAAAAGTCCCGTTTCCATTACCTCGAATCGATCAAATCGTTGACTCCATCGGGATGCGAGACCTGTCCTTCCTTGATGCGTATTCGACTACCATCAAATCAAAATGAAGGAGTCCGACCAGCTCGCAACTTCTTTCATCACCCCATTTGGCTCTGTCTTTGCTATACGACTATGCCGTTTGGCCTCGTAAACTTGGGGCCAAGTACCGGTACCGTGTATGACCTGTGTCTTTGGCAAGCACATCGGGCGAACCGCCGAGGCCTACGTGGACGATGTCGTTGTCAAATCCAAGCGGGCCAATGACCTCGTCAATGACCTGGAGGTAGCCTTCAAATGCCTCAGGGAGAAGGGCGTCAAGCTCAACCCCGAAAAGTGTGTCTTCGGGGTCCCCCGAGGCATGCTCCTGGGATTCATAGTCTCAGAGCGCGACATCGAGGCCAACCCAGAGATGGTCTCTGCCGTGACCAATATGGGGCCGATCCAAGACCTCAAGGGAGTACAGAAGGTTATGGGATGCCTAGCGGCCCTGAGCCGCTTCATCTCGCGCCTCGGTGAATAAGGCCTACCTCTGTACCATCTCTTGAGAAAATCTAAGCGCTTTTCCTGGACCCCCGAGGCCGAGGAAGCACTCACCAAACTCAAAGCGCTGCTCTCCAACCCCCTCGTTCTAGTACCACCGATCGAAGACGAGGACCTCTTGCTCTACGTCGCCGCAACGACCCAAGTGGTCAGCGCTGCCGTAGTGGTCGAGAGGCAGGAAGAGGGGCATGCTCTACCCGTCCAACGACCTGTCTACTTCATCAGCGAGGTGCTTTCTGATACCAAGACGCGCTACCCCCACGTCCAGAAACTAATCTACGCCATAATCTTGGCTCGACACAAGCTGCGTCACTACTTTGAGTCCCACCTAGTGACCGTGGTGTCATCTTTCCCCTTGGGAGAGATAATCCATAACTGGGAGGCCTCGGGAAGGATTTCCAAATGGGCCATGGAACTCATGGGGAAGCTCATCTTTCGCAGACCGCATGAAAAGCCATTAAGTCTCGTGTCTTGGCCGATTTTGTGGCGAGAATGGACCGATACCCAGCTACCACCTATTCATGTCCGGTGAGTCTTGGACCATGTACTTCGACGGGTCTCGATGAAGACCGAGGCAGCGGTGGTCTCCGCTTCTTCATCTCACCTCGAGTCCATATGCGCTATGTAATCCGACTCTACTTCGCCGCCTCCAACAATGTGGCCGAATACGAGGCCCTCGTCAATGGCCGGCAGATCGCCATTGAACTTGGGGTACGGTGTCTCGACGTTCGAGGCGATTCATAGCTTGTCATCAACCAAGTGATGAAAGAATCAAACTGCCATGACCTCAAGATGGAGGCGTACTGCATGATGGTACGCCGCCTAGAGGACAAGTTCGATGACCTCAAACTCAATCACAACACACGAAAGTTCAACGAGGCCGCGGACGAACTGGCAAAGATGGCGTCGGCATGGACCCCGGTCCCCCCGAACGTCTTCGCCAGAGACCTCCACAAGCCATCCATCAACTATGACTCGGCGACGGTAGAGGGCCCATCGGCCGAGCCCACCACAAGGCCCGAGGCCCCCTTTGCCACCGAGACCCCGCCGCCCGAGCCCGAGGCCATGGCAATTGACACAGAGCCTCCCAAGGCCGACCGAGGAACGGACTGGCGAGTCCCTTTTCTTGATCGCCTCATGCGAGGAGAGCTTCCCGCGGACAGGACCGAGGCCCGACGGCTTGCGTGACGAGCCAAGACTTATGTCCTCTACAACGGCAAGTTGTATAGGCGTAGCCCGTCTGGTATTCTCCAACGGTGCATCACCACCGAGGCTGGCCAATCACTACTCTGGGACTTGCATGCGGGAGCCTACGGGCACCACGCAGCGCCTCGGGCGCTAGTGGGAAACGCCTTTCGCCAAGGTTTCTACTGGCCAACAGCGATGGTTGATGCCACGGGGCTAGTATGCTCCTGAGAAGGATGCCAGTACTACGCTCGACAGACGCACCTCCCAGCCCAAGCCCTCCAAACCATCCCTATCACATGGCCATTCGCCGTGTGGGGGCTGGACATGGTTGGGCCTCTACAGAAGGCACCTGGGGGCTATACCCATCTGCTCGTAGCCATCGACAAATTCTCCAAATGGATCGAGGCTCGTCCAATCACCCAAATCAAATCCGAGCAAGCAGTGCTGTTCTTTACGGATATCATCCACAGGTTCAGAATCCCAAATACCATCATCACCGACAACGGGACACAATTCACCGGCCATAAGTTCCTGACGTTCTACGACGACCACCACATCCGTGTGGTCTGGTCGGCCATAGGATACCCTAGGACAAACAGCCAAGTAGAACGTGCCAACGGCATGATCCTACAAGGCCTCAAGCCAAGAATCTACAACCGGTTGAAAAAGTTTGGCAAGAAATGGCTTGCCGAACTCCCCTCGGTCATTTGGAGCCTGAGGAATACACCGAGCCGAGCCACGGGATTCACACCGTTCTTCCTGGTCTATGGGGCCGAGGCCATCCTCCCCACCGACTTGGATACGGCTCCCCGAGACTACAGGCCTACAACGAGCAAAGCAACCGCACTGCCCGCAAGGACGCCCTCGACCAACTTGAGGAAGCCCGAGACGTTGCCCTACTACACTCGGCCAAATACCAGCAAGCCCTACGACGCTACCAAGCCCGGCACATTCGGAGCCGAGACCTAAAGGTGGGCGACCTGGTGCTGAGGCTGAGGCAGAGCAGTAAGGGCCGCCACAAGCTGACCCCGCCATGGGAAGGGCTGTACATCGTCGCCCAAGTACTGAAGCCCGGAACCTACAAGCTGGCCAACGAGAAGGGCGAAATCTTCACCAACGCTTAGAACATAGAACAGCTACATCGTTTCTACCCTTAAGTTTCCAAACATTGTTTACATTGTTTCTCGGAATACAATAAAGAAACGTTCTTTAGTTGTTACAATCTTTCGAGGACCCCCCTTAATAGGCAACTCGATTGTATGGAACCTAAGGACCAAAAGTTCATCTCAAAGGCAAAAGACCGGCTGAGCCGTGAGAACGGCCTACGCCTCTGGGCTACGGCAGCTCCCTCGCCACCTTTTCGCCCAAGAGACAGCTTAGGCTCCGAGGAAGTTCTTTGCAAAGAGCTTGTCTATCGATAGGGGCTCGACGTCACAATAACGCTACAAGAGAGACTCGGCTCTGCCTCTGCAGAGCCGAGCCTCCCTCGAGGGCTAAAAAGTCCCAGACACCGTTTCTTAACCGTCTTTCGAAAATTTCTACGCCAAACTCTCTCGCGCTCCGGTAGGACCGTCGCAAGAAACCTAAGGACCAAAAGCGTGTCCTGAGGCCAAAGGGCCGGTCGAGCCATGAGAACAGCCTACGCCCCTGGGCTACGGCAACTCCCTCGCCACCCTTCGCCAAGGGACGGCTTAGGCTCCGAGGAAGTTCTTTGCGGGTATCCAAGAATGAGACAGGGGCCGCAGGCTCGAAAATGGAATAAGAAAGTGGTTAAAAAACACACATACGCAAGTACTTTAAAAGGCCTCGACGGCCACAAAACGTCACGATGTGACAATTAAACCAATCCATTTACATGGCCCCTGTTGGCCTAGGTCAAAGCTCAGGGATCGGCGGATGGTGCGGGAGTGTGGCAGAACCTCCTAAATTATTGGGCCCACATGCACCTGTCACTGTCCAACGACCTTTGACATCTATGCATATGTTACCGATAACCTAAGAAGACTGTCGGGTGTCCTCAGGGAACCCCGAATCATCCACGATTTCCGAGCAGGATCACATTACAGAGTCATTGCAGTATTACAACATTTATTCAAATATCTACACCAGAGTAAATCAGCGGAAGTCTTACAATAATTTAGTTTACAAAACATTTATTTCAAACCTTACAAACTAAGTTCGATTATTAATACAAACCAAGGTAGTGGAGTGGCATTATAATATATTACAAAACACACAAATAAAGCTGCCCTGCCCAAGGGCCACACATCTACTTAACGTCATCGCACTGAACAACAGTCATGCAGCACGATCCAAAACAGATCTGCTCATGAGCCTCACCTGCAACAAGGGTCAACGAACCCTGAGTACAAAAGTACTCAACAAGACTTAACCGAAATAGAAACAGAGAAACTCAGGAATGCAGGCTCATGGGATTCAAGGTATGGCTTTAGCAATAATCAAAGTTCTTTTGCGTAAAAGCTCTTTTAACAAAATTCTTTATTTCAACATTTAAAACTTCATAAGACCATATACAAAGCTGACACGATCCGTATTGAGATCATGAAACTTCATATCCAACACTTTCTCAAACCATACTCAAGTTCCAGTTATTAATACTACGATGATGAACAGAGAAGTGAGTCTCCATAACCGAGGAGCAACGACGATTCGAACCGATTATAAACCCAAATCTGGGAATTCCAGACCACACGACATATGCAGGTCCCCGACCTACATATATCAACCTACCCTCGGATCCTCTAAACAAGAACGGGTCCGCGCCACCCGAGAATACAAGACTCACACCCAAAACCCATTGCCACGCGTGGTACACGCTATTCCGCCATCTCTCCACTCCCAAGGCGCGAGTAGCCATTCTCGTAATAGAATAGCCAAGTTAAGGCTTACCTGAGTATGCGGTTAGTACTACAAAGTCTCACCTCGAGCGGTTCAACAACGGTACGGACCTTAATCGACATCAGGCGGAAGAACCCGCCACAAGACCTCCATGTCTTGTGGCTCACACACACCGAGTCCGCTTTGGTCTAGATTTATTACTTCACATGCTCATATTTCATGATAACATAAGTAACCAAAGTTCCATATAAAACTTGCGGGTGATGTAATCACCCGACTTTTATTATCTAAGCATGACTAAGCATAACTAGCCATATACGAATTAAAATGGTTAACAAGGTAGATAAGGAAAACAAGGTTGGTAATGCATCAATTAGGTTTCCACTTGACTTCTAATCACTTAATGCAGTATTGAAAAGCAAAAGCGAAATCAATTTGTAAAACACAAGGTAGGTTTAATGTATCAAGGGGCTTGCCTTCGTTGACGGGAAAAGTCCGATCAGAGTCGGTCCACGATATCAACACCAAACCTCCACAGATGGCTCAACCTCCTCAACTACTTGATTAACTACCACGGGTTCACCTTCGTTCACTACACGTAGTAACAATGCCATGTTTAACATGATGCGGAATACAAAACATGATGCTCGATGATGGATACAAAATTAAACAACTTGAATACAACTTTTCCTTCGCGGTACAGTTACAAGTCAAACTAACTAAACCTATTTCGTAATACATACATCAATTGCCAAAGATCATTATCCACTAATGACCCAAGGACATCACTCAATCAAAAGTTCAATCAAAACCTAAATCATTAAAGGTTACTATTCACTTTTATGAATTAATTATTTAATTAAAAATTATGAAATAAATCAACTTGTTCCAATTGAGCTCAAAATTTTTGTAAATGTTCATTACATGATAACTAAGTGACAAAACAATTTTCATAATTTTTGGATACATAAATAAGCCTAGAAAAATCATGGAAAGTCATTTATTAATTAATTGAGCAATTTTTATCATACCCCAAAAATACTGAAAATCAAGATTTCAAATTTTTGTTATATAATATACATCATAGAGAAGTCACACAAAAATTTTCATAATTTTTGGAGCTCTAAATAAATCTACACAAAAATAACAAAAAACAGACACTATTCATTCATTCCGGAAAATAGAAAAATCCATTTGAACGCCGAGTCATCGACAACCCGACCCCACATGTCATCCCTAACCTCCGTCCTTTGACTATTAACGACGAAGGCGCTGACCAGCGCAAACTCGCCGACGGTGAGATCACAGGAGACAAAGAAGGGTACTAACATGATCACTACGTCACAACGATCGATCGATCTATGGCACTAACGCGACCAATTACGGACCGAACCGAGCACTACACCGACCATGGCGACGCGGTGGCACGGCAGCGGCTTACGCGGCGGGCAGAGGCCCGGCAACGATCAAATAAGCGGTACAGAAGCACCAGCAGCTCACCACAAACACGACGGAGCAGAGAGCAAGGTCGAGAAGCAACAGAGGCGTGGGTCGACGACACAAAGAACGGCGGCGGAGCAAGGATCGTCGGTGATGGTGTGCCGCGATCGTGGTGATCGAATTGAGCAAGCAACAACGGATTAAGCATCACAAAGATCGAGACGAAGCCGGAGCTACATGTAATCGAAGCAACGGCTCACCGGAGGGCCCCGACCACGGTGAAACGGGATCACCAAGCCATTGCGGCCAAGAAGAAGAAGTACGTTATGTGGCGCTTTCGGTGAAATCAGACTAAATCGAGGGGATAGCTAGACGCGCAAGGAGTAGGCGGAGCTGGAGCTAGCTTATCAGCGATGGCGGAGCACGACAGCGACGACACGGGCTCGCCGGAGATGAGCAAGGTGACGGGAAGAAAACAGAGCAACGGAAAATGAAGAACGGCGACTACTCCAGAGCTATAAAGGATGGCCAGGAAACTCAAGGAAGCTCAGGTTGTGGTTTTCATCACAGCGCCAAATATGACGCCTAAAAAAGCCACCACGACTTCGCTACTCGAACGTCAGAAGAAAGAAACGCCGGCAATGTAGCAAGAGCGGTGAACACTGTTCACACAAATTACAGAAATGCCATTCGCCCAAAATTCACAAATTACTCTCAAATTTTCATAACAACTCAAAAATCTCCAAAAACAAAAGTTGTTCAAAATTAAAAGTTCTACAACTTTTCTTTTGAAACCATATCCAAATTCATTCTACATTTTGAAATTCAAATTTAAATTCAAAAAGGGGACACTTTAAAGAATTATGCCTTTTCAAATTACTTCAAATTTTACTAAACAACTTTGAAAACTCCAAAAACCAACTTTGTACAACTTGACAAGATCTACACTTTTGCTTTTAAGCTCAACCCCAAAATATGCTTAGATTTTTAAATGAGTTTTTGTGGTAGAATTTAAATACCTGAAATTAGGTTTTTGAATTTCAAACAATACAGTATTTCAAACTCGATTCAAACAATACAATTCAACACTTATACATGAATGTAAACTTGTTTTAGTGAATGCATATCAAAGTTTGCAATATGACCAAATGCTTTGCAATGCATATGATGACATGACAGCTTTTAGTATTTAAAACACACGGGTGTTATTGGGGAGGGACCACCTCTTCTTCAAACAGTCTGGCCAAGTGCTGGCAGCGCCTCCACCGCCTCCATCGCACCATGACCTCTACGTCGGCCTCCTCGTCATCTTTCGGCAAGACGCAGCCGTCGCTAACAGCCTCGAGGTTGATGGTGTAGTGCGAGGAGACGACAGCCAGGGCACGATTGACACCCGTGTGCAACACCCTCCGGAGCCTCTCGTGGACGTTGGCTCGCTAACGCGCAATCAAAGCGGCTCCCAAGGGAGGCTGGTCGATTGATCCCTCGACTCTCGAGCCTCAAGAAAGCAGTGCAGGCGGCGCTGCAGAGAGCCTCGTGCTCCTAGACCTCAATGTCCAAAGGCAGCTTGTCTTTGTGATTTGAGGCCTCACCACTGGGAGGCCTCTTTCTCCAGACCTACACCACGACAAAGAGTCAGGGTTAACGCAAAACCAGAGCAAACGGAACAAGGAGCGCGGTTCAGCGGAACTTACCCTCGGCTTTGTTCTTCCAGGCTAAAGCCTCGACTCGAGAGGCCCCGGCCGCCTTGGTAGCCTCTGCCAAAGCGACTTTAGTCAGCTGATGTTCACTCTGCTCTGGGCCCAGCTGCCCGACGGTGGCCTCGGCAGAGGCTGTTGCTTCTTGGGCCCGGGACTTGAGGGAATCCCGCTCCTCCTCTAGCTCCTTGATCTTCACCACCAAAGGGGCAGACTGATCCTTAGCCATGGCCACCTCGGCCTTCAGGTCAACACAGCGAAGGTGGAGGTCCTCCACTTCAGCACTCCGCACCGACAAGAGCTCTTGGGCATCGGCAAGCAGGCCCTTTTGCCACCGGAGCTGCTCCCAGACGCCCCTCTCCTTTCGTAGGAACAATGATTTCCCAAGGGACCGGGTCTCGAGCTCCTGAACAGGCAAAGACATACGTCAAACACTGCAAGGGGGGCTCGGAGAAAAAACAACGTGACACAAGAAAGGGAAATGCGTACCTGGGTAACACCGGGTAGGTCCCTTTGCATAACAGACATCGCTGTCTGCATCGACTGCACCGCCAGTTCACGGTATTGCTCGAGGGTGTCCCAGCGCCCCCCCCCTCGACGACGTCCTTAAGGGCAAACACAAGCTCCCCCTCAGGGTCGGCCTGGTTTCCCCATACAACATGCGGGCTATCCCACCCGCGGGGCTCGGGTCGGACCTAGACAAGGACCGAACTCCCCTCGGCAGGAGTCGGGACCAGCCGCTCCGCGGTGCTGGCCGCCTCGGCGTCCGCCGCCTCCTTCCCCCAGGAAGAATCCTCAGACGAGATCGTCTGAACTAGGGGCGGTGCCGAAGCCTGCCCCACCTCTGTCCCGACCGCCTCGGCCTCAATGGAACCGGGGGCTCTGGCCTCTGCCATCTCTACCTCGGTGGCCCCGGCGTCCACCGCCCTGGACTCGGAAGCCTTAGGGGCTCTGGCCTCACCCCCGATGGCCTCAGCAGTGGTGGACGCCTCGGCCTCATTCGCCCCAAGACCCACGACCTCACGGGGCGTGGACTCGTCCTCCCCCGCTCGTTCCGTGGCCACCTCGGTGCCCTTTCCTTCAGCAGCCGGCTCCTCCGGGCCGACCCCGCCCGACGCCGCGCCATGCTGCACGGCAGCCAGCGCCTCCGCTGCCCGATGAGCGGTGGAGCTGGTGCTCACCTTGAGCGCCTTATGGGGCGCCAAGGCAGGTTCCTCCACCCGGCGCTTCTGGCTAGAAACGAAGACGCTCCTAAAGGTCAGCGTACAACCAGGGGGCAAGCAGGAAATACTACAAACTCCGCCAAAAAATACACTTATCGTGAACGAGGACACAACCGCTTCTGGACAGCGTCCCTCCTCTGCAACGGCGGCGGTGGCGGCGGTGGCATGGCTTTTGTATCCGCCGATACCGGCTGGTCTCCGCCGGACCCCGGCACCCCCTCGACCGTCCGCGGAGACAGTTGAGCCGCCCCCGGCGTCGCTTGCTCCACCTCCTCCGCCGATCCCACCCGGGTTGACAGCACGCGTCTCGGGCGTGTCGCCCTCGACAACGAGACGGACGTCTACCAGAGACACCCCGGGCGCCACCTCCCCAACGTCGGGGAGGTGGTCCAGGGTACCCTTCCCTTCCTCAACCTCGCCATCGTCGCCCGAGCAATCCGACACCAATAATGAGGGAGACGACTCCAACGGGAGACCGTCGAGCCTCTGTTGCCGGCGGCGTGCGTCTAGCTTTTCGCGCTCAAGGGTCCTCTTCGTGCGCCTTGCCACCTTGGCGTCTTTCTTCTTCTGCTGCTCCTCGGCAGACGCCCTATTCACGGCTCGCCTTACCGGGCGCCCTCGGAATGGGCGGCGGGGAGCTTCGCACGCCCCTTATCCCCGCAGAACGCAGCGAAATAAGGCAACGGACGAAAATAGCAATGAGCAAGAAGGCCGCGAAGGCCTCGGCAACACCCAACTTACTGTGGAAATGTACCCCGTGGACGGGCGCGATCGGGAATGGCATCAAGCCGTCAATCTTAGGTTTTCCATCCACCGCCTCCCTTACCCGACGAGGATCTCCTCGCCAATGAAGGGCGGCGCGACATCTTGATGCCTTCGATCGGATCGCTCGGGGTCATCTCGAGCAGCGCCGCCGCCGAGCCATCGGCGCAACACCCTCCGGCGGTGAAAAAGCCGCCACGACCACGGCCGCCCGTAAGGGCGCGATGACGCAGACTTCCCGGGGCCCTCGAGAGCGGTTCCACTGGCTGATCGAGCTTGATGACGCCGTACCCCACTTCTCCCGGTGACTCTCCACAACCCGCCGGTATAAGGGGGAAGCCCGCCGTCGCCGTTACGGAGGTAGAACCAGCTGTCATACCAACGACGGTTGGATGATGCCAGCTGGCTAGGATGTAGAGGTGCTGCCGGTCTTGGCGCACCTAAAGGGTGCAGCCGCCGGCCCTCAACGCCTTCCGAGCCCCCTTCGCTCTCGCCGACTTGGTGGTAAAAACCGCCCTTGAAACAAATGGAGCCACAGCCCCGGTGGGGAGTGATCCCGGTACCCTCGCAAAGCAATGGCGAAGATGGTCGCTTCAGGCGATGGAGTTGGGAGCTGAAGTTGTGGAGCTCCACGCCGTAGTAGTGTGGGAGCTCCCGCATGAATCGGCCGGGCAAGCCGAGGCCTCGCTTCGTGGAAGACGATGAAGCTCACCACGTAGCCATCACGTGGCCTCGGTTCCGACTCATTCCCCGGAGCAATCCACTCCGGCTCGTCAGGATCGGTGATCGGGCGGAGGAGACCGGCGTCCACCAGCGACTGCAGCTTCTCCACGGTGACGTCAGACCGCTCCTAGGGATCCGTCGGGAGGATGACAGGACCGCCAGCCATTGCGCGGTGGAGGACGCTACTACGGCGGTAAATCTCTCTCTCTCTTTCAATCGATCTCTCTCGCCCTTCTTCTCCCCGACGCTTTATGCTCTCAGCAACGGCTTGGAGGCGGCGAAAGCAAATGCAGGCAAGGTAAGGAGGGGGGGGCAAGGCTCTTTACGTATTTGTGCAGGGGTAAGACGAAACCGCCGGCGATTTAAATCGGGAAGTTTCCCTCAGATCCGACGCATATAATCCAGATCCGATCTCTCCGCCCACGCGCCCACCTTCTCCACATTTAATTGCGTAGACGGTTATGTCCCATCCACTGACACCACGTCGCGCAGCAACGACAGCTCCCGAAAAGACCACCTCAAAAGACGCGTCGGCCGTTGTCAGCCGATGGAAGGGGAATACCCCCCAGCCAATTCCTTCCGAGCTAAGGAACCGGGCACCGAGCCCGCTACGGTCCAGAGGTTCGAAGGCTGGGCCATTTATGGTCTCGACACCGCGCCTCGACGACAGCCAGAGTCAGGGACAACTATGGGCGAGCCCGTACATGGCCGAGGCCAGGCAAGCGATTGCTTGGGATGCCCTAAGTCGTGTCCAGAGACTAGCGGGAGTTCTCTAAAGGGATCCCACCGTAGGGGAGGCACCGAGCCCCTAGGGCCAATCGAACGCCCCCTGGCACCCGCTAGAGAAGCCTTGGCGGTACTTTTTGGGAGCGTCTACGGACCACTAGCCGACCCCTATCGAATGGGGCACGAGCCTCCACTCGGACTTACCCGATAAAAGCTCACCGGAAATGTCACCGCTCGCGCCCACCGAGGGTAGCCTGGCATGTTCCACCCCTCCTTCCGAGCAAAAAGGAAGCGCGAGGGTCATACAAAAAGCCAGGGGAACTCCTGATCGCCCTCTCGCTCCGCGTGGAGGCTCGGGGGCTCTTCCTGCAACCTCGCCGAGACCCAGAGGCCTAGGCTCGCACGCGAAGGGCTCGGCAAACAACCCCTCCTTCCAAGCGAAAAGGATGCGCGAGGGTCGTACAAAAAGCCAGGGGAACTCCTGATCGCCCTCTCGCTACGTGCGGAGGCTCGGGGGCTCTTCCTGCAACCTTACACCCCGAGGGTCGGAAAAACGCGACGAAAAAGGGAAACGAGCCCATTACGGTCCAGGGTACGGAAGGTTGGGCCATCGAGGGCCTCGACAGTCGCCCCTGAGACAGCAGTCGAGGGACAACTATGGGCGAGCCCATTACATGGCCGAGGCCTAGGCAAGCAATTGCTTGGGATGCCCTAAGTCGTGTCCGAGACCAGCAGGAGTTCTCTAAAGGGGATCCCATCGTAGGGAGGCACCGAGCCCCTAGGGCCAATCGAATGGCCCTGGCACCCGCTAGAGAAGCCTTCTGGTACTTTTTTGGAGCACGTCTCTGGACCACTAGCCGACCACTATCGAATGGGGCACGGGCCTCCACTCGAACTTACCCGATGAAAGCTCACCGGAAATGTCACCGCTCGCGCCCACCGAGGGTAGCCTGGCATGTTCCACCCCTCCTTCCGAGCGAAAAGGAAGCGCGAGGGTCGCACAAAAAGCCACGAGAACTCCTGATCGCCCTCTCGCTACGTGCGGAGGCTCGGGGGCTCTTCCTGCAACCTTGCCGAGACCCAGCGGCCTAGGCTCGCACGTGAAGGGCTCGGCAAACAACCCCTTCTTCCGAGCAAAAAGGATGCGCGAGGGTCGTACCAAAAGCCAGGGGAACTCCTGATCGCCCTCTCGCTACGTGCGGAGGCTCGGGGGCTCTTCCTGCAACCTTGCCGAGACCCAGGATCGCACGCGAGGGCTCGGCAGGCTTGGGGGCTCCTGCACCCCAAACGAAAACAAGCGACCCGAGCTCGCTCTCATGGGTCTAGCAAATGCGATAGAGCACCTCACTCAACGAAGAAAAAGCCCCTAAAGGAGTAGGCTCACTCCTCTAGGGCCTCGGGGGCTACACCCGGCCAGAGTGCGCGCCAGCAGCACTCCACCGGAATCATGAGTATAAAACAAACCCGACAAGAGCCACCGAGAAACAAAAGTCTCGACAAAACCTCGGAGAGTATATCACACTCCCCCAGAGGCTCTGGGCTACTTGTGGGATACGAGAAAATGGGGTACCCCAAGCAAAGATCGAAAAACTGCTTAGACCCTAAAAGCAGAACCAACGGAATAAACAAGCGAGGTCTCGGCGAAATCTCCGATTCGCCCGAGACCCCGTCCGCCGAAGCCCCAGCGGAAGCAAACAATTCTCGACTACTTGAGAGACCGCCTCATGAGGCCCCTCGTCGAGGCCCCTCGTCGAGCCCCTCGCCCGGGCCTCGGAAGAAGTGCCGATTCTCCGATTCGCATGAGGCCGGCTCGGGACCAGCCCGTGACCGCTGTTCGACCCAATCGCCTCGACCGAACGTCGCATCCAAGTGCCCAACCACTCCGCCAGGGCCTTACGATGGCACAAGATCTGTAAGTGACCGACTATACGCCATCGCGTCAACCTCCTACCATCTGCGGCAGCCGCAGGCGGGGGGTTACCGACCACCGTGGCCGCCTAACTCCCGCACCAAAGACATCGCATAACGTGGGGGAGTCGAGCGAGTTCTGTAGCCTCGGAATCAGCGGACCGACCGCTCCTTTCGCCCGAGCCCCTCGACGGGGCCTCGGATTCACCGATCTTTTCTCCGCCTCGCCCGTCGCCTCGCCGAGACCCTCCCGGTAGGGCCTCTTGACGAATTGGTTGCGCTTCCGCCTCGCCGAGGCCGGGCGCAAATCCCGCAACCTCGTCGCCTCCGCCTCAAAGGTCTCTCTCGCGGCCGTCGCATCCGATTAATCGCGCTCGGCTACACCCGCCACGTAAGCCACGATCGGCGGTGCGGTATACCGCAATGAGAGCGACGGGACAATGGTCGATCACCTTTTTACCATCCCCTCGACAACACAAGTACAGTATATCCTGTAGCGCGACGTCTCGCATTGTTCCGCTGATGGCGGCGGCGAGACCCGCATACGCACTGGGTCACTTTTCGAGGCCTCGCACAACAGAGCCTCGGCTAACAGGCCTCGGCACGACGACAGCCTCCGACGACGACCGGCTATGATGGCGCCGAGCTTCGCAATCCACCAAGCCAACAAATGCGCAGCATGTTACTTGCGAGTGGAGACCATACCGATTAGACATCTACGAGAATTCCACGACAACGCCATCTTTGCTCTAGGAGTAAATCGTCATCGAATAGTCCGCTCCGTGTAGCTCTCTTATGTACTCTGGTTTCCTCCTGCGGCTATAAAAAAAGGCGGCGGGACCGTTTCTAGGGACAGCGGATAGAGTCACGAATACTCGCACGAACAACACGCCTCATTACGTAATTCATATCACCTCCCCTCACAGAGACCTGGGACGAACTCCCTCTCTCGCCTAGCTTGTAACCCCCTACTACGAGCACCCCGGTGCAAGAAATACAAGAACATCTTCTCAGACTAGACGTAGGGCATCCATTGCCCGAACCAGTATAAACCTTGTGTCTCTTTGCATCACCATCCGGAATTGGGACCACGTAGCACAAATTCACTAGTCGATTAAGGACCCCCGGTTCTAAAACACCGACAGATTCTTCTTATACAACCCCACGAGCTTTAACTGATTTATTCTTATGAATATACTAGAATCGACTATTTAGTCGATCTCCTTTCATATCGGCTCTCAAATCCGCACATTCGGGACTGTCTGGCAACACCGGCATGTTTCACCCTAAATTACTGATAAACTTTCTCTCCTTGTCAATTGCAGGGTCAAATTGACTGGCACGTCTCGGGAGGAGTGCGCAGGATCGACCATCCCTGCGCTGAAGCTAGGCGGATCTCTAACTCCATCGAGCGGACCCTTCCGGCTTGCTCGAGTGTCCTCGGCACCTGGCGAAATTTCTGTGTCGACAATGAGTTCTATTACTGCTCATACAATTTGGACCATGAGTTCTATTCTGCTAATTCAAGCGAACACAGAACAACAACGTGGTGGTGTTTGTCAGACTTCTTTGCTTGAGAGGTTTAACCATGGGAATACAGAGCATGGTCGACAACTAATTGGAGGACCAAATGAGGCACTGGCTGATCGCAGCAGCGAGTCTGAAGCTAAGGTTGTCATTATCGGCAACAAGGGTGGGGCGCTGATACATATTGCTACTGAAAATGGACATGCTAAAATGTTGAAGCTATTGTTGCAGCATAAAGCAGATTACAATGCTGGCAATCCTGCAACTGCTCAGTTCATTATGCTGTTCCTTGCTATACAGCTAGTACACATGCTTTGTGATCCAGGAGGCTGCTTTCAGTGTGCGCTGGTGAACAGTCACACAACTGGTTGGCCTGCACTTCTTCTCTTGCCCCAACTTCTAGGCCTGGCCAGGAAGAATTGCTGGAATGGAGTGTCAATCTTCACTGCTACGACTGCCAAATGGTGGTTGCTTCTCAACTCAGAATTCAGCGGAGGATCATTCTAGTTGAGAGATACAGTCAATCATTATCAGTCCATGACATCGGCTTGGGGGCAAGCCGATTTTTAAGGAGGGGAGAATGTCAGGAAGCAAGTGTTGCTGGGCCTTATGGACCGTGGCCCAAGGCTGCTCGGTGGCTGGGCGCCGGTGTACAAAAGGCACAAGCCAAGAGTAGCAGGATATGGAACAAATTATCAGATTACCTTTTACTCTTACTAGTTACTGTTCTTCTTCCTCAAGCCTCTTCCTCTCTATCCCTTGATTCCAGACCTCTCCCTGAGGTCTTATCCCTACCACTTGATTCGAGTTATCTGTTAGTCAATCGAGTTGGTTTGCTAACGCCCCGCCCCCCCCCCCCTTTATCAATTTCCCATTTTTCAAAATGAGTTATACAGTGACGATGATTACCGGACCGTATAATAGCTTTGTGACCGACGAAGGAACACTTCCTATATAAAGCACAACAATCATTGCTTATCACCGCAGCTTCCGGTTGGGACCAGTACACAAACAGTTTCTACTAGCAGTAGATTGGCAATAATTTAAACTGCTAGTGTGAAAGACTAACAATATGTGGCGAGTTTTTACTTGTGTTTTTTAAGAAACGCTAGTACAAACATATCTTCACTTGCGCTATCCTTGTACCAACTGCCAATGTAAATGCATTTGTACATACCAGTGGCTCAGTTACGCTAGCCACGTAAAATGGGTTATATAGTGGCGATAATTAGTGAAAAAGTTTTAATCTGTGACCGAGAAAAGAAGACTCGGGGCTTGTTTGGTTCGCGGCCTCGCAGGCACATGCCTGCCAGGCAGGTGATCCTGGCTCAGGCGACCGAAATCGAACGCCTGGGAGCGCTGTCTGAGCCAAGCAGCTCCACTTATGAGGGAACCAAATAGGCCCTTGCTTGCTGCAAAGCACAAAGGATTGTTTGGTTGGAAGCCTGTCACACAACTTCCAGCCAGGTAGAGCAATCTGAACCCTAGGTAAAATTGGATGTCTGACTTGGGCTCAAACCAAACAAACCCAAAATAAATCGTAGCTTATTAAGACCACAGCCCCAAGTTGGGTTAGAGTTTTGTGCTGACGCTTGGCATTAGACAAAAGTTTGGCTGGAAGAGGTAGAGCAGCAACGTATGTATGATGACAAAAAAAAGGATTATATGAGAATTAGGAAGAAGGATACAAAGGTCGTGTATGAATAGTGAAAAGGGGCATCGTCAAAGTTAATAGCTGGCATCAAACGTCACTTCTACCTTCCCTTTAAGGCCCTGTTTAGATTAAAGCTGCTAAAATTTAGACAGCTAAATCAGTTGCTAAACTTTAGTCACCCCTATTTAGTTTGGTGGACTAAAAGAGCAATTTAGTCCCTTTTAGTCATGATGTTTAGATTCAAAGTGACTAAAAGGTGAGGCAGCCTAGGCTTTAGTCCCATTTAGCAACCCCTTAGTGACTAATTGGCTAAATTTCCTTTTAGTCCCATTTAGTCATAGTGTTTAGGTAAAAAGTGAATGAAAAAGGACTAAAATTAGCCAACTAAACTTTAGCAGCCCAATCTAAACACCCCCTAAAATGTACTAATTCAATGCTTAGACGAGATTAGGAACCCAATGGCTTTCAACTTCGGGTATGTCTGTCCAATGAGTAGTGAGACTAGTAAGTGCAGAAAATGACATTTAGAAAATGATAGTTGAAATGAGGATATGGCTTGTTTATAGCAGCAGAGTATATGGCTTTGCAGGCCAATAACTGGAGCAAAGTTAGTTAGTTTGGAAATCAGTTATGACCCGAATTAATAATGTTGCGTCTCTGCAAATGATATTTCCATTCTTTTTTATTCGAAACGGACACAAGAAATGCAATACAAAAATCAAACGTACGGCCCGGTACTGATCTTGACATGACATTTTCTCTCGATCGTCTGAACGAAAGAAACACACATAAACATTCTTTATCGTACCAATCCTGACCTTACCACATCACAATCAAATAAGTCGTCACCATAATAAAAAAAGAAAAGAAAAAAGAAATAATTCCCATTCTTTTTATTTTACTGGCAACCACGCATGATGCATGGAGCCAAGAAATACAGTAAACGAAACCAAAAATCAACTGTACACTCCGTACTGATGGAGTTGGTAGAAATTTACATGCACATTTCCTCATGTCTGAAAGAAACATATACGCACGCACACACATCACCACATCGATGATCGATCACAATCCACGCACGTCACCACAAACAACGAACAAGTGCAGTCGTACACGTAATAATTTACCATGCATGCATGCAAGGAGCGGCGGCGGCCGGTCGGGAAATGGGTGGGTGGGTAGCTCAGCGTCCCATCCCCTGTGCCGGCGGCGGGTACATGGCGGCGGCGGCGCCCCTCTGGGCGGCGTTGAGGTCCCAGCCGATGACGGGGTCGAATCCGCGGGCCTTTAGCTCCTTGTACTGCTGGCAGAGCGCGCACGTCTCGCAGCAGAAGTGGACGCAGCAGTCGCAGCAGGGCGTGTCCGGGAGGCCGAACTGGGCGCGCATCTTGCCGCGGTACGTGCAGGAGTAGATCCACTGGCAGCCCGTGAAGTAGGCCAGCAGCGCGTAGAGCGCCCCCGCCGTGCCGCACGACGTCGCGCCGCGGTCCACGATCTCCGCGACGCGACCGAACGTGATGCACGGGCACCAGCACGTCAGGCAGCCTGTCAAGTGTCATGCATATGTCAACGACAACGAACGAACAACGGTTAGCTAGCTAGCTAGCTGCTGTGCGCCTGTCGGCCTGTGCCATGGCGCGCGGCTAAACGTGATGGTGCGTGTGCATGCATATGCGGTTGATGATGATGCTTTGCTTACAGAGGCCGCAGTCGTCGAAGCAGTCGAAGAGGCCGGAGGACCACTGGGAGGCTTCGGCTGGGCCGCCGACGGGGATGCCGGTCACCGGCGCCGCCCCGGCCAGCTCGCTAGGTTTGGACGGATACATGTCGTCGAGCTGGCTTCTCCGATCGCTGCGCTCGCACGATCGACAGTGCTATCGATCTACGACTCCTCGGTTTCTTGGCTCCTCTACTAGCCGCTGTTATAGCTAGCTCTGTGTGGCTCGCTGCGGTTGTGTGTTGTTGGGTTCGCCTGCTCGCCGCCGTTCGTTGGTTGCCGGGGATGAGCGAGCCGGGGTGCTGTTATATATACTACGAGCTGCTGCCGAGCTGCCGGATCGTCCCGGCAAGTGGGCGGCTGGTCCAATCCCAATCCGCGTCGCGACTTGGCGCACCGGCCCCACCAACCGTACCAGCGGTCTCGTTGACCGGCCGCCCTGAACTGATAATATTTTTTAAAGGAAAACTATAACTCAATAATACCTGATCGGAAGGCGACCGGAAACTGTCTCGTCTGCATGGGTGCATGAACGCTGTACCTGCGGCCTGCCATCTTTCTGCAAGACTTGATCGCTTTTTTTCTTTTTTTTGGACGTGATCAATTCATCTGCGTGTAACTATAACATGCATGACGTGTTCGTTTTTTCTCCCCTCGGTTGCGTTGGTTAGTTGCTCGTGCACGTAGTTGCGCCTGAGTGCCCAAGTCAATGTTGCTTCGCCTTTGAGGATTTTTTTCGTATTTTTTTTTTATAATAAGTTCCAGGTCCAGATATGTAAATGTACTCGTAGTTTCCCAAGCGTTGGAGAGAAGGATATGTGCTTGTGCACATGGGATCTTCACATCACAGGAAAAAAGAAAGGTGCAGTCGTCATGCAACGGTGGTTTGAATGATTCATCAGGGCATTGTTTTGGGCACAAATTGGACCTTAATTACCTCAACGACTTTATCATCAGGTTATTATGCAAGGACTTGTTCAGAGTTTAACGTATGCGGCCCGCTGTCACCTCTCGCGTCGCCTCCATCTTCCTAACCTAGCTTAGCTCAGCTGGTGGGTGTGGGTCCATCTCTTTTCTCCCTTCCCTGCAGTTGTGCGCCAACTTGCGTGTGTGGGCCGGGTTTGTTCAGCTATATATATTTCTTCCATTTGTTTTGCCAGCTACGAGCCATTATATTTTGCCCAAGTCAGTATATCAGTCAATGACTCTAAATATCTTTTTTTTCTTTTTTATTTATGGAGTACTTTATAAAGCCGTTTTCTTTATTTTCGGGACCAAAGACACACACGTATTATATTATTATCTGCCTTTTTCCAATGCAAGCGATGGCCATAATTGAGGCACAAGTTGCTCACATACAGTCCGTTCGCTTGTTGATTTCAGTCAGGGCTTATCAGCCAGCCAACAGTATTTTTCTCTCACAACAAACCAACATCAGCCGGATTTATCAGTCCAGAAATCAACCAGCGAACAGGCCGATAGATTCTTATCCAACCATAGACATCCAGCTTACTAGTATTAGAAAGAACAAGATGTGAACATTCAACGCTACGGTGTAGCTACCTGCTCGAAATCATGCATGGAACCATAGACTTGCAGCTTATTATTATTAGTTGACACAATGCAATTTGAGTTGTATACTAATCGCAAGCTAGGTGGTTTTAGCTAAGTCTCTGTACTTCGGGGGGCTTTAATTAAGAATGGATCAAGGACACATATTCTGGAAAGGCTCTGCCAGATGCTACTTTGTCAATTTATCACTTGTCGCTTCTTCGATTCACCTGTTTAGAGTCTCGAAAGTTAAAATAACTGGACATTGGACCGTGAGAGCCAAATATGGCTTAAGTATAATCATAATTCATATGACAGGATTGCAGTTGTCCTTGTGCGCGCACAATAATCTTTTGTTCTTTATTTTTCTTTCCGCTCACGGCAGGGAGATTAGCCCTTCAGCGGCACTTCGTCTGATTTGAGAACCACTTAAGAACTACTGTAACATTCTTTTTATTCGAAACCATGGACCCAAGAAAAACAATATTTTACATCTATTGAAGGACTGAAAATGACGACTAGAGGTGGATGAATGGAAGCAGTAAATTTATTTCGAAATATTTGGCCGTTGTTCCAAAATCACCGTCAAACACGCAAAACAAGACACCGTGATGTCCACGATCCAAATAAGTGGATGGATATTCCCTAGGATTAGAGTGAGACTCCACGAAACAGACATAACCAGAAACGAAGCTCAAACGAAAGAGATACGGACTAAACAGCTAGCTAGGCTGGAAATTCCATGAGCTCGGACCGGAATTTCTGGGAGAGAGAGAGAAAGCAACCGTAGGTAGGAACTGCACATGCACTGTGGCTCTAGCACTGGCTGCGACAGGGAGAAAGAATGCTCGGACGCTGGTCTGCAAACCCCGAGATCAAAACAGAGAGAAAATGAGTTACTCACAACCGTGAATACCATCAAGTGATAAGAAGTAATATAATACTACAAAGATTATTCAATGATTGCTTTAGTATTTCACGGATGCAACAACTAAGCCATAGACAATACAAGAACGATGACCCTCGATGTTTCTATCGTGACCACTTCTCGTAGGCTCTGTGGCCCCCGACGGCCCTCACGCCTTAGATGGAAGCATCACTTATGTCTTCAGAATCTGATCATCAATAGCTCTTTCTTATATGTGCTCTGTAATATGGGAATTCTATTTCGACACTGTTGTACGGTGCTTTAACGTTATATATAAAAGGTTGTGGTTCTCAAAAAAAAAAAACTAAGCCATAGACCAATCAAAAACAAGGAAGAACGAGCTGCTGCACTTGGCTCAAAAATCACCGGTCACTTACCACCGGTTAGCACCGGTGCTGCGCCTGCTGCCCAAACGGGAGCGCCTCTGCTGGAGGAGCAGCGAACGCTGCTAGCACGAAACCAGAAAATCACGCACAGACAGAAAGCGGACACAGAACTGCTGGAGACCGACGAACGCCGACAGCCGGTGCCTGACGCGCTTGCAGCGCCGCGCAAGGAGAGTCACGGGGCCGAGACTGCAGAGCGCAGCTATGCTGGTCGGGCTGGCTCTGCGCAGCACCGAACCGTGAAGAGAAGGAGCGAACGAGCGTACGGAACCGAGCGACTCCAAACAGGGCTAGGGCGCGGGTCTACACGCGCTCGGAGACCGGAGAAACGGGATTGCTTGGCGTTGAGCCTGACCGCATCGGTGGCCAACGGTGCTCACACCGGTGCTCCCAACTGGAGCTCGAGACCGACGAACAGAAGAGAGCACGAGCACCTGAACAGCACGACACAGGAGCGTCAGGGACGCTGCCAGGTGGGCCCACACGTAGGCTGTCCGGAGCATCAGCTACAAAAGGAACCAGGAGTACCTTCCGCAGGGCATCCAATATTCATAATACAATTCATCCTCTCTTCTCCTGGTAACCATTCCTCTTCCCCCAACTCCCTCTTCCTCTGTACCGGCCCCCTGCTCCTCTTCCTCTCCGATTCTCCCTGCTTGCTACTTCCCTGAACTCCATCTCTTACTGTATCTGTTACCTGAGATTGTGTTAGTCCATTCCGTGGTTGTGTTCTACTAGTGGGTTGCTAACAAATTGGTACTCGGAGCCAAATCTTGCAGCACCACGAAATCCACCACCACTACTCCATGGGTCCTCTCGACTACCAGTTGCTCCTGGCCGAGATTCGCGTGATGTGCAAGGAGTTGGAGTCTTAGTTTGATGGGCTCCGACAGTCCTTAAACGAGCCAGCTTCCACCGCCATCGCTACCACGCCGTCGTCGTCGACGGTTCAGCTGTCCACCCCGTACCACGACGACTCCATTGCCTCCGACCAGATCCGTGTCGAGAGCGGCCTCACCTCCAACGACCCCCACGCGCCGCTCAACGCCGGCCAGAAGCTCGTCGAGTGCAGCCCCATGGTCATCGAGGGCATCCCCGCCTCAGCGGCCTTCTTCACCAGCTCCTCCGCCTGGGACATGCCCGTGCCCATGCCTCCCTCCGCGTCCGCGACGGCCATGAAGAGCGCGCGCGTCTCGATCTCATGGGTTTCCGTGGGCACCAGCGGCCGTGTTTACGTCCGCGAGGAAGCGGAGCCTGCTGCTCGCGTCCGTACTGGTTCTCCGCTACTCCGACTGCGGCGTGCCCCTCCGCGCCGGCCTCGGGTTCGCCGACCATGGCGTGCCCCACCGCGTCCGCTTCGGCTGCGCCAACCACGGCGTGCTCCTCCGCGCCCACCTTAGCTTCGCCGACCATGGCGTGCCCCACAACGTCCGCCTCAGCTGCGCCAACCACGGCGTGCTCCTCCGCGCCCACTTCGGCTACGTCGACCACGGCGTGTCCCTTCGCTTCTCCGACCATGGCGTACCCTTCCGCGTCCACCTCAGCTCCGCCGACCGTGGCGTGCTCCTCCGTGCCCACTTCGGCTGCGAAGACCGCGGCGTGCTCCTCTGCACCTACCTCGGCCTTGTCCGCCTCGGCTTCATCGACGACGGCGTGCTCACCCGCGCCTGCCTCGGCTTCACGGACCACGGCGTGCTCCTCCGCGCCCGCCTCAACTTCGCCGACCACAGCGTGTCTCTCCTTGTCCGCCTCGGCCTCGCTTGAGGCCGCCTGCGCCGTCTCGTTCGGCTGCTACCCCAACGACCCTCGCCTTCGCCGTGCCCTGTGCTCCAGCCGTGGCCATCGGCGCCATCGACACCACCGGTTGCAACTCCATGACCAACTCACGTCTGTCGCTGCCCTAAGCCCCTTCGACAAGCACCGACAACATGGAGCTCACCCTCGGCGCCACTGGTAGAGCTGCAACTCCATCGGACTTCTCAATCGCGGCCAGGTCCCTCAACTGTGACGCGCCCACCAACTGCTCGACAAAATGTCTGGGAGGTGTTGTCGATGCTGTGGCACTTGCTGCGGCGTCTGCTACCAAGGTCGACTTTGACTCGCTCCTCTCCACCTCCCAAATGACAGCACTGCGGTCGCTGGGTGCGCGCCTCAACGGCCTCTGCGCGCTGTCCGACCTGCTGGAGAACCTCGGCGACATGGAGACACTCAACGTGCACCAGAACTTCCAGTACCTGCGGAAGCTGCCCTACTGCATCAGCCTCCTTGTCTCGATCCAGAAGCTAGGCGTCAGCTACAACTCCATCGTCGCGCTCCCGGACTCCATGGACTGCCTCACCAAGCTGTAGTAGCTCATCCTCGTGGGCAACGGGCTCAACGACACCAGCCCCGCGCAGCTCGCCGTGCTCAGCGACATCAAGGCGCTCATCCTCTCCGGCGAGCTGCCTCCATCCTGGCCCTCAAGGTGTTCAACACTTGGTGGCAACCATTTTGAGTGCGCCCCTGAGCAGGTGCAGTTCACGCACGAGTGCACCGCCGACATCAGATGTGCATGAGCTCGACCCAGACATGCTCGTCTCCATCGACACTGTCGCACATATGGAGCACTACGCCCTCAAGCTCTATGGTTACACTACGCCCGCACGATCATGTCCATGTTCACGCACCCCAAGCTACCGACCAGCACATCTGTGGCACTCATCACCTGCAACGTCACCGAGGCGTCTACCACAGCAGCTACGACGATAGCAAAGGTTGCAGTTACCACCGGCGCCCAATCCATCTCCATCATCAACACCAGCTACGTCGACCATGCCATGGCCATGTTCCAGCCTTCTGTGGTGGTGCTCCATGCTCACGCTGCTGGCCGAAGCACTACGCTGTCCGCGTGGGTTGTGACAATAGCTCTTGCAAGCACGTCTTCGTCTGCTCCAACAAGTGCTCACAAGTTGTTCAGCGGACCGCTCAACAGTGAGACGAGCCAGCGGTCAGACACTTGTGTGGCCGTATTCGGCATGGGAGAGGAGTTGATCAACCTCACCAAACACCGCAGCCTGCTCCACCTCCGACAAGAGCATCCTCATCTACTGCTACATGCCCAGCGGCAGCGTGGTGGTAGTGTTGTCTTTCCAGCCGATCCAAGCTCGTCGACAAACAGTGATGCGACTTGAGGGCAAGTCGTAATTCAAGGAGGGGGGAATGTCAGGGACGCTACCATGTGGGCCCACACGCAGGCTGTCCGGAGCATCAGCTACAAAAGGAACCAGGAGTACCTTCCGCAGGGCATCGAATATTCATAATACAATTCATCCTCTCTTCTCCTGGTAACCATTCCTCTTCCCCCAACTCCCTCTTCCTCTGTACCGGCCCCCTGCTCCTCTTCCTCTCCGATTCTCCCTGCTTGCTACTTCCCTGAACTCCATCTCTTACTGTATCTGTTACCTGAGATTGTGTTAGTCCATTCCGTGGTTGTGTTCTACTAGTGGGTTGCTAACAAATTGGTACTCGGAGCCAAATCTTGCAGCACCACGAAATCCACCACCACTACTCCATGGGTCCTCTCGACTACCAGTTGCTCCTGGCCGAGATTCGCGCGATGTGCAAGGAGTTGGAGTCTTAGTTTGACGGGCTCCGACAGTCCTTAAACGAGCCAGCTTCCACCGCCATCGCTACCACGCCGTCGTCGTCGACGGTTCAGCTGTCCACCCCGTACCACGACGACTCCATTGCCTCCGACCAGATCCGTGTCGAGAGCGGCCTCACCTCCAACGACCCCCACGCGCCGCTCAACGCCGGCCAGAAGCTCGTCGAGTGCAGCACCATGGTCATCGAGGGCATCCCCGCCTCAGCGGCCTTCTTCACCAGCTCCTCCGCCTGGGACATGCCCGTGCCCATGCCTCCCTCCGCGTCCGCGACGGCCATGAAGAGCGCGCGCGTCTCGATCTCGTGGGTTTCCGTGGGCACCAACGGCCGCGTTTACGTCCGCGAGGAAGCGGAGCCTGCTGCTCGCGTCCGTACTGGTTCTCCGCTACTCCGACTGCGGCGTGCCCCTCCGCGCCGGCCTCGGGTTCGCCGACCATGGCGTACCCCACCGCGTCCGCTTCGGCTGCGCCAACCACGGCGTGCTCCTCCGCGCCCACCTCAGCTTCGCCGACCATGGCGTGCCCCACAACGTCCGCCTCAGCTGCGCCAACCACGGCGTGCTCCTCCGCGCCCACTTTGGCTGCGTCGACCACGGCGTGTCCCTTCGCTTCTCCGACCATGGCGTACCCTTCCGCGTCCACCTTGGCTCCGCCGACCGCGGCGTGTTCCTCTGCGCCTACCTCGGCCTCGTCCGCCTCGGCTTCACCGACCACGGAGTGCTCACCCGCGCCCGCCTCGGCTTCGCGGACCACGGCGTGCTCCTCTGCGCCCGCCTCAACTTCACCGACCGCAGCGTGTCTCTCCTCGTCCGCCTCGGCTTCGCTTGAGGCCGCCTGCGCCGTCTCGTTCGGCTGCTACCCCAATGACCCTCGCCTTCGTCGTGCCCTGTGCGCCAGCCGTGGCCATCGGCGCCACCGACACCACCGGTTGCAACTCCACGACCAACTCGCCTCTGTCGCTGCCCCAAGCCCCTTCAACAAGCACCGACAACATGGAGCTCACCCTCGGCGCCACCGGTAGAGCTGCGACTCCATCGGACTTCTCAATCGCAGCCAGGTCCCTCAACTGTGACGCGTCCACCAACTGCTCGACAAAATGTCTGGGAGGTGCTATCGATGCTGTGGCACTTGCTGCGGCGTCTGCTGCCCAGGTCGACCTTGACTCGCTCCTCTCCACCTCCCAAATGACAGCACCGCGATTGCTGGGTGCGCGCCTCAACGACCTCCGCGCGCTGTCCGACGGGCTGGAGAACCTCGGCGTCATGGAGACACTCAACGTGCGCCAGAACTTCCAGTACCTGCGGAAGCTGCCCTACTGCATCAGCCTCCTTGTCTCGATCCAAAAGCTGGGCGTCAGCTACAACTCCATCGTCGCGCTCCCGGACTCCGTGGACTGCCTCACCAAGCTGCAGCAGCTCATCCTCGCGGGCAACGGGCTCAACGACACCAGCCCCGCGCAGCTCGCCGCGCTCAGCGACATCAAGGCGCTCATCCTCTCCGACGAGCTGCCTCCAACCTGGCCCTCAAGGTGTTCAACACTTGGTGGCAACCGTTTCGAGTGCGCCCCTGAGCAGGTGCAGTTCGCGCATGAGTGTGCCGCCGACATCAGATGTGCATGAGCTCGACCCAGACATGCTCGTCTCCATCGACACTGTCGCACATATGGAGCACTACGCCCTCAAGCTCTATGGTTACACTACGCCCGCACGATCATGTCCATGTTCACGCACCCCAAGCTACCGACCAGCACATCTGTGGCACTCATCACCTGCAACGTCACCGAGGCGTCTACCACAGCAGCTACGACGATAGCAAAGGTTGCAGTTACCACCGGCGCCCAATCCATCTCCATCATCAACACCAGCTACGTCGACCATGCCATGGCCATGTTCCAGCCTTCTGTGGTGGTGCTCCATGCTCACGCTGCTGGCCGAAGCACTACGCTGTCCGCGTGGGTTGTGACAATAGCTCTTGCAAGCACGTCTTCGTCTGCTCCAACAAGTGCTCACAAGTTGTTCAGCGGACCGCTCAACAGTGAGACGAGCCAGCGGTCAGACACTTGTGTGGCCGTATTCGGCATGGGAGAGGAGTTGATCAACCTCACCAAACACCGCAGCCTGCTCCACCTCCGACAAGAGCATCCTCATCTACTGCTACATGCCCAGCGGCAGCGTGGTGGTAGTGTTGTCTTTCCAGCCGATCCAAGCTCGTCGACAAACAGTGATGCGACTTGAGGGCAAGTCGTAATTCAAGGAGGGGGGAATGTCAGGGACGCTACCATGTGGGCCCACACGCAGGCTGTCCGGAGCATCAGCTACAAAAGGAACCAGGAGTACCTTCCGCAGGGCATCGAATATTCAGAATACAACTCATCCTCTCTTCTCCTAGTTACTATTCCTCTTCCCCCAACTCCCTCTTCCTCTGTACCAACCCCTTGCTCCTCTTCCTCTTCGATTCCCCCTGCTTGCTACTTCCCTGAACTCCATCTCTTACTGTATCTGTTACCTGAGATCGTGTTAGTCCATTCCGTGGTTGTGTTCTACCAGTGGGATGCTAACAAGGAGCTTGAGCGGTCGAACAGAAAAGGGAGGGTCACAAAATTGGCAAGAACTCGGTCAAATCAAAAGGAACCGCTCCCAAATTTTGCACAAGCCATCACAACAGAGTTGGTGAGCATTATCTAAGAGATCATCGCCCAATTTCAACTCAATCTCCGGCAAATTTTAGATCAATCCAAGAACACGAAAAAGTTCCCCAAAACAAAAATCATTGATTTCTCCATGCTCGAGTCGAATCAATCAAATTAACTCTTAGTGTAGCTTCAACTTATGTCATAGCACGAATCAACGCAAAAAGAAAGAACCGATTTTGTCTCAAATCGACGAAACAAAAAATCCCCAAAATAGCTCCGAAAATAAAAAAAGACAGATTTGGAGAGGGGAACAAGTGGTGCACGAAATTGATCTTAACTAAGAGGTCAGATTACAAGCCATTCCTAGTCTAAACAAAGCTAAGATGACAAAAAGATCATAAACAAGAGACACACCCCTCTCAATCCCTACCCTCCTATCAACACCACACAAATGAGAGTAATCCTTCTGCCCAACCAGCTCCTTCACATATATATAGGCGCCCGTCAAAAGACAAAAAAGTCATCACATGAAGTATTCATCCCAAATACCCGCTAGGGGTAAATCTGTCCAAGTTTTTCTTCATCGATCCAACGAACCCGGTGCCTTCTCAACTTCGCTTTGCCTCAATGCAAGCTTCGAGATACCACCATGTATCAGCCGATCCGCCACTCCCCGGTTTTGAGGTCCAAACCGACCAAACCCGCCACCGATGGTTTTGAGGCCCAAACCACTTGTAAGGAAAATGGACCCTAGGCCCATTTACTTTGGATTTTGGTGTTTGATGACCAACATGACCAAATTGGACTAATGAATTTTCAATTGATTCTTTTGTAGTTCAATAGGGTGCAAGACGTGACTTGGACAACGGTGATGTGATGATCCCACGAGCAACACCTTAAGCAAGACCCTAGAAGCACAAGAGAAGACCCAAGATATCAAGTGAAGTCCAAGCATGAAGATAGGAACCAAGCCAGATGCAAGATCGCGAAGAAACGAGCTCATAGAGGTGACCGAACGCAGCCCATATAGGGACCGGACGCGTCCGATCAATTGCTCGGCAACAGCAGGCGTCAGCAGCAGCGACCAGACGCTGAGTACTGAAAGTGACCGGACGCACCGGTGGCACTATTCACCATCCCGGCAACACACTCACACTGACCGGACGTTGGCGGCTAATCGACCAGACGCAGGGATTGCAGCATTCGATCGAGTACAGAGAGGTTCCAGAGCGGTGAAATTGCGTCCGGACGCGTCCGGTGGCATGTGACTAGACGCCATCAGCGTCCGATCGGTTGATCGCGCTCTAATGGTCGGGACGACCAGACCCGTTCGGTCAGGACGAAAGCAGCGTCCGACCAGTAGCAGAAAAGCGGGATTTCATCCCCAACGGCTACTTTCTCAGCGGGGCTTATAAATAGACCCTCCAACTGGCCATTTGAGTATAGTCGAGCTAAGAAAACATATCAAGGGTGTTGATACACCATTTTAGTGATCTCCACATGCATAGTGCTTAGTGTTTCATTAGGTGATTAGCGTAGGTGATTTGCGAAGTGCTTAGGTTCATTAGACCACCGCTTATGCGCTTGCTATAGGTTTAGGCCTAGTGTTTAGTGAGGTTTGCATACCTCTTACCACTCGGTGCTTGCACGCACCATTGTGGTACATCGGAGGGGCTTGTAATCTTATGAGATCACACCAACTATGTTTATGGTGTGGCCGCCACCGTGTACTGGAGGGAACAAGGCCCGTGGCATTTCGTCCGGAAGCTTGATAGTGAAGACGGCAGAGAGCGGTCTAGGAGAGGCTTTGCCATGAGTGGCTTAACTGGAGACCCGCTTGCACGTGGGGAAATTGCGAAGCTATCCTCAGAGTTACCCAACCGGGAGCTTGACCCTTGCGAGGGGCTCCAATGAGGACTAGGGGGAAGCTTGCGCGCTTCTCGATACCTCGGTAAAAATACCAGAGTCATTGACGGGAGTTTGCATATCTCTACCTTACTCTTTAGCTTCCGCATTTATATTGTTTGTATTACTCCTTTTGCGATAGAGATAGCAACACACTAGCAAAACCGTAGTTGCACATTTATATAGTTTATCTTTTGCATATGTTTTGCTAAGGTTAGAAAAGAGGCCATAGTTTAGGATCAGAATTTTAAGTTGCCTAATTTACCCCCCCCCCCTCTTAGGCGTCACGGTCCTAATATGGCTAGAGGGGGTGAATAGCCTATTTAAAAATGTACAAACCGACTAGAGCAATTTGATTAGTATAACAAATAGCGAAATGTAAACTTGCTCTAGCTCTACAAGGGTTGCAAGCCACCTATCCAACAATTCTAGTTGCTATGATCACTAGACACACAATTTGCTATGTTGCTACTCACTAAGAGCTCTCACACTTGCTACACTAAAGAGCTCCACTAGATGAACTTAAAACAACAAGACAAGCTCTCAATTCCAATTACACTAAAGAGCTTGCTACAACTAGTTTGTAAGAATATAAATGAGTGAGTGTGATGATTATACCACCATATAGAGGAGTGAACCAATCACAAGATGAATATTAAATCAATCACTGGGAGAATACCAAAGGGCAAGAGACAACCAATTTTTCTCCTGAGGTTCACGTGCTTGTCGGCATGCTAGTCCCCGTTGTGTTGACCAACACTTGGTGGTTTGGCGACTAAGAGGTGTTGCACGAACCTCGTCCACACAATAGGACACTGCAAGAACCAACCCACAAGTGAGGTAACTCAATGACACGAGCAATCCACTAAAGTTACCTTTTGTTTCTCCGCCGGAGAAGGCACAAGACCCCTCACAATCACCGTGATCGGAGCCAGAGACAAACACCAACTTCCGCTCAACGATCCTCGCTGCTCCAAGCCATCTAGGTGGCGACAACCACCAAGAGTGACAAGAGAATCCCACAACAAAACACGAATACCAAGTGCCTCTAGATGCAATCACTCAAGCAATGCACTTGGATTCTCTCCCAATCTCACAAAGATGATGAATCAATGATGGAGATGAGTAGGAGGACTTTGGCTAAGCTCACAAGGTTGCTATGTCAATGCAAAATGGCCAAGAGAGTGAGATTGAGCCGGCCATGGGGCCTTAAATAGAAGCCCCCATGAAATAGAGCCGTTGGCTCCTCAGTCCACTAAAAAACGGGGTGACCGGACGCACCGGTCAGATCGACCGAACGTTGGACACCAGCGTTCGGTCACGCGATGCATGCCACATGGCCCCTGCTTCAAATGCTAATTGCTCGATCTCAACGGTCATCAGTACATTTAAGTTGTGACCAGACGCGATGTTTCAAAGTGACCAGATGCAGGACCTCAGCATCCGGTCATTTCTAGTAAGGTTCCATTCACGAAAATTCACAACCGGACGCGTCCGGTCATGTCCGATCGGACTCACCCAGCGTCCGGTCATGCAATGTCTCCTCTGTGTGCCGCCACATCAGTGGGACCGGACGCACCCCTCCAGCATCCAGTCACGAAGTGACCCAGCGTCCGGTCGAAGACCGATGCCAGTGTCTTCTTGCTTCCACTGACCGAACGCTCTGGTCTAGTAGATGCCAGCGTTTGGTGCGCTCTGTGATGCCCTATCTTATCTGTACAGGGCGTCAGTGGCACCGTCGGACTATCCCCACTCTACGGGTGGACACTCCACCGGTGAAGTTATTTACCCTTGCTCTCAAGTGCTAAACACAATGTGTATCACCTTTGTGCATGTGTGTTAGCATATTTTCACAAATGTTTTCAAGGGTGTTAGCACTCCACTAGATCCTAAATGCATATGCAATGAGTTAGAGCATCTAGTGGCACTTTGATAACCGCATTTCGATACGAGTTTCACCCATCTTAATAGTATGGCTATCGAACCTAAATGTGATCACACTCGCTAAGTGTCTTGATCACCGAAATAAAATGACTCCTACCACTTATACCTTTGCCTTGAGTTTTTTGTTTTCTCTTTCTTGTTTTCAAGTCCAAGCACTTGATCATCACCATGGCATCACCATCATCATGTCATGATCTTCATTTGTTTCACCACTTGGAATGTGCTACCTATTTCATGATCACTTTGATAAACTAGGTTAGCACTTAGGGTTTTATCAATTCACCAAAACCAAACTAGAGCTTTCAGGTCCCCTACACCACCAAACCGTCCACGCCTGGTTTTGAGGTCTAAACCAGAATCCGTCCTCCAATGGTTTTGAGGACGAAACCACCAAACCCCTGAAAGCTCTAGTTTGGTTTTGGTGAATTGATGAAACCCTAAGTGCTAACCTAGTTTATCAAGTGATCATGATATAGGTAGCACACTCCAAGTGGTGAAGCAAATGAAGATCATGACATGATGATGGTGATGCCATGATGATAATCAAGTGCTTGGACTTGAAAAGAAGAAAGAGAAAAACAAAAGGCTCAAGGCAAAGGTATAAATGGTAGGAGCCATTTTGTTTTGGTGATCAAGACAATTAGTGAGTGTGATCACATTTAGGATCGATAGTCGTACTATTAAGAGGGGTGAAACTCGTATCGAAATACGGTTATCAAAGTGCCACTAGATGCTCTAACTCATTGCTTATGCATTTAGGATCTAGTGGAGTGCTAACACCCTTGAAAATGTTTGTGAAAATATGATAACACACATGTGCACAAGGTGATACACTTGGTGGTTGGCACATTTGAGCAAGGGTAGGAAACTTTACCGATGGAGTGTCCGCCCGTAGAGTGCAGACAGTCCGACGGTGCCACCGGCGCCCTAGATAGAAAAGACGGAGGTCACTGAAAGTGACCGGACGCTGGTCTCAGTTGGACCAGCGTGTCCGATCAGTAGAAGCTGCAAAGACTCTAGCGTCGGTCTCTAACCGGACGCTGGGTCACTTAGTGACCGGACGCTGATGGGCTATGTCCGGTCCTATTGACGTGGCAGCACACAGGGGAGTCACCGTGTGACCGGACGCTGGGTGTGTCCGGTCGAGCATGACCTGACATGTCCGGTCATGAAAAGTCATCTCTGGATGCTTACTAGAAACGACCGGACGCTGGGGTTCAGCGTCCGGTCACTTTGAGCTACTACGTCCGGTCATCACTTGACCGTTGAGATCGGGCGATCAACATTTGAAGAGAGGGGACACGTGGCACGCATCGCGTGACCAGACGCTAAGGTCCAGTGTCCGATCAATATGACCGGAGCGTCCGGTCACCCCGCATTGTGCCTAGTGAAGGGGTACAACGGCTCTATTTCGTGGGGGCTTCTATTTAAGCCCCATGGCTGGCTCAAGCTCACTCTCTTGGCCATTTGCATTGACATAGCAACCTTGTGAGCTTAGCCAAAGCCCTCCCACTCATCTCCATCATTGATTCAACATCTTTGTGAGATTGGGAGTGAATCCAAGTGCATTGCTTGAGTGTTTGCATCTAGAGGCACTTGGTGTTCGTGTTTCGCTGCAGGATTCACTTGTTACTCTTGATGGTTGCCGCCACCTAGATGGCTTGGAGCAGTGAGGATCGTAGAGTGGAGGGTGGTGATTGTCTCCAACTCCGATCATAGTGATTGTGAGGGCTTCTTGACCTTTCCCCGATGGAGAGCCAAAAGATACTCTAGTGGGTTGCTCATGGCTTGTTTGATCCTCATCTTGTGTTGGTTGTGCGGCACCCTGTTGAGGGTTTGGCGTGTGATGCCAATTAGCGCGTGAACCTCCAAGTGAGTGAATCGCCACAACAAGGAGTAGCTTGTCGACAAGCAAGTGAACCTCGGTAAAAAATCATTGTGTTCATCATTTGATTCCGAGGTGATTGGTCTTCATTGATATTGATTCTTGTGATTGATTGGCTCCTTCCTCGACACGGCGGTATAAACAAATTGCTCACTCTCTTTACATTACCGCAAACTAGTTGTCAAGCTCTTTAGTGTAGCTAGTTGTGAGAACTTGTTAGTTTGGTTAGTGTGGCTCTTTAGTTAGCCTTTGAGAGCACACTAACTTAGTGTAGTGACATAGCTATTTGTCGATGCGAGACCCACAGGATACCCCGCAAGGAAGAGAGAAGATCTAGTCTAACTAGGTTTCCTTTCATGTAATCCTAGTAATAGTATTATTCTATAAATTCTACTAGGAACTCTCATTGTAAACCGAGTAGGACTCTGACCTCCTGACTGTATAAAGGAGGGCGGGGTTCCTAGCAGAAAGGGGGACTTTTACGACTGTAACAAGACACAATCAATCCAACGCAAGGCTAATGCCGACTGGACGTAGGGCTATTACTCGATCAAGGATTGAGGGCCCGAACCAGGATAAAATCGACTGTCTCTTGCGTTCACCGTCGAGTTCCGCATACGCTAAAGCCCGAACATACTGCCCTGGGGACCCCCGTGGCAGGCTATCGGTGGTCAAACATAGACAGCTGGCGCGCCAGGTAGGGGCTTTCGGCGAATTTGCATCCGAGAGCTCGATGGACCTCGACAACATGATCTTCTCAATAGGATCAACCTTCATCTTTGGTTCGTGGATCTGCGAGGCAGGCGACTATGGCAAGCTTCAAAACCGTCTTCTCGAAGATTCGGTTCACCATGAAAACTTTCCTATTTCGGCGACTATGACGGATCAAATCACTGAAAGATTTGCACAGCTCATGATGTCCGATTCAACTCAGGTTCCGCGGCTTTGCGCATCCGACTCGAATTCAGGCTCCACATCCGAGATGGAGTATGGCTCGAGTTCTTTCAAGAATCCGAGTTCTTTTCCAATGGGGCTCCAGAACGCGGCCTCGTCATATCAAGAATACAACTCGGAGTGCACTTAGAATCTTTCCAAGAAGTCGAATCTTTTTTCGTTTGGACTCCACAACATGGCAAGGACTTACCAGGCACAGCTCGAAGGATCCCTCGATCCGGTGCTTAGAATGCCACTAAGAGGAGCACAGGAAGGTCTCGTGCTAACTATAACATCTCAAGACTGCATTGTCCACTGGCCAGGTTCTATTCCTGAGGATAGCAGTACCCGACTGGTCGGCACGACAACAACAGCAATTCTACCCTACCAAGAAGGAGACTCAATCTACGACCTTGAAGCCTCTACTGAAGTCATCAGCAACTCTGACAGTGTGGAAACCAACGCCAATAATAGAATAGTTCACGCACGGGAAGTACTCTTGGTTCGTCGTCCTCGATCACCATTGATCCCTCCAGAAGCACCCGACGTCAGGTCATCGGATGAGTCTGAGTCCAACATATCACCCTTTGCCCAGGGCTATGATGGTGAGACCGAGAATCAGAGACAAGCCAGAGAAAGAAGAAACAAATTGAAACAAGGACGCCAGCGACGTGCTAAGCAGCGCAAGGAAGCTTGGATCAAATATGAGTCAGATTTGGCCAAGTATAATAGAAGAAAATCATAACAAGAAGTCGAAGAAAGACGTGCGGCGAACACACCCTATAGCAGGATCCGAGAAGCACTTGAAGAACTCGGAACGACCTCGCATCCTAGTGAACAGCAGGAATAGCTCTGGGAACTTCTTCGGACAGCAGCCCTAAAGACACACGATGGAAGAACCTGTTCAAGACTACTCGTCAGGTCAACATCTCCGAGGAAGGAAGATCAAAATCAAAGGAAGTCCGCATTTGAGAGACTTGGACCAAGTGGAAGTCACAACAGAGAAAGTAGAAGGGACCACAGTCAAAACTACCGAGCCGAACAACCAAGGCAGATCAGAAGCAAAGCACCCATTCGGACATTCCCGCAGAACTACTCTCACCAAAACGATAGTTGGCTGGAAGGAGGAGCCGAATCAGAATACAGAGAAGCCGGGACGCACGATAGATTCCCCTATTTTGCAAGCAGACTTGCTTCAATACGACTACCTCACAAGTTCAAGTCGTCCAACCACTCTAAATACGATGGCAAGACCGAACCAAGGCAGTGGCTCAGAATCTTCTCACAATCGATTGAACTGGCTGGAGGAGACGATGATATCAAGACCTTGTTCTTTTCCATGGCCCTAGAAACCATGCCCCTCCAATGGTTTGATAAATTAAATCTAGGGTCAATCAGAAATTAGGAGGACTTGCAAAGGGCTTTCTATGAAAATTTCGCGGGTATCATTACACACCCAATCACCCACGCAGAACTAAAGGGACTCAAGTAGAAAGGAGGTGAAAGTCTCAGAGATTACTATCGACGATTTGGCGAATTATGTGCCCAAGTACATGACATCACTGAACGAGAAGTAATCGAAGCTTTCTCTCACGGAATCATGGCTAGGTGGCAATTTCAGGATTTCTGCAAAGAGAACTCGAGAAACAATGAAGAATTCAGATGCACAGTAGAAAAGATGATTACTGCAGAGGAGAAGACGCGAGAAAGGTTCCCAAAAAGAAGCAACCGAGACAACCCGGACAGACAAAATCATCGAAACACCAGACATCAGGAAAGGAAACGTGGGTTAGACAACACCGTAGCGGTGGCTGACAAGTCAAGAAAGTTTTCTAAACCCAGAAGATATGACGACATTGAAAATATGCAGTGCATCTTGCACCCCAAAGCAAATCACACCATCAGAAATTGCTACACCTTCAAGGAACGATACATAAGAAAAGATAGTAAGGGAGACAATAAAGAAGACAATCAGAAAAAAGATGAAGACAACCACGAAGACAAGGGATTCCAAAAATCCAGGGGAACGATAGCAGTGATCTTCGCTGGGGTCCCAGATTCCAGAAGCAAACATCAAGAAAAGCTAGCTCTACGAACCATCATGGCAGCAGAACCGGCTACTCTAAGATATCTCAATTGGTCACAGTATCCAATCCAGTTTTCAAGAGAAGACCAATGGACTAGCGTGGGAAACGCAGGCCATTACCCACTAGTTCTAGATCCAACTATCGCCGGTATGACTGTCACAAAAGTGCTAATCGATGGAGGAGCCGGACTCAACATCATTTTTTCAGAGACGCTAAGGAAAATGGGACTACAACTCGCCGGAATGATTACATCGACGAGCACTCCTTTTTATGGAATAGTACCCGGCAAGGCAGCCATGCCACTTGGGCAAATCACTCTACTAGTTACTTTCGGAACTCCCTCAGACTACCGTACAGAGTTCATCAAGTTTGAAGTTGCAGACTTCGATTCATCATATCACACAATCCTCGGACGCCCAGCACTAGCAAAATTCATGGCGATACCGCATTACCCATACCTATTGCTCAAAATGCTAGGGCCCAATGGTGTACTTTCCCTCCGAGGCGATTTGAAGCGCGCTTTTGACTGCGACGTTCAGGCAATCCAAATTACAGCCAAAGCACAAGCCGCCAATGGAAGAAAAGAAATTGCCACTATTGCTGTAGAAATGAACCCAGAGGAACTAGAGATACAGGCTAAAAAGCCAAGCATACTTGCACCACCAAAAGAAGCCGATGTCAAGCAAATTGACCTGGGCACCGGTGATCCCTCCAAAACGGCAACCATCAGTGCTCACCTCTCGGCAAAATAGGAACTCGCGCTCACCAACTTTCTTTGGGACAATAAAGATATTTTTGCTTGAAAGCCGGCCGACATGCTAGATGTCCCAAGAGAGTTGGATGAGCACAGAATTGATATCAATGAAGGCTCCAAGCCTGTGAAGCAACGGCTACGACAATTTTCACCCGACAAGAAGGCAGCAATTAAAAAAGAAATCATGAAGCTATTGGTAGCTGGGTTCATCAAAGAGATTCTTTATCCAGATTGGCTAGCAAACCCAGTTCTAGTATAGAAAAAGAATACGGACGAGTGGCATATGTGCGTCGACTACACAGATCTCAACAAACTCTACCCGAAAGATCCATTTGGGCTACCATGCATTGATCAGATAGTTGATTCAACGGCAGGATCTGCCCTATTATCCTTTCTTGATTGCTATTCAGGATATCACCATATCGCATTAAAAGAACAAGACCAGAGCAAGACATCTTTCATCACTCCATTTGGTGCCTACTGCTACAAGACCATGCCATTTGGACTCAAGAATGCTGGAGCCACCTACCAAAGAGCTATTCAAACATGCCTTGGTGATCAGATCGGCGAAAATGTAGAGGCATACGTGGATGACGTAGTAGTAAAAACGAAGAACCCGGACACACTGATTGAAGACTTAAAGCAAACCTTCGAAAATTTAAAAAGGTGGAGATGGAAATTGAACCCAAAGAAGTGTGTATTCGGAGTTCCTTCAGGACAACTACTCGGATTCTTGGTCGGTCATCGTGGAATCGAAGCCAGCACCAAGCAGATTCGAGCTATAACAGAGATGGGCCCTCCTTGAAGTATCAAAGATGTGCAGAAGCTAACAGGCTGCATGGCGGCCCTCAATCGTTTCATATCAAGACTCGGCGAAAAAGGGTTACCTTTCTTTAAATTGCTAAAGAAGACAGACAAGTTCGAGTGGACAGAGGAAGCCAACGAAGCTTTTAAAAGACTTAAAGCATACCTCACATCCTCGTCTGTTCTCACACCTCCAAAGGGATATGATGACATGATGCTATACATTGCGACGACTTGTACTGTGATTAGTACAACGATATTCATGGAAAGAGAAGAAGAAGGGCGCGCATATAAAGCACAACGTCCCGTATACTACATCAGCGAAGTACTGTCAGAATAAAAAATCCAGTACCCGCATATGCAAAAACTACTCTACGCCCTCCTAATCACTTCACGCAAGCTTCACCACTATTTTGAAAGCCACAAGATCACTATGGTGACATATTTCCCACTTGGAGACATCCTATACAATAAAGACACAATAGGGCGCATATCCAAATGGGCGGTTGAACTTGGTGCTCTCAACATCGATTTCACCCCACGGAAAGCAATTAAATCTTAGGCCCTGACCGATTTTGTGGCCGAGTGGACAGAAATTCAACAGCCTATGTCAAATGTCATCCTTGACCATTGGAAGATGTACTTTGATGGATCACTCAAGCTAGGCGGAGCCGGGGCAGGCGTTCTCCTCATTTCTCCAGACAGAAAACAACTCAAGTATGTTCTTTAGATATTATGGCAAGCTACAAACAATGAAGCAGAATACCAAGCCCTCATCCACGGGCTCCGAGTGGCAATTACCCTCGGAATCAAGCGGTTACTCGTATACGGCGATTCGGCGGTAGTCATCAACCAGGTCAATAAAGATTGGGACTGCACCAAAGAAAACATGGGCGCCTACTGTGCTGAAATACGAAAACTCGAAAAACATTTTCAAGGATTGGAAATTCTACATGTCCTGCGCGATTCTAATATTGCCGCAGACGTCCTCGCCAAGCTCAGATCAGACAGGGCGAAGGTTCCACTCGGCGTATTCATAGAGGAGTTATTAGCTCCCTCTATCAAACAACCCGGTGAGACAGCCCCTGAGCTCCCAGCTAAGGATAACCAGATTTGGGTAATCAACACCTCATGGACCCAGGTCTTTATTGATTATATCAAAGAGAACAAGTTGCCAGCGGATAAAGAGGAGGCTACTAGAGTTGTTCGCAGAAGCAAGAACTACATCCTAGTAGGGCACAAACTATACAGAAGAGACGCATCATCAGGAGTACTCCTAAAATGTGTCTCGTTTGAAGAAGGCAAAGAGATCTTAGATGAAATACACTCAGGTTGCTGTGGAAATCATGCTGCTTCAAGAACACTAGTTGGCAAAGCATGTCGCATCGGATTCTACTGGCCAACCGCTTTGAAAGACGTAGAAGAACTTGTCAGAAAATACAAAGGTTGTCAAATGTTCGCAAGACAAGCTCATGTGCCAGCTCATAATCTCATCTGCATCCCACCTGCTTGGCCTTTCTCTTGCTGGGGGCTGGATCAAGTAGGACCTCTCAAGAAAGCAAAGGGCGGTTTCGAGTACATCTTTGTAGCAATTGACAAGTTCACCAAGTGGATTGAATACAAACCACTCGCAAAATATAGCGTAGCCAAAGCAATCGAGTTCATCCAAGATAATATGCACAGATTCGGCATGCCCAATCGAATAATCATAGATTTGGGCTCTCCCTTCACAGCTATAGAATTCAAAAGTTGGGCACATGACTACGGTTTCAGCATAGATTACGCGTCAGTCGCAAATCCAGAAGCCAACGGATAAGTAGAAAGGGCTAATGGACTCATACTAGCTGGACTAAAGCCAAGACTGTATGAAGAACTAGTAGACTATGGATCCAAATGGATTGAAGAACTACCAAAAGTAGTATGGGGGCTACGAACTTAAATAAGCAGAGCCACTGGATACTCACCTTTCTTCCTACTCTACGGGTCAGAGGCCGTACTACCTGTCGACTTGATCTGGACATCACCAAGAATAGAACAGTATGACGAAGGAGAAGCAGAACACACCAGAAGATTAGAACTCGATAGTTCAAAAGAAGTCAGAGTAAACGCTACCCTGCAATAAGCCAGATACCTACAGGGTTTAAGACGCCACTATAACAAAAGTACCCAACCTCGATCACTACAAATCGGAGATCTAGTACTAAGAAGAATACAGAAAACTAACGGACGCCATAAACTACTAAGTCCTTGGGAAGGTCCTTTTATTGTCACAAAAGTCACCGGACCAGGCACGTACAAGTTGACAACTGAGGATGGAAAAGAAGTCAGCAATACATGGCACATCAGCCAACTAAGAAGATTCTACGCATGAAAGCAACTCAAGGAAGAATATATATACAAGCAACAAGAAATCAAAGTTCGTGATCAGTGAAGATGGTGTTCATCAACAACAAATGTATTATTATGGCTTATCAACATTCATGATCAATAAAGATGGTTTCTCTACACAACATATGATTTTTTCTAAGTTGTTTTCATTGAGCATTCCGGCCGATCGCCGATGAGGGTAGCTAATAAGCTGACACCCGACCCAAAAAGCAAAATGGCTGAAACACGCCTGAGCATACCGGCCGAGAGCGCCGATGAGGGTAGCTAATAAGCTGACACCCGAAACAAAAAGCAAAATGGTTGAAACACGCCTAAGCATACCGGTCGAGAGCACCGATGAGGGTAGCTAATAAGCTGACACCCGAACAAAAAAAGCAAAATAGCTGAAACACGCCTGAGCATACCGGCCGAGAGCGTCGATGAGGGTAGCTAATAAGCTGACACCCGAAACAAAAAGCAAAATGGTTGAAACACGCTTGAGCGTACCGGCCGAGAGCGCCGATGAGGGTAGCTAATAAGCTAACGCCCGAACCAAAAAGCAAAATGGTTGAAGCACGCCTGAGCATACCGGCCGAGAGCGCCGATGAGGGTAGCTAATAAGCTGACACCCGAACCAAAAAGCAAAATAGCTGAAACATGCCTGAGCATACCGCCCGAGAGCAAAAGAGCTGAAAAGATGCTTGAGCCCACCGATGAGGGTAGCTAATAAGCTAACACCCGAACCAAAAAGCAAAACGACTGAAACTAAGCCTGAGCATAAATCAGAGCAAATTCAAGACAAGACCCTCCAGCTCCTTGTTCCAAATAGCAAGAGGCTCGGGGGCTACACTCAGAAGATCCCAAGAAGCGCTATATAGTTTATTTCGAGAAAAAGCACTCGAGACGACGCTTGTACCTCGCTTCGACAAGACAAGGAAGGAACAAGGCGAGGCTTCCAGAGCTCAACCATGAAGTGCTCGGGGGCTACACTAGATGCTGACCACATCTCGAGTTAAGCGAAAAAGCTAAGATCACCGGTCCTAAGTCTTTTCAGTACTAACAAGAACACAAAGTTTGTCAAGACAATGATCTACACCGAGTTGTTTTACACGGCGCAGACGAAAGCCAGACAAGTACTCAGCAAATCAAGAAAATTTGTCAAATGCAACGATCTACATACACCGAGTGGTTTATACAACGCAGATGAAAGTCAGAACAAATAACTACTCGAAGAAAATTCTGATCACTTGGACAACACATTTAAAGAACAAGCAAGGATTAAACATCTAGACAAAGAAGACATCAACAAAGATAAAGGATCTTCATTCAAGAAGAAGTATAAGTATTCTGTTACAAAAGCCAGAGTACAAAGGTCGATTACATTCAAGCATTGTCATCAGGAGTAAAAATATCAATATTAAGGTTATCAACAATCCTACTGGCTAAGTCTTCGACCTTAGGCTCCGCCCTTTCAACAGCATCAACATATTCTCGACTTTCGGCTTCGTCAGCAATCTTGGATAGGGGAAACTCTAGAGAAAGAACCCGAACCTAGGCAAGAACATTCCTAGTACACAGTTGGGTGCACCTCTTCACGAACTCCTAGAAACAGGTCAGAACCTGGGGAATAAACTGACCCCAAGACTGACCATCATCCGCTGAAGTCCGGAGGAGACCGGCTACTGACCGAAATGATTTCCACAAAGCATTCCAGTTTTCAGTAGACGTCGCCAACTTACCAGACAAGTCTTGAATAGTCTTTTGAGCCTAGACAAGATCTCTGTCAGCTCCATGCCTAATCAGTTTGGCAAGCGCAAGTTCTTCTTCAGCACGAGTAATTACCTCCTCAGCCCTGTTGTGACTATTGCGGGCGGTGGTCTTCATTTCCTCAAGACCCTCAGAGAGCTTATGCTTTTCAACTCAGAGAGCTAGACCAGGCAACAGAAACGAGTCAGCGGAAAGGAAAATCAGAGTACAAAAGAAAAAACAAAAAGTCAGCAGAAAGGGAAGTCAGAATACAAAAGGAAACAAAAAGAACCCACAATACCTTTGCACTCGTTCTTCGCAGCATCCTTCTGCTTCTCTACCTCTACCACCCGGGCACGAAGAGTTTTCTCCTCCTTTTGGTGCGTTTAACGCTCGGTCTCCAACTCAGCCCGGAGGAGGTCAAGCTCAGCCTTCAAGGCGCTTACCTCAGAAGACAACTTTTTCTCGTTTTCGGAGGAGAAAAAGAAGCCGGTATGATCTCGAGAGAAAGACTGAACAGAGAGAGAGAGAGAGAGAGAGAGAGAGAGAGAGAAAAGGCATAAGAACAAAACGAAGATCGAACATCCAAAGAAAGAACTCCAGAAAAACTCACCTGAAGCTTTTCACCAAAGGAAGTTGAAAGGACCCCCAGGCAGCAGTCAACTCTGACAAATGATGAGTGGCGTCGAACTGCAGCAACACATCATCGTCCAAACGCTGACTGCTAGTTCCAAGGGGAGCAGAGGGAGAAGCCGGCGTAGGCAAAGAAGGCAAAACCAGGGCAGTATCCTGGGAAGCCCCAGCTACCTCCTCAGAAGTACCCACCACCGTGGCCACGGTCACCTCTGGAGCAACAGGATCAGCAGCGGTAGGGGACTCGGCTTCCCTCATAGCTACCTCTCTGACCGAACATTCTAAGTCCCGAGACTCAACGCACAGAGGCGGGTCAGAGGACTAAGAAGAAGTCGGCGAAGGGTTAAGGGAAGGCGAGGGTCTGCAAGATCATAAGAAAAATCTACGATAAGAATATGAGTCAGGGAAAAACAGAGAGAGAAGCAAAGAAGCATAACAAGGAATCACTTACTTAGCTATCTTCTTCTTCATAAAACCAAAAGAAGACTTTAAAGGAGGGACTATGGTAGCAAAGACGTCACCGCCACTCTGCGACAGGAGCGGCATAGTCGATACCGAAACCCCAGAAGAACTCAGCATCGGAGCCCCAGAGGAACTCGGTACCGGAATCCTAGAGGAACTCGGTGCCGGAACCCCGGAAGAACTTGTACCCGACGACCACTTACTACAAAGAGATCAAGACCAAAGTCAAAACAAAAGGAAGGTTTCTACTACAGGAAAGCAAGAAAACAACTCACCGACGAGTAACAAGGGCAGCATCATCGTCCTCTTCCTCCTCACTCTCGACCAAGGTTGCCAAAGCACCAGCTGAAAAAGGACAAAAGTACTCGATTAAAGACAAAAACAAAAAAACAAAGGGACAAAGCGTATTAATATGCTCACCTAAGAGCATGCTAGCTACAACTGGAGTACCTGGATGAGTACTCGACTGGTGAGACTTCTTGGCAGAAGACAAACCAGAAGAACTTTCAGCTCGCCCCCTCTTTCCGACACTGCGAGGGCCTTGAGGAACTGGACGAGGAACATACTCCACATATACGTCAGAAACAGTGGAAGAAACACCAGGAAACATTATAGTGGTTTGAAACTTACTGGTTAAAGAAGCCCCAGCAAGACTATCCCCAGTCCCCACAATGGTAGGGCAGGCATCAAGGGGGATCGGATCAACAAAATTATGCCCCAATTCCTACGAAAAGTATAAAACAACAAGACAAGGAAGATTAAGCAAAACATGGATACAACAAAAGAAATACAAAAAGTACCCGCACAAAGAAAAAAACAACTCACAGCTGGAGGCGGGTTGTTTGCACGGTACTCGGAGACAGTAAGCGGGACGACACTTGCTCCTTTTAGCATCTTCTGAAGATGCTCGAGTACCTCCTCGTCAGTCAATTCAAGGGCAGGGACCATACGAGAAGGATCCTCAGCCCCAGAGTACTCGAAACCAAAGTTCTCTCGCTCCTTCAGAGGCTAAACACGACGGTGAAGAAAACTCAAGACGATACCGAAGCCGGTCAAGCCCTGCTATTTCAGAGTACTTATCCTCTCAAGAAACGGCTGGATCGCTTGGAGCTCGTCCGACATCAGAGGGATCTTTTCCCAACGGTCATTAACCGAGGGACCAGATCCAAAATGAACAGCAAGAGGGGGAATCAAATTGGCGGCGTAAAACCAGTCGGCACACCAATCCCTCACAGAATCAACCAGGTCATAGTCAAAGAATTTGCTTTTGAAACCTTGGCGAAACTGAATCCCGCAGCCGCCAAGAACATTGGTGTCTTCGCGGTGGGGTTGAGGCTTCAGACGAAAGAAGTGACGGAAGAGATAAAGAGAAGGAGGAATTCCAAGGAAAGTTTCACAAAGATGAACAAAAATAGAACGATGGAGGACGGCATTGGGAGTAAGATGGTTCAAACTAACCCCAAAGTAACCGAGAAATTGATGAAGGAAGGCGGAAGCAGGAAAGCAAAGTCCAGCACGGATAAAAGAGACGAAAAGAATAATCTCACCAGGACGTGGAGCAGGGACTCGATGCTCGCCTGGAGCTCTCCATTCAGCAATGTCCTTGCTCTGGATCAGACCATCGCTAACAAGCTTGCGAAGCTGGTCTTCAGTCGTTGTTGGAGCCGGCCAAGCCTTCTGGGCAGCCCTCATGGCCACGAACTCTTGGTTCTCGATCACAGAAAGTGATGACTCCTCGTCCACGAAGGCTGCCTAGGACTTGCTCGTGGCTTTCTTCCTACCCATGTACTAGTGGAAGCAAGAAGGTACTAGGGAAAGACGAGGCTAAGATGGTGGCGCTCAGATGACGGCGACAATGGTGGCGGTGGATTTCTGAAAACTAGGGTTTCAAGGCAAAAGCGGAGCAGTAAAGAAGAAGAAGACGAAAGGCCTTTAAATAGATTTTACAGCAGTAAAACATGGCCCACCGGGCCCGTTAAAACACGGTGTGAGAACGCAACAGTCCATTTACTGACACAGCTAAAATGACGGAAGACACAAATCCACACAACGGTACAGTTCAACGGGCAGATTTCGGACTTATTCATCCAGCAAAACGGTAGAGTTACCATATTGCTGCAAAAAGAACTCATCAGCCATGAAGTAACAAAAGGTTACCTCACAAGGAACATAACAACCCCAACCTTAAAGAAAGAACTCGGGAATCTCATAGACAACCGGGACATTAGTAGAATAAAGAATGACAACTCAGAAGACAAGATTCTTTCTATTACAAACGACTTCAAAAAATAGAAGATTACACATCTTACAAGACCCAACGAACTCGGTACTACGACAAGCAAGGTAGCAAAGAGGAACTCGGACACAGCTAGGCTCTGGAACGACTATGTATCTCAAATTGCTACTCGGTAGAACAAACCGCACTTGGCGACACTATTTTCTTCAAAGGACGGACGCAGTGCATCCAAGGCGGAAATCAGCAGCACGGCGGGACAACATAGACCAGGGGAAGCCGGTAGGCATCTGTCTACCCAAGTCCGATGTGATACTGGATATGGTGTTGATCTACACCGAACAGTCTCAAGACAGGCGGCGAAGATCAACCCAGAACTGCTGGATGAAGGAACGCATCCCACATCACAAGACTTCCTCTAACTACCGCCACGTACTTCCAAGTACAATACCGCTGCGGGATTAGTCTACCTCTAATCCCTACCACAAGACTTCCTCCAGCTACGACAAGATGTACAAGAACTACATAATACGCCCGGGGGCTGCTCTACTTCACAAACTATCATATTCATGGCTACGGAGATTTCAAGACCACGCAACAAAATGCTCGATGAATCAAAACAGCACACCAGGAGGGTATTTATAGACCAAAGAAGCGGTGCACATGGACCAGGAGCAGAGCAAAATTAACAAAGGACACAGTGAAAAGACAGAATTCAATGAAAGAAGACTCAGGCGTGAAGGAGCAGTACTCAACAACAAGCATATTCGGGAGAATATACCAACACTGTACAACCCGTGAATAAAAGGCATTTACACTCAACCACCACCATACAACTACACCTGACAACAGCAGACTCTACATCTGAAAGCAGCAGACTCTACATCTAACAACAGCAGACTACCAGAGAATATGCTAAGATTCTGTATCCGAGTTCTTTTTGAAGAATGCTCGGGGGCTGCAACAGGGGAAGTTTTCAGTTCTTTGAACAACTCAAATTCAAGACCCTCCAACTCTTTGTTCCAAATAGCAAGAGGCTCGGGGGCTACACTCAGTGAGTGCACTTTTTCTTCAAAAAACGCACATCACTCAAAAGACTTCTTCAAGATAAGAGTTGTAAAACAACATAGGATTCAAGACCCTCTAACTTTTTATTCAAAATAGCAAGAGGCTCGGGGGCTACACTCAGTGAGTGAACTTTTTCTTCAAAAAGCGCACATCACCAAGAAGACTTATTCAAGACACACTACTCCAAGACCTCACGATATATCCAAGTTCTTTTTTATAAAGAACCCGGGTATACTCGACTACTCTTTGGCGAAGGATCAGAGCAACTCCAAGACATGACCCTCCAGCTACTTGTTCCAAATAGCAAGAGGCTCGGGGGCTACACCCAGCTGGATACGCTTTTTTCTTCAAAAAGGCATACACCACTCGAAGATCCCACAAAGCACTACATGTTTTACTCAAGAAAGCACTCGGACGACGCTTGTTTCTACTCGGCAAGACCTGAAGGAACAAGACAAGGCTTTCAGAGCTCAACCATGAAGTGCTCGGGGGCTTGTCGATGGGGGACCCACGGGATACCCCGCATGGAAGAGAGAAGATCTAGTCTAACTAGGTTTCCTTTCATGTAATCCTAGTAATAGTATTATTCTGTAAATCCTACTAGGAACTCTCATTGTAAACCGACTAGGACTCTGACCTCCTGACTGTATAAAGGAGGGCGGGGTTCCTAGCGGAAAGGGGGACTTTTACGACTATAACAACACAACAACACACAATCAATCCAACGCAAGGCTAACGCCAACTAGACGTATGGCTATTACTCGATCAACGATCGAGGGTCCGAACCAGGATAAAATCGACTGTCTCTTGAGTTCACCGTCGAGTTCGGAATACGTTGAAGCCCGAACATACTGCCCCGGGGACCCCCATGGCAGACTATCAGTGGTCAAACATCGACACTATTGTGTGGATAGAAACTATATAAACTAGAATTGTGGTAGGTGGCTTGCATTTTTAGTAGGCTAGCGCAACACTTGCTTCGCCTCATAATTGTTTAACCGGTTTGTTAAGTGTTGTTGTAGAAATTTTTAATAGGCTATTCACCCCCCTCTAGCCATTAGGACCTTTCAAGTGGTATCAGAGCCGAGGTCACCGTGAATTAATAGGCTATTCACCCCCCCCTCTAGCAGCCCAAGAAGCGCTTCTCCAAAACAATGGCATTGCTCTAAGTACTATTCATGATGCAATTGATGAGAGAACATTTGAGCAAATCAAGAATATTGAGATGACTCATGAGGCTTAGAAGAAGTTGAAAGAATCATTTGAGGGCACTCAAGCCGTAAAGGGTGCAAAGGCATATATTCTCAAAGAGAAGTTTGCAAGCTTCAAGATGGAGGAGGATGAGAGTGTGCCGGAGATGTTTCATAGGCTTCAAGTGTTTGTCAATGATCTCAAAGCACTTGGAGAAGAAGTGAAGGACAAGGACTTCTCCCACAAATTCTTGAGATGCTTGCCTTCAAGATTTGGCACATTGGTCACTATTCTAGTAAGGAGTGGTTTGGACACCATGACACCAAACCAAGTGTTGGGAGATATAATGACTGATGATACATATAGAGATGATGATGAGAAGGGAGAAAAGAAAGAGAAGAAAGATGAGAAGAAGAAGAGTGTAGCATTCAAGGCCACATCATCCAAGGGTAAGGCAAAGCAAGAAACATCAAGTGAAGATGATGGTTCATGGGATGATGATGATGATGATGAGAAGATGGCTCTCTTTGTCAAGAAATTTGGTAAATTCATGATGAAGAAGGGCTACCATGCTAGAAGAAAGAAGTCTTCATCCAAGAACAAAGAAGAATCAAGAAGGTGCTTCAAGTGTGGAAGCAAAGATCATCTTGTTGCTCAATGTCCATACAATAGCGACAATGATGATGACAACAAGAAGAACAAGAAGAAGAACAAGAAGGAAAAGAAAGAGAAGAAGGATAAGATGACCTTCAAGAAGAAGAAAGGTGGTTCATATGTGGTCACTTGGGATAGTGATGCTTCCTCAAGTGATGATGACAAGACCACCAAGAAGAAGGCACTTGCAAGCATTGCTATCAATGAGAAGCCTTCTCTCTTCGACACTCCATCATGCTTCATGGCTAAGGCCACTAAGGTATAAACTTGTGATGATGGAAGTGATGATGAATATGATAATGAAAATGATAGTGATAGTGATGATGATGAACCTACTAAAGATGAATTATATGACATGCTAGAAGATGCTAAAGAACACTTTGACATTAAGAGAAGGGAATGCAAGAGCTTGAATAAGGAGGTAAAAGCCCTTAAGCAAGCCCTTGATGAGCTCAAAGCAACTCATGAGAGGCTAGAGAAAGCCCATAAGAAGCTTAGCAAGGCTCACAAAAAGCTTGAAAAGGCTCATTCCTCTTTGCTTGATGAGCAAAATAAAAAGAAGCATGTTGAAACTTGCAATATAGGCTTAACTTGTGATATAATTGATGAATCATTATCTATGCCTATCATTATTGCTCCCACTAACCCTTCTTGTAGTACTTCTACTTTCAACTCATCTAGTAGTGATAGTTTCACTTATGATGCCTCACTAATGGTTGAGAATGAGAACCTCAAGAAGGAGGTCAATAAGCTCACTCACACCTTGGCTAGGGCCTATGGTGGTGAGGACCGCTTGCTTATATGCTTGGGTAGCCAAAGAGCCTCTCTCTACAAAGAGGGATTGGGCTATACCCCCAAGAAAGGCAAGGCGGCCGTTGCTCCTCACAAAACTAGTTTTGTGAAGAACAATGGTCGGTTTTGTACTAGTTGCACGCAAGTTGGTCATGTAGAGCAAAAGTGCATGAACAAGAAGTCACAAGCTAATGTATCCTCTATTAAGCTTGATTCTTTTTATATGCTTACAAAGGGTGCAAATGGTGTAAAGGCTAAGTTTATTGGTAAACCATGGATGGGCTCAAAGAAGAAAGCCATTTGGGTACCAAAGAGCTTAGTGACTAACCTTCAAGGACCCAAGCAAGTTTGGGTACCTAAAAAGAATTGATCTTCTTTTGTAGGTAAATTACAAAGCTGGAGGAAGGCATTGGGTTCTTGATAGTGGGTGCACTCAACACATGACAGGTGATGCAAGAATGTTCAACTCAATCAACACCAATGTCAATGATGGTTATGATAGTATCACATTTGGTGACAATGGCAAAGGCAAGGTCAAAGGGCTTGGTAAGATTGCAATATCTAATGACATGAGCATATCCAATGTATTGCTAGTAGAGAGCTTAAATTTCAACTTGCTATTCGTGGCTCAATTGTGTGATCTTGGATTCAAATGCATATTTGGGGTAGATGATGTAGAGATCATAAGTGTAGATGGCTCTAATTTGATCTTCAAAGGCTTTAGATATGAGAATCTATACTTGGTTGATTTCAATGCTAGTGAAGCTAAATTATCTACATGCTTGTTCGCTAAGTCTAGCATGGGTTGGTTATGGCATAGAAGGCTTGGTCATGTTGGAATGAAACAATTGAATAGATTGGTTAAGCATGACTTGGTTAGAGGCTTGAAAGATGTTGTGTTTGAAAAGGATAAGCTTTGTAGCTCTTGTCAAGCCGGCAAACAAGTTGGAAACACCCATCGTAAGAAAAGCATAATAAGCACTAGTAAAGCATTTGTGTTATTGCACATGAATTTGTTTGAGCCAACACAATACACTAGCATTGGTGGTAACAAATATGGCTTTGTGATAGTGGATGATTACACTAGATACACATGGGTATTCTTTCTAGTGGAAAAAAGTGATGTGTTTGCAACATTCAAATTATTTGTTAAGGGCATTCACAATGAGTTTGAAACAACCATCAAGAGAGTTAGAAGTAACAATGGTAGTGAGTTTAAGAACACTAGAATTGATGAGTTGTGTGATGAATTTGGAATTAGATATCAATTCTCGGTCAAGTACACCCCACAGTCTAATGATCTTGTTGAAAGGAAGAATAGAACACTCATTGATATAGCAAGGTCTATGCTTAGTGAGTACAATGTGAGTTAATCTTTTTGGGCCAAAGCTATTAACACGGCTTGCTATTGTAGCAACCGTCTCTATTGTTATCCATTGAAAGAGAAGACACCATATGATCTCTTGAATGGTAGAAAGCCCAACATTGCATATTTTTGGGTCTTTGATTGCAAATGCTATATCTTGAAGAAAGGCACTAGATTGGGCAAGTTTGATAAGAAATGTGATGAATGATTCCTACTTGGATGCTCCACTACAAGCAAAGCATATAGAGTTTGAAATTTGGATAGTGGTACTCTTGAGGAAGTTCATGATGTTGAATTTGATGAAACCAAGGGTTCACAAGTAGAGAATGAGAACTTGAAAGATGTTAGAGGCATTCAACTTTCAAATGACATGAAGAACATGGATGTTGGTGAATTGAGGACTAGGCAAGTGAATGATGATGAAGATGATCAAGTACAAGTGCTCTCTAACTCAAATGTGCAAGATGATACAAATCAAGTTAGTACAAGTGGCTCTCATGATAATGAACAAGATCAAGTGGCTAGTACATCATCTCAACCCAATGATCAAGCAAGTGCAAGCAATCAAGTTCCAATCCTCCAATTAACCAATATTGCAAGAGATCATCCATTGGACACTATCATTGGTGATATTTCTAGAGGTGTACAGACAAGATCAAGATTGGCATCATTTTGTGACATTTCTCATTTGTGTCATCCATCGAACCAAAGAAGATAGATGAAGCATTGAAAGATGTTGATTGGGTGAATGCTATGCATGAAGAATTGAATAACTTCACAAGAAATCAAGTATGTGAATTAGTAGAGAGACCTAAGGGACACAATGTGATTGGAACCAAATGGGTCTTTAGAAATAAGCAAGATCAAGATAGGATAGTAGTAAGGAACAAAGCAAGATTGCTAGCACAAGGATATACACAAGTTGAAGGTCTTGACTTTGAAGAAACATATGCCCCGGTTGCTAGATTGGAAGCAATTAGAATTTTGCTAGCCTATGTTTGTGCCCACAACATTAAGCTCTATCAAATGGATGTTAAGAGTGCATTTCTCAATGGTTACATCAATGAAGAAGTATATGTTGAGCAACCTCCCGGTTTTGAAGACGACAAGAAGCCCGACCATGTGTACAAGTTGAAGAATGCATTGTATGGCTTGAAGCAAGCACCTAGAGCATGGTGTGAGAGATTGAGGGACTTCCTACTCTCTAAAGGGTTCATGATGGGAAAGGTTGACACCACTCTTTTCATCAAGAAGATTGGAAAAGATTTATTTGTGTTGCAAATCTATATAGATGACATCATATTTGGATCAGCCAATCAAGACTTTTGTGATGAGTTTGGAAAGATGATGGCTAATGAGTTTGAGATGTACATGATTGGAGAGTTAAGTTACTTCCTTGGTCTTCAAATCAAGCAATTGAAGAATGGTACATTTGTGAGTCAAGGCAAGTATATCAAGGACATGATCAAGAAATTTGGCATGAGTGATAGCAAAGTCATTAGCACACCAATGGGAACAAATGGTAACGTGGATAGTGATGCAAGTGAAAATATGGTGGATCAAAAATTGTATCGGTCTATGATTAGAAGCCTACTCTATGTGACCGCATCAAGGCCGGATGTCATGTTTAGTGTATGCATGTATGCAAGATTTCAAGCCTCACCAAGAGAAAGTCATTTGAAAGCTACAAAGAGAATATTGAGGTACTTGAAGCATACACAAAATGTTGGTTTGTGGTATCCCAAAGGAGCAAAGTTTGAGCTAGTTGGTTACTCCGACTCGGATTATGCGGGATGCAAGGTTGAAAGGAAGAGCACCTCGGGCACATGTCAATTGTTGGGAAGATCACTTGTTTCATAGTCATCAAAGAAGCAAAATAGTGTTGCATTATCAATCGCCGAAGCCGAATACATATCCACCGGTAGTTGTTGTGCACAAATACTTTGGATGAAGGCCACTTTGAGTGACTTTGGAATCAAGTTCAAGAAAGTGCCATTGCTATGCGACAATGAGAGTGCAATCAAGTTGACCAATAATCCGGTTCAACATGCAAGGATAAAGCACATTGATGTCCGCCACCATTTCATAAGAGATCACCAACAAAAAGGGGACATTTGCATTGAGAGTATAGGCACCGAAGATCAACTTGCCGATATATTCACCAAGCCATTGGATGAGAAAAGGTTTTGCAAGCTAAAGAATGAGTTGAACATATTGGATTTCTCAAATATGTGTTGATGCACCCCCCACTTATATGACATGCCTCTCCTTCGAGCAATCCAAGGTAAAAGTTGATTGGCATGGCATACATCCTTGCTAAGGACTTATTTAGTACATCTAGACATCTTTAATATTTAATAGGATCATTCATGAAAATCAAATGAATTTGATGATTGTATGGTACCACTATTGCTTCTATGCTTGACTTGATCTAGTGGTAGCATATGACATGTTTGTGGGCTTGTAAACCTAATGTTTGATCTAGAAAATGAGCTATAAGTGTTTAACTCAACATGGTACAAGATAACCCTTATTTGGAGGTGTGAAGAAGGTTGTCCTTGGATCAAACCGAGTTAAATATCTTTGGTAAATGATCTAGATTAGACCAAATTCGGGAAAATGATCCTCACCCCATTGATTGACATTGATAATCTCAACCTATCTAGTTTTTAAATCTGTGTGGTCATTGATGACAAAGGAAGAGAAAAACAAAGATATTAGTGATATTAGTACATGGGGAGAAAAACAAAAGATATATTAGTATACTAAGATGGTGAAAAGACAATAAAGGGGGAGAACTTGACATAGGGGGAGAGATATGACAAAGGAAAGGGATCAATTAAAATTTTGAACACACAAGTAGAGGGAGCAAGCTCATAAACTTGTATGGTGTATTTGAATGTACATTTCATATGTTTGCTTGCATGACACAAGTTTTAAATTTCAATATCCATGCTTGTGTGGTGTATGCTAGTTATAGGTTTGAATGATGAAATGAAAATCTAGCGTGCATAGGTTATCTAGTGATTTTATTTCTAAGTGTTTCCAAGTGGTATCGACCTAACCATGGTGCTAAGGATGGTATAATGGTGCACTCCGATTAATATCACGCTTCAAAGGTCCATCTTTTATACCTTAGCATCATTTGGTAGACATTGTCTCCTATATTTCCTATCTAAGCATATGTGCAAGCTACAATCCAAACTCTAAGCACATATGTAGGGGGAGCAATTGCTACCATTTAGGGTTCATGAAACTTGTCCATATCCTTTTACACATGGTAAATATGCTTGGACAAGCAACATAGATTCAATTGAATTTCAATTCATATCTTTGTGAAAGGGTTGTCATCAATTACTAAAAAGGGAGAGATTGAAAGCTCTAGTTTGGTTTTGGTGAATTGATGAAAACCCTAAGTGATAACCTAGTTTATCAAGTGATCATGATATAGGTAGCACACTCCAAGTGGTGAAGTAAATGAAGATCATGACATGATGATGGTGATGCCATGATGATGATCAAGTGCTTGGACTTGAAAAGAAGAAAGAGAAAAACAAAAGGCTCAAGGCAAAGGTATAAATGGTAGGAGCCATTTTGTTTTGGTGATCAAGACACTTAGTGAGTCTGATCACATTTAGGATCGATAGCTGTACTATTAAGAGGGGTGAAACTCATATCGAAATACGGTTATCAAAGTGCCACTAGATTCTCCAACTCATTGCATATGCATTTAGGATCTAGTGGAGTGCTAACACCCTTGAAAATGTTTTTGAAAATATGCTAACACACATGTGCACAAGGTGATACACTTGGTGGTCAGCACATTTGAGCAAGGGTAGGAAACTTCACCGGCGGAGTGTCCGCTCGTAGAGTGCAGATAGTCTGACGGTGCCACCGGCGCCCTAGACAGAAAAGACGGAGGTCACTGAAAGTGACCGGACGCTGGTCTCAGTTGGACCGGCGCGTCCGGTCAGTAGAAGCTGCAAAGACTCTGGCTTCGGTCTCTGACCGAACGCTGGGTCACTTAGTGACCAGACGCTGATGGGCTACGTCCGGTCCTGTTGACGTGGTAGCACACAGGGGAGTCGCCGTGTGACCAGACACTAGGTGTGTCCGGTCGAGCATGACCTGACGTGTCCGGTCATGAAAAGTCATCTCTGGATGCTTACTGGAAACGACCGGACGCTGGGGTTCAGCGTTCGATCACTTTGAGCTATTGCGTCCGGTCGTCATTTGACTATTGAGATCGGGCAATCAACATTTGAAGAGAGAGGACACGTGGCACGCATCGCGTGACCGGACGCTAAGGTCCAATGTCCGGTCAATATGACCAGAGCGTCCGGTCACCCCGTGTTGTGCCCAGTGAAGGGGTACAACGGCTCTATTTCGTGGGGGCTTATATTTAAGCCCCATGGCTGGCTCAAGCTCACACTCTTGGCCATTTGCATTGACATAGCAACCTTGTGAGCTTAGCCAAAGCCCTCCCACTCATCTCCATCATTGATTCAACATCTTTGTGAGATTGGGAGTGAATTCAAGTGCATTGCTTGAGTGTTTGCGTCTAGAGGCACTTGGTGTTCGTGTTTCGCTATGGGATTCGCTTGTTACTCTTGGTGGTTGCCACCACCTAGATGGCTTGGAGCAGCGAGGATCGTCGAGCGGAGGGTGGTGATTGTCTCCGGCTCCGATCATGGTGATTGTGAGGGGTTCTTGACCTTTCTCCGGTAGAGAGCCAAAAGGTACTCTAGTGGATTGCTCGTGGCTTGTGTGATCCTCATCTTGTGTTAGTTGTGCGGCACCCTATTGAGGGTTTGGCGTGTGATGCCAATTAGTGCGTGAACCTCCAAGTGAGTGAATCACCACAACGAGGAGTAGCTTGCCGGCAAGCAAGTGAACCTTGGTAAAAAATCATTGTGTTCATCATTTGATTTCGAGGTGATTGGTCTTCATTGATATTGATTCTTATGATTGATTGGCTCCTTCCTCGACACGGCGGTATAAACAAATTGCTCACTCTCTTTACATTACCGCAAACTAGTTGTCAAGCTCTTTAGTGTAGCTAGTTGTGAGAACTTGTTAGTTTGGTTAGTGTGGCTCTTTAGTTAGCCTTTGAGAGCACACTAACTTAGTGTAGTGACATAGCTATTGTGTGGATAGAAACTATATAAACTAGAATTGTGGTAGGTGGCTTGCATTTTTAGTAGGCTAGCGCAACACTTGCTTCACCTCATAATTGTCTAACCGGTTTGTTAAGTGTTGTTGTAGAAATTTTTAATAGGCTATTCACCCCCCCCCCTCTAGCCATTAGGACCTTTCAATCCCTCCGATGGTTTTGAGTAAGAAATCACCAAACCCCTCCGATGTCAACACGTGTCCGACCTCCGCCAAGCTTGATGGCTTCGCCTTCCTTTTTGACTTGACCGATGCCATCTACATCTTCCATGTAGATGCGTGTTCGGCCTCCATCAATTGCCACGACGCCATCATCCTCCTCCTTGACTTGATCATCGCCGTCTTCATCACCCATGTACTCTTGCGCTTGTCGATGTCCCCAAGTGTCAGCCACCATGGCTGGTCACCCGGCCTCCTGGTCCCTCGGCCCAAACCTCACGTCCATCCTTCACCACTCCTAGTCCATCGGTTCGGCACGTCTCTACTTGATCTTCACCTCGCTGTCGATCACCGCCTCTGAGCTCCACACCTGCGCACCATAGGCCAAGAGACATGTTGCACAACCCCAACTCACGCTATGGTTAGTTCACAAACTCAACCCAAGACGCAAGTCATGTTGACAACCACTCATCACAACCGAACCACAAGGGCGCATATCAACCTTGTGTTCGCACGTATAATATTAAAAGGAGAGAATATTTTTCCTCTTCATTTTTGTTTGTCAGCCCATCCCAATGCACCTCACTGTATTCTGTCCGCATCTCACGCTCTTGCCATCCACATGTTTCCAATTTAAAGCCAGTATAAACTATAAACCAACTCCAACACGTGACCATGTTTCGAACAACAGTCTATCCATGGTACGGGGTCTAATTTTAAGACGTAATAGAACTAACAAAGGTGACACGGTCATTACATAAATTTTTGAGCCATAAGTTGTATAGTTGACCATACGAGTCGTACGTTACATCATATATGTTTTGTTTATTAACTTCATTCCATGCTTTCTAAGAAGAAAGGAAAAGAAAAGAAAAGCAAAAAATCATATTCAAGGAACAAATTTTTGCCCGAATATACTGAGTGAACAAAAAAGATTCAAACGTACACTCCACATGGCCCCCACGTCGCTCTCCTCCTCTAGGGGCGACTTGGGCAGCACCAAACACCGCAGCCGCCGATTCCCTCCCCCACGCCTTCTCAGCGCGGCCACCGTCGGAGTTTAGTGCCAAGGGTCCGGCGTGGAACAAGGAAGGCGGTGGCTAGGATTCCTCCCTCCCACTCTCTCTCTCTCTCGATGGAGCACTTCATCGCACAGCGAGGAGTGCATGGGGCGGCGGTCGATGGTGCTTCTCCAGCCACGGTATGGCTAGATTCGGTGCCTAGTCGCCCGGATCTGTCGCCTTCGGGTTGGGCCAGGTCACTGGTGGAGTGGAGGAGCAGGTGGCATTGGGGGCGGCCATGGAGGGCGGTCTATCTCACTGGGTTGCTGCTCTTCAATTATGGCTACAGGAACCTGGCTGCTTCTTGAAGGCCAAGAGGCCGTGGCTCGGCAAGGCGTGAGGAAGGTAGCAAGGGGGGCCGTGGAGGTGTTCGTACGGTGACGACGAGTGGGCAGCGTGGCATGGTGATGGTAACGAAGTGGAGGCTAATGTCGATGACTCAATCCGACCAAGCGAAGGTTTTTTTTTCGTTGAGGCTCGTGTCAATGTCCCAATCCGATCGGGTGAGGAGAAGGCCAAGGTGGTGAGCTGTGTCTCTAGAAGCTTTGTGTCCATGCATGTGGTATGGCTGAGAGTCTGGTGGTGGTGAGACGAAGGTGAAGTTAACGGAGCGGCTCGGTGGTACCAAGTCACCCCGACGGCGAAGCAAGCTCCGATCCTCGAAGAGTCCAGCGGCAGGAGTGGAGAGGGCCCCATGCGCTTTAAGGTGGTGTGTCCAAGGAGTGGTGTGCGGTGGTGGGTGTGGCGAGGCCCCCACGCTTTTGAGTTGCCTTGGAGATCTAGGATCTGATGCGGTGTTTCGATTGTTTGGTGTGTAAGGTGCAGCAGCGGTACGTCGGTGAGGGGTCCTACATGGTGGTGGCCTCTTCGGTGTGGTGCGGTGGGCTTCTCTTCTGACTTCTGCCAATGCATGGCCGTGGTTGAGAGATCGATGATCGTGTGTGCGTGACCTGAAGACGACGACGGCATGGTGGTGGAGTCATGGTAGCTACACGGCTTGAAACGGACTGCGGCGGCTAGTTCTGCATGGCAGCGACTGGTTGGCATGGGACATCGTCGATAACGATGGTGCTTGCGATGAGGGCTACTTGTCGGCTCTACTCTTGGTTTGTGGGGGTACGGCGTGGATAACTTTTTGGAGTTGAGTGGAGTTGATGTGCCCGTGTTGATGTCTCAATCCAACCGACAGTTGTTGAGTGTGGCTCGCGTTGATGTCCCAATCTGATTGGCTAGAGTTATTTTCTCTTCCTTTTGTTAAGTTTTTTTTTGCGATGTGGTTGTTAGTCTTTGTTGTATCATTGTGTCCATTTTGGGCTCATCTTCTTTTTAATATAATCGGCAGCTCTCTTGCCTGATTTGTTTAAAAAAGAGTAAAATGTACCAGAGGTTCATTAACTTTTAAAGGGGTGTCATCTAGGTCCATCAACTCTCAAACTGCATTTTTTAGGTCCCTAAACTTTTCAAATAGTTCACCGGAGGTCCATACCCCTTCGTTTATATTTGTATTTTGTAGAAACCACCCTCTATTTCTTTTTTCTTTACACACTTACCCCTCTCCGTCCTCCAGCCACCACGCACTAGGTAGCCTACTGCTCCGGTCCTTCGATTGGTTGCTCCATCGATCTTCATTGAACAACGGCCACGACTCCCTCATAAGTAAACGACTCCCTCATCAGTAAAGCCATGGCATAATCCCACACGAACGCACCAGCCAAATCTTGCTCGTCCTGCCCTCCCAGGCGGGTGACAACGCTAGTGCTGCCACTCTCGAGGACGACCACGACGCTGGCATCCAGGCCCATACCCAAGGAGAAGCGAAGGTTGAGTTTCCGGCGCCCGGCGGCGTCACCCGGCCCAGGACGGTGGCCAAGGACGTCACACAGGGCCACCTCAAGCCCTATGGCTTCCTAGAGCCACGGATGTACCCGGACCAGCATGCCATCGCCGTCACAATGGCCACCGCCGCAGGCGTTGGTGTGTGGCCACCTGGTGCGGCGCCAGGCTAGCCACACCCTTTGCTGCATGCAGACGCTCGTTGCTGTTGCAATTGCCACCACCATAGGCGGTGGTGTGTGGCCACCTGGTGCGGCGCCAGGATAGCCACACCCTGTGCTGCATGCAGGCGCTCGTCGCCGTGCAAAACAGGGCATGCGTCCGGATGCTCGAGGAAGAGAAGCTCGTCCGGATGCAACGGACGACGCTGACCCTGCGTAGCTCATCGCACCACCTGGGCTAGCACCAGTAGGTATGTGGCGATCCCTATGTTCTTGACACTTGACGTCGTTGTGTCGCACGCCGTCCAAACGAGTTGTACCACAAGATCTCGTCAACGTCGTCCGCGCTTACCGACGCCACTGCGCACACGTACATCGGCTGGCACGATGACTTCTCGTCCGCCACCACGCGGACCAGCCTGTACCGCTACGCCTACGCACCATCCAAGCAGCAGTAGCAGCAAGACGATTGCACGGACGATAAGCCTGTGGTGGACCACCCGCTGTTCGTGCCTAGCTACATGGCCACATCGTCGTCGTCGCGGTAGTGGCTGTCGGTGTCGTCGTCCGCCACCGAGGCGGCCTGGCAGCCCAATGGGTGGCACAGGGCGTCGCTGGAGGCACAGGCGACGCCAGGCACGTGCGGGCTGGTGCCGAGGTACGACCCCACGCGCGTGCAGCGGTGCCTATCGCTGGCCACCGTAGCAGGTCCAACGTCCAAGATCAGGCGGTGGCAGCTGAGTGGCACAAATCCAATGACGAGCGCGCAACTCTAGAACTCACGTCGTCATGCATGGTCCTGTGTGTTCATCCATTGACAAGCGTGACACTGGAACCCACGTCATGCATGCTTCCGTGTGTACGATCGGTGGCAGAGTTGCAGCTGGCAGCGCCGGCGAGGAAGGTACCATGTTTGGGACCTGCCTTGCCATCGATCCCACATGCTCGCTGTGCTCCCCAGGCAGGTGTGTGGTTGCACGCCGCCGTGCATGCTCACTGTGCTCTCAATACTCTAGCCGGAAGACAGAGATGGGTAAGTGTGTAAAGAAAAAAGAAATAGAGGATGTCCTCTATAAAATACAAATATAAACGAAGAGGTATGGACCTCCGATGAACTACTTAAAAAGTTTAGGATCTAAAAATGTAGTTTGAGAGTTGATGGACCTAGACGACATCTTAAAAAATTAATGGACTTCTCACGCATTTTACTAAAAGAAAAAAAGGATTCAAACGTACAGTCCGTATACTCATGGAACACATAGACAATCTTTGTGTACCTGTCCTGACATTACATCACGAATACACGTCACCATACGATACACGTACGTACGCGATGATCTGACTGACACGAGACTACGAGAGAGTTTACCGATGGAGCCGGCCAGCCGGGCGGATCGCGCGCGCGAAGAGGCAGGCAGCTAGCTAGGTAGCTTAGCGGGCCATCCCCTGCGCCGCCGGCGGGTACATGCCGGCGGTGGCCAACGCCGCCTTCTGTGCGTTGACGTCCCAACCGAGCTCGGGGTCAAAGCCACGGGCCTTGAGCTCTCTGTACTGCTGGCAGAGCGCGCATGGCTCGCAGCAGAAGTGGACGCAGCAGTCGCAGCAGCCGACGTCGGGGAGGCCGAGCTACGCACGCATCTTGGAGCGGTACGTGCAGGAGTAGATCCACTGGCAGCCCATGAAGCAGGCCAGCAACGTGTAGATCGCCCCCGCGGCGCCGCACGACGTCGCGCCGCGGTCCACGATCTCCGCGATCCGCCCGAACGTGATGCACGGGCACCAGCACGTCAGGCAGCCTGTTCGTTTGCGTTGCGTGCATGCAGGCAACGGTTAGCTAGGTTGCAGGAAGAGAAGAGAAGCTAGCTGCTAGGTGCTCGCTAGCAGTGGCGCATGCAAGATGGGAACAAAGAAATGGCTAAATAATAAAGATTTAGGGTTAGAACTAGAGGTTAATGGTGATTTGAGCCTCTTTGATCCGCCCCTGCTTGCTAGCTAGGGCTATGGTGGATGGGATGGGACGGTGCTTACAAAGGCCGCAGTCGTCGAAGCAGGCGCAGAGGCCGGAGGACCACTGGCTGGCCACGACCACGCAGGCGCGGGCGACGTGGATGGGGCTGCTGATGGGGATGCCGGTCACCGGCGGCGCCATCCTAGCCGCCAGCTTGCTAGCGGCGGTAGCGGTGGGCTTGGCCGGATACATTCTTGCTTCTTCTTCCCTTCACTTGTTACACAGCAGTGCGCCTCGGCTCTCGATCCATCGCCGTGCCAATGCAAGCTGCTGCTGGTTGCGTCTGCCTCGGCGTTCGCTTAATTTGCCGTGAATGAATGAGCAAGCTGAGATCCCAGCGGGTGCTCTTTACATAGGAGCAGCTGGCATGGTGGATCAGGGCTCGGTCCAATCCTAAGACATGTCGCGACACGTGACCTGGCCCCGCCGACCCGGCTGGTTTTGTTGACCGACTTGGCAGGCGCCGGGTGGGGCCTTTCCCGTTCGAGGTTCGACGCGCTGGGAGAGACTGTTGCATTCTGCAGCGCACGCAGGTATAGGCGGAGCTAGCTAGGTGGACATGTGCTCCATGGACCATACTAAAATTTAGTAAGGGATTGTCTACCTGAAACTCGTGTGTTTTAGGGGGGAGAAAACACGCACGTGTTTCCTGCACGGAAAACACACAGAAAAGACCCGGCAAAAATTCGAGTGTTTCACGCAAAAAAAACACACGATTCTGTGTACCATGTATCCAATTGTACTTGTTGTAATCTTATTACAAATCTGTGTCAAAAAGGCCAAAAAACAGGGCAGATCTGTTCTGGTTGTAGTTGTTTGCTATTGTAGCTCATAAACCTGCCAAAAAAAGCCCAAACCCATCAGCCCGATAGGAAACAACTTAGTCCATTAAAACACCCACCAACTTGGTGGAGAAGCAAACGCACACAGAAACAGATCGACCGATCTGTTCATGAGGAGGAGCTCTACTCTCCGCAGGCACAGCAGGGCAAAAAGGGGGAGAAACCAGATCAAAGCACGAGGGAACGTGGGAAATCTCAAGATCCAAGGAGGCAAGACTCACCTCAACATCAATCAAGGTCAGTACAACAGACATCCATCCATCTGCTGAATTAGATCCCTGCAATATGGCATCATCAAACAAGTCATGGTCTGAAATCAATCTGTGCAAACAATTTTTCCTTCTTTAGATTGCAATTCAGCAGATAAAAAGAGTAGAATGGTGGTTACATTACCTTTTTGAACAATCTTTGATAATCCCTAGACTGGACACATGTTTTAGTGTACTCTGCTACTTCCAGTTCTTAGATCCTTGCAATCAGTGCTCTGCAAAACTGTCCCTGCAACAGATCGAATTACACATACGTCAGTATCTCTGCTTGCTCAGCTCAGCTCAGCTCTTGATAAAAACAGATTTCAAAATATGGAGGACACCTCACAACAAAACTATGATCTCAGTACAGTTGAAGGGATCAACAAGTGGCAACAAGCACTGGAGAAGATGGCTCAGATGAACCAGGTACTAGTTATCTTCACATAAGGCAATGGCCATCCATTTGTTCAATTGGATACATGGTATACAGAATGCATTTCCTAATATGAATTTGCAAAATTATGTACTTTTCTCCATGATCTGCTACAAATGCAGAAACAACAATTAATCACATCTAGTTTTTGAATGAAGCAGAACAAGTTATACATGACAACAAGCAGATTCGATGACTATGCAACATTATCCAACTCAATTAACACTGAAGCTATGATGACAGCACACTCAGATCCTTTCTAGATATTTGGAGGCATAACTAGTTCAAGTCACCTTTTCAACCCATACACAATCAAAAAGGTGAGCAAATCATTGCTGAGATTGATAGAATCTGAACATATACATGTTCTTAAAAGAACAGAAATTTATTTCCATACAGGGTGCCTTGACTGAGCTTATGCTTGATCAAATTATGAGCTCATAAGAAGACATTGATCACACAGAAAGGGGTACCATGCAGGTACATAATTACAAAACAAACATGTTCAAAATTACTAGTGCTACATTGTGTAATCTCAGCTTAGAACAAGTGCAATTTCTAAAATAATTATTACAGGTACATGAAGCGACACAAGGATCGTTAACAGGCATGCTAATTGCAAATGACAAAAATGCTCTTGAAGAAACCTTAGCACCCCAACCAGATTCATCAATATCAGACTCACGATTGCATACCAGGTACATGTCCACAAACACAACAATTTGCCACACATGCATCAGCAAAATTGCTTGAATACAAGTAATGCACTACAGCCATCAAACAAAGAAGAATTGACTTATCTGTGTACAACACAGGATTTTGGTGGTCACTATGATGAAGAAATACCAAGCTTTCTCTAGGACATACCTGAAAATGAAAATCATCATTGGCAAATTGACATATTCAACAACATGCACATTGATGAGGTAAACAGAAAAAATAATTATTCTTTTCTACACCTATTTCAGTGCGCAGTGAATGTTTGCAAATGCAAAACACCAATGATCTGAAAAACTACACACTGCTAATAACATATTTACATGATCAGGAACTCACAGCGTCAGAAAATGGCTTCAGCAGCATCAATGCACCAATATCAAGAACCACAGAGGCTGCGTCAACTGCAACAGAAGATGAACACAATTCCAATGACAACCAATTCCTGACAGAAGAGGAGATTGATGAATTCATCATCGCAGAGCAGGTTGCTGCATCAGAAGGAAATAATGGGCCCATTGACAGCGCATACACACCTCAGCCGCTATAGAAGTTTGAGAGTAGAGCAGCTGCCGAACACTTCTACAGGTTCTATGCTTTTCTGGCTAGCTTCAAATTTGCTGTAAAACATTCAATGAGGACAACAGCTAAGAAGAGAGACAACGAGATTATAAAAGTAGAACTGAAATGCACCCATTCAGGCAAAGCACATCAACAAAAGTCCACTGAAGAAGAAGAAGCAGAGGTAGATAAGCAGATTGGAAAGAAGACATCAGCCAAAAGGAACACCAGTGTCTAGGGAAAATCAGAGTGTCCTTGTACAATAACACTGAGGGAGGAACGGATAGGAGGTCCATGGTTCATAATGCATCAAGATTTGGATCACAACCAAGAACTACGACCTGGAGACCGGGACACACTGTTCTCAGGGCACAAATACATGACTAATATGGAGAAGGGGCTGATCAGGACGCTAAATGACAACAACATCCCGACAAGACAAATGGTGAGCATATTGTCATACCTCAAAGGAGGACCCACAGCCCTGCCGATGAAGAAGAAGGACATCAGCAACTTTAGGACAAAAATCAACAGAGAGATCAAGGCCTCAGACATGACAAAGGTGCTGGATTACTTTAGAAAGAGGCAAACTGAAGATCCGTCCTTCTTCTACAAGCTGGACCTAGATGAAGAAAGGAGAGTCAGAAACCTATTTTGGGCAGATGGTTGCTCAATCGAGTATTACAAAGAGTATGATGAATGTATAAGCTTCGACACCACCTTCATGACAAACAGATACAACCTTCCCTTCTCTCCATTCGTGGGCATAACGGGCCACGCACAAAGTTGTTTGTTTGGCTGCGCCTTCCTACATGATGAGACAATAGAAACTTTTCTGTGGGTCTTTGAAACATTCTTGGAAGCGATGGGAGGGAAGCACCCAGTGACGGTAATAACTGTCCAGGACAAAGCGATGAAATCTGCAATTCAGCTAGTATTTAGCAATGCAACTCACAGAAACTGCCTGTTCCATATCAAGAGCAAGTGTTACAACAGAAACACAAAGGTCTTCTCACAACATGAAGGCCTATATGAGGATTTTGAGGATATAATAAACAATAGCCTTACAATTGAAGAGTTTGAAACATTGTGGGTGAAGATGATCGAAGACAAGAATCTACAGAATAACAAGTACATGACTAAAATGTGGCAAACGAGGCACAGGTTCATTCCTATCTACTTCAAGCATGACTTCTTCCCATTCATCCAAACCACATCCAGAAGCGAGTCCATGAACTCGAGGATGAAGGACAATGTTGGGCCGACATATAGCATGATGGGCTTCATACGAGAATACGACCGTGTCATTGAAACAATCAACAAAAATGAGAGGCTAGAAGAAAGCTACAGCAACCAGAAAACACCCAAGGAATTCATTTTTGGGTACACAATTGAACAGCAAGCTGCTGAGCTGTACAACCGGAACATATTCAGGAAGTTCCAGGTACAACTGAAGGTAACAGCAAGGTTAAGCTACAAGGATACTGAGGAAGGGAAAACTTTTGAGGTCTGGCCCAAGAGCAACCAAATCCACAATGTGCACAGAATCAGGAGATATACAGTTCAGACTGATCTGATAGAGGGAAATGAAGAATTCAGCTGCATCTGTGCAAAGTTCAGCAAAGATGGAATTCTTTGCTCACATATCCTAAAAGTGATCATTGAGAAGGAAATAAGCACAATTCCAGAAAAATACATAAAGGACAGGTGCAGAAAAAAGAGCACAAGAGTGCATGTTAGAAGAGAGCAAAAGGAGACCCTTGCAACAAGTGCATTGCTGAGGTTCAATGTGCTATCTAGGAAGTTAGCAATCCTGAATTCAAAAGGATCGAAAACTAAGAAATCAATGGAGTACCTCTTATCCAAGTTCAGCAAGCTGGATGTCAAACTGGATGTGCTTTTTGGCACCCAACAGACAATTGATGGTAACAATCAGCAACAAGGTCATGAGGAAGGACACAGCAGGCAACAAGAACAAGTGATGGAAGATGGCTACAGTATGGCGGATCTAGAAGAAAGTGATGAATCAGAGACAGACATTCAGGACCCAGAAAGAATAAAGACAAAGGGAAGGTCAGAAATCTCAAAGAGATTCAGGACAAGAATAGAATATTTTGAGAGGAAAAGGTTGGAGCAAGAGAAGAAGAAGGCAGCTGAAGAAAAGAAGAAGGCAGCTGAAGAAAGGAAGAAGGCGACTGAAGAAAGAAAGAAGGCGACTGCAGAAAGAAAGATGTCAGCTACGCAAAGAAAGATGGCGGCTACAGAAAGAAAGAAAAATAAGAAACCCAAAGACAAGGATAGTACAACAGGTAACCCTGCACTACAAAATTACACAATGATTTGAAACCAAAACCTAGAACTTAAATGCATTTACAACCAATTATTGTTCATAGGATCCCCAGTGAAGCCTCAGAAAAAGAGAAGAAAGGAGACAACAGCAGCTCCAACAAAACCAAGTTCATCATGATGATTACATAGAAGGACTTGATGTCAATTGTATTGACAAAATTATTTATGTCATTCTTGTAATCAGTAGGATATTCTGAAAACCTACTTTAAATTATGCCTGGACCTCTAATTGCAAATGATGAGAACTACAATTATAGTACCAAGTACTAGCAATTTACAGTAAGCGTTTTTGCAATTTATAAACTAGCATTTGCAGTACCTATACAAACTTCATCATATGGCACTACACTTCAGCATACGATCTTGGGACAAGCACCACCATATCCTGCAGCAAAATTCTTGCACTTGTCTTTGCTATAATAGGTTAGTAGACTAAAACAGATTTGATAAAAAAACCCAAGAAACAGAGGAAGATAACAACTACGAATATGGAAAAAAGAACATTTCACATCAAGCTCCCAACTAAAATAATATAAAACCACTGTAGTTTAGATTCTTCACTGTAGATTTATCTTCACAACCACTATAGCACCAACAAAAGTGATATCAGGCAATTCCTCACTTACAGATTAGCATGCACTAATACTATGAACCTACACACTAAATGACACAAGTCTAGACAAAACATGCAGCTCATGCTGACTTGTAGTACTTTTCATAGACCTGAAAAGAAAAATTTCCAAAATAACAATCATTTCAAAAGCATGATGGCATAATAAGACAGATGGACATTGCAACTAGTATTACCACTTCATCAAATTCCTAGACTTTAAATCGTCCTTCATCCGCAGAATTGAATGGACTGGAAAGCATGTCATTGACATATTTGATGCGAAGGTGGCAAATATCAGCTTCATTCAACTTGTCCATCATATCAACATTGATAGCCCAAGCCTCAAGGTTTTTCATAGCAAAAATACCACTATCATTGATCAAGCTGACACAAAGATACAAGAAAAACAAGCCACAAGACAATGAGAACCAAAAAGGGTATCATGCATGTTTTTTAAAAAAAGTGTATTACACATACTCCTCATGCTGTTGAGGCACATCTGCAAAGTAAACACGATATCCATGGAACCCAGAGTCAGGATGACCTGATTCTTTCTAGATTGCAGACAAATTCCATACCTAAAAAGACGGCACAATTGCAACACATGTAACAATTACGGGTACATGGAAAAAACTGCAAAGGATAATCACAATGTATTTGCCAATGTGCTGCTCCTACTTACGAATTCATCACGAACAGCTTTCTCAATAGGTGAGCCTCCTCCATAACATAGTGTACAACAATCCAAGATTGCAATCTTTCTCGAACTAAAATAAACAACCACCACGTACCACCGATTAAGGAATAGAATTGGAAAGTACATCTGACATGAAAATACACAATGGACAAATATAAGTATCAATCAAGCCCTAAATAAGCAATCAATTATACAAAGATTGCTAACTTACATATTGGCTCTGTGACAATGGCCTTGCGTGGGACGCCCCCCTAAAACATTTGACTGCATTTTCATGTAGCTCCTTCTCCTTGCTATCATTAGGGCCATGATTCCCAATTAAATAATCCTACACCATAACAGACTAGTCAATATTTATTTCATATCGTCCGGACATAGAATTGATTGATGAAAACAAAAGATACTTACACCAACTTTCGAGAAGAAATAATGTTTGTAAGAATTCTTGAGGTGATTCTTATGAAATAACAACTTGCACAGAGCATTCACTATGAAGTAGTGCACATTTCCTTCAGGTTTAAGAGAGCTTGCAAAGACACTTAACTTAACAATCACATGCCCATAATCAATTCTTGTAAAAATTTGAAACAAGAATAAAATAACGTCCATTACATCTTTGCTAGCTGCAAATTGACAAAATTTAATCACCAATGCGAAAAGAGAGGAGGAATTAAGCGAACATAACTTACTTTGAGTGCTCATTGCTATCTCGCCATCCTCAAGACAACATCATACAAGTCGACTTCAAGTTTGGACACGATAATCTTGAGTGAGGCTTCACAAAAGGACTCAAGCGATATTTGATTGGTATGAAAACCCTCCTTATGCGGTGAGCAGCAAGCTTTGCACTAGAAGAGCACCGAGGAACTTGGCTTGAAAATGAATCGAGTCATTGGATAAACCATTGCTTCTCAAACCTTTTCCGAAATGACCGCCAACAAGCTGAAACATCTCGCAAGGGTTGCAGCAGGTGTTGCAACATGTTCCTGCAAACCAATAAACAACAAACACATCAAATTGTTTGAAAAGGACAGCAAAATACCATATTACATACAAACATATATAATATATCACAGTAGTTGATCAAATTTACCGTCAAACATACAAAATACAAACAGTATGCATAGTTCCATTGTACATGCCATCAGACAAAGATTAAAAGTGTTCCACATATTTACATAAAATAATATACAGTCCCATTCAAATAATATACAGTCCCATTTGTTTTAATAATAAAAATCATATTGCTTTCCCCTAGAAGTGATTGCAGCTAGAGGCAGAGGACCAACTGGCTCGTCGTCACTGTAAGAATATTCAGTAAAAGGAACAGATTCCATATGAATACAGTCCTAGATAAAAAAATAGTATTAGTCACCAAGAAATACCAGGAAATAAGATAACACATAAGATAAGACAGACATAAAAATTCAAAATTTGAAGCTGAGGCAAAACAATAAACTCCATTCAAACAAAGATGCTTACACTTCCAACATTCTCATTTCTTTCAGCTTCAACAGGTTCCTCATTGCTCACATTAACACTTGAAGAAGGTGGAATCTCACTCATCTTATTAACAAATGTCCAACCTTGAGATCCAGAGGCAAAGTTGAAGAAGAAGGTGCTCTCAGATTGAAGCTAAAAAAAGAACAAGTAGAACAAATATGAGTTAAACCTATGAAAACAAAACAAGGCTGCAAAGTTAACTAGAACAATAGCATTAACTACAACTTACATTTCCACGAAATCCATCATGCAATATATGAACACCTTGGGTCTCCTGTGAAGTAGATGATGGTTTAAACTGCACCTAATATTTGGAATTTAATTAGCTTACTTGTAGCACCAACAAGTAAAGAGTACAGAAAATAATCAACACAATATAACAAGTCAATGGGGGAAAACTGATTCTCAGCTAAGATGCACAATGTAAAAAAATCAATGAGGTGGCCTGAACGAAACAATTCAACAAGGACAAGATACAATTTTTTACTATCAAAGGATAATAGAGAAATTATCACGCCTGACTTGTAGTACAGATCGCCTGAACGACACAATTCAAAAAAGACAAGTGACAATTTTTTCACTATGGAACCACAATAGACAAATGAGCTCGGCTGAACGATACAATTCAAAAAAGACAAGTGACAATTTCTATTTTTATGGAAACACAAAGGACAAAGGAGATCGCCTGAACAACACAATTCAACAATGACAAGGGACAAATCACCTCACCTGAACTGCAAAATTCAACAAGGAAAAAATTACAAAAGATTCTCACCATGGAAAAGACTGTCTGAGACGCAGGAGCCTTGCGTAAATCAGTCCTGGGAACCAACTCAATTGGCTCAGGAGGGACTGAGGAAGAATTTGAACCAATAGGGCGCCTCAGGCTAGGATCTTCAACAAAATTGCCTAGATCATCCTCATCTTCAAGTATTCGAAAAGGAGGAACACCGGGACTATTAAAGAACGGAGCCTTCTTAACAGGACCTTTCCATTTTCCTGATTAGTTAACAAAAAAATGTGGTCAACATAGCATCCAGCTAAAACGAACTTATAGTAGAAACTACAAATTTGAATGATTAAAGTCAGGGACATGAATAATCAAATACAAGTAAATCAAAACACTGCAAAAATAACAGAGGTCATAATTCATAAAGGCAGGTTGCACAGTTCAAACACTATAATTGCATGAATACAAAGGTGCAATTTATTAATAAAAAGAATGCAACTTCCAAAACATAGGAACTAACCCTAAACATCCACAGCAGCAGCAGCATTTCCAACCAAATCAGCACTAGAACAATCTTGCGCCTTCTTTGCTGCATCAGAAGCATCACCAGATACAACACCGGTACAAAAATGCATAGACTTATCAACCAATGGTATAAAAATGCACACACTTTCATATATATCATAGATTTGGTAAACATTTATTATCAAAAGCGACACAAACCTGGGGCCTCATCGACCTTATCAACCAACGGGGCAGATGCAGCAGCTGATCTAGCTATCTCCACTTCATCAACAGTATGAGCCAAGGGGGTCGAAGCAGATGGCCTAGATGCTTTGCCTTGCTGCTGCCTTTTACTTGGAGACTTAGAGGCCTGCTTTTTCGTTGGAGATTTAGAGGTCTGCGCTGCAGCTTCCTCGACAATAACAGGATCATTTCATGTACTTCCCTTTCCATCTTTCTTGCGACCAATAGGGGACTTGGAAGTCTTTTTATATGCAACAAACCGAGTCCTCGAAGCCACACGGGTAGGAATAGGAGATGGAGATAAGTTCTTGTTCCTCTTGCTGGTCCTTGTACCTGCAACACCACCAAAAATTATAAAAGTAAATACCCAAAAGATATATATTGCCACAATATGAAGAAATGAACTCTAATCCTAAAACTGTCTTACAGAAAATTAACATACCTTGAGATGATGGCACATTCAAATTGAGAACTTCAGTTAAAGGGGAAGATGCATTCATTGTCTTCTTCGCTTTCCTTGCACCTAATTCCACAAAAAAATGAGCATAACAGTACAAGCAAGTACACAAGTTACTTAAATCCAAACAGTACCACGAGATGCTGAGTCTTGTGAACAGACAGTTCCAACTGATGGTGATGAAGTGTCTCTTTTCCTCTTCCCTTTCCTTACAACTGACTCTACAAATCAATAAATCCACAAACCAAGGATAAACAAGTCTTTCAATCCAAGCTCAAACAAATGAAATACAAAATTTAATTCAATGCAACAACAAATAAAAAAAAGAAATTTAGGTACGTTGACCTGATGGGTCCTGTGAACCAAGAATCTCAACAGATGGAGATGACGGATTTTGTTTCCTCTTCAAATTCATTTCACCTGATTCTACAAAAAAACAAATCACAAAGAAAGAAAATAAAAATTTTAGATAATAAAGAATCATTTCAATTCAATGCTAAAATAATAAAAACCCGTTCATCAAAAACAAATTGTACCATGAGCAGAAGAGTTGTTTGAGAAGATGATCTCAGTTGCCTGCGAAGTACAAAACTGAGTACCAACAGCATCATCATACAGACCATCTGATTCGATCTTCTCTGTCACAGATGCTTCTTCAGTCTTAGTCTCTTGTACAACCCCAGATGGATCAACTGCTCTGACAGCTGCATTACTTGGAGCACCAGCCACTCTTTCATCCAAACAATCTCGTGGAACAGTACCGTGACCTGGAGAAGGTGGACACGGGGCAAAGGCACCATAGTCAACATTATCATGTGCTGGAGAGGGCACCCTGGTACCATACCTCGCAGCATCATGAGCACCAGCAACATTATGATGAACTCCATCATCAGGATTCTGAGCCTCAGCACGTGCATCATAACTAACACCAGGGTATGCACGATGCATGTACGTGAACATCTTGGCAACAAGAAGGTCAGGGCTACAGTAACCATGCTTTGCCTGATGATCTTCGTAAAGCCTACACACATGTAATTTGTCCTGTATAGACAAGATAATAGTACAATGTCAACCATGTCAAAATTGAATTTACATGAACAGTCAGCAAAAAATAAATGACAAGGAACCCACATCTGCTGGAAGAAAATGACAATGCTTATCTAAAAGTTTAAGCAATGCTTTGGTAGCATCTTTCGGCAGGTATTCTCCTGCATAGGATGTGTCATCAATTGATTTCACCTACACGAAACATATCCCAACTCAGACAGTGATCTCAAAAATATATAAACTCAATACAAGACTAACAAGACTACACAGCAAAACATAAGTATAAACGTATGTACGTTATCTCAATAACATCAGCAGCCATTCATATTCTCAGTTCTACATATATAATTTGATGTGGTCATAAATGACAAAAGAGGGCACCACCTTGGACAAATCACAAACTGAAACAACATATTCAGCATCTTCTACCAAGAACTTACCGGCCGCTTTCCATAAATGTCACCGCAAACACGATCAAAAGAAGAAAATTGCTTGATCATGGACCCCTTCCAATGCTGGATCCTTGGCAGACTTTGGGGTAACCAATTACTCTCTCAAAAGTTGATGAAATCAAGATAGTAACCCTACAAAACATTTCAAACAACATCACTAAAATCAAATCCAGATCAAACACAAATGACAGAATAAATGAAGGCAGCAAGGAAAAAAAGACATACAGCAAGAAAATATCGACAACCCCCAATGGTGCTTCTTCTCTTCTTTTTGTAGTTCGAAATAGAAGAAAAAATCCAATCATATACAAGCTTGGACCAGTTCCATCCCATGACCCTCTCCTTAGAAACATCAATCAAGGGGGCCAAATAAAAAAGGCTGGGAAGGGTGCTGGAATTTGCACAAAGGAACATTGATAGTGCAACCACCATGAAGTACCGGAAAACATCATCATCACATAAGGTATCTCTAAGCAGCTTCTGGCCAAACATCTTGATAAGGGGTAGACAGGACTCTTTGATTGCTGAAAGGAATTGGCTCTTTGTGGATTCAGAATAAGCCTGCCTGATATCTTCACCTTCCATTGGGAGGCCCAATAACAGATGGGCTGACAATGTAGATAAGGGGATTATTTTCCCTCCTACAAGAAAATCACTACAGTTCAAGTCCAACCGATCACTGATCCATTGAATAAATCCCTTAGGTCCCGAACAACCATCATACTATAGTAAGATGCCAAATCCACGATCCCTGACTATGTCCTTCTTACGATCATCCAACTAGGCTATAATTTCACCAAAATACTTGCTGTTGAACCTGCTCCTTGCTCTCTCAGAAGTGCTTCCAGTACCAGTCGCTCTCCCTCTACCCCTCCCTCTCACAGACCTGATACTCTGAAAACCAATGCAACAAACACACACATTAAACAATTTAGTCTATTCAGTCCACTTGAAGCACAGCAAATAATAAACATGAGACAGAATGTACCGTTCCAGCACGTGTCTGGACACCACGCTGACTTGCTTTCCCTTTAGAGTCAACAAACTTTGCAAACTGAAAAAGACAGGATGAGAATCAAACAATCAGAGAAAAATAGACTAAGTTCCGTAAATACCCTTGCAAAGGCCTCTTGCAGATGCTGGAACGTCTTCACCATTGATCTTGCATCATAACCCCCATCAACTTCGGTATTTGAGTCCTTAAAAAACCAAACAATCCATATCAGACAAAATATTTTACAATATAGCTTCCAAAATCAGCATCAAATGCACATAAAAACTTAGTACCTCTAGCTCATTCAGATCATTAGAGCTCGATTCATACTCATCCTCGTTACTATCATAAACATGATCTTCATCCTCCATGGCTACACAACCAGCAAACTGTGATTATGAAATCAGTGACAACTTCAATAATGCAACTTTGCATACACAAGCAAAATAAAGACACAGTAACAACAAAACACCATATAAAGACACAGTAACAACCAAACAGGTACTTAACATCAACCCAATCCTCACATTACAAGGTTCACATAAGACAACTGCAACAATACTACATATAAGGGACAATACTACATATGCTGAAAACTATAATTGCAGTGTCCTATAAGTGCAATTTACATTATCAGTAATTGCAAATTGTGAAACTCAATCTAAAATTTGCCTTATTTTCATCAGCAGTAGGTAATAATACTAACAGATAACTTGAATGCAACACATTTCTCATTTTAGGGCAAACTAACTAACTCCAAACTAAAGTTCAGAGAGGACACACATAATAAGTATGAACAATGATATCTCAAGCACATGGATACAAGTATACAACACAAGCACAAGCATACAATGCATACAAGGGTAACACTGAACCCTGAACCACACTAGTCTAGAATAAAGGCACAAGTATATAATAGTGGCTACCATAGCAGGTTGCTGGGTTTAGACATATCTAAACCTCTGAACCCCAAAGAACTAAACCTTAATTTGCAATCAGACTGATCGAAATAGCGGACATCTCCCTACCAAAAGCTTCTTAAAGAAACATAATATGACAACAAAAGTAATAACACAGAACATGACCAATAAAGGGCAGCTCACTTTACTTAGATTCAAGTAGCATTCTAGAACCCAGTTTATGTGTGTGATATCATAAATATCTTATAGATTCACTATACTTCTAGGAACAGGACTGAAAATATGTATGACACCTCAGAAGAAAACTATGATCTCAGTACAGTTGAAGGGATCAACAAGTGGCAACAAGCACTACAGAAGATGGCTCAAATGAACCAGGTAATAGTTAAATTCACATAAGGCAATGGCCATCCATTGTTCAATTGGATACATGGTACACAGAATCTAACCGAGAAACATAGAAAACAAATCCATGCCACACGCAACATGTAGCGACAAATATGTTCCACCGCGGGTGAAAATGATGCATCAACACAAGACCTAACCAAAACAAAGTACTACAACAGATTGCATAGGGTAGTTTAGCACTATTGATGGATCAGGTCCACAAGATTTCCCTTTACATCTTGTCACCCACCAAATACCCATTTCCAAGCAAGGGAAAGGGATGTTGAAGTACCATCTCCTCATCAGGAGCTCTGACCACATAATCAATCAATCATCATGAAATCTAGACTGCCCAAACGCATGTCAATAGCTCACCGCATCAGAATCAACACAAATTTTAAAACCCTGACATAGGCTGAAATCATAACCTACCAGAACCTACAATTGCTCAAAAGAACAGACAGTCATCTCAAGAGAACAGACACAGCCATGTGCACGGTAGCCCACATAACACAGCAAGACAGACCAAGCTCTGCTTTAGATCTACAAGCTTGGCAGAACAATAGAAGCCCTAAATTTTCAAAAAACTGACATAAGGCAATGGCCATCCATTGTTCAATTGGATACATGGTACACAGAATCTAACCGAGAAACACAGAAAACAAATCCACGCCACCTGCTAACAATCCAAACAAAAACCCATCCAACTTCAAATCTACGCTGCAAAATCAAAGGGGATGCGCACCAACCACTGCAGCACTCACCACAAACACCAGCGAGCTACCAATAGAGAGGCACAATGACAGCTAATCCAACAAACCATAATCCACACCAACGGTGCGATGAACCCTCTGAATCCACACATCACCAAACCCTAACATGAGCCCATCGAATCGAAATCACCAGATCCACACCACCAAATCGCAACCAAAATGGGTCAAAATAAAGGGAAGAGGGAGCCGTACTACCTGCTGACCTCCGCCGCGACGCACCCTCCGAATCAAAAAGCGAGGAAGAAGACCGAGCAGACCTACGCCGCCGTCGTAGCCGTCGCCTTCAGCGTCGCCAAGGAGGAGGGAGAGAAAGGGAGAGGAAGCGAAATGGACAGGAGTGGACCGAGTGGAGCGGAGACTTCTCGGCAGGCGCGACGCTCTAAAATTGAACGAAGAAAGTGGGTCCCACATGTGTGACGGGCGGGTGGAAAGCAGACCGACAAGCGCGCGCCGTCGATGCCCCATCCGACGGAGGACAAATCGCGTGTTCTCTCCAACAGAAACATGCGAGTGTCCTTTAGCAATTAGGTTAAATTATAGTAGATGATCTCTCTAAAATCATAAAAATTTATATGAATCCCTCTATAATTTGATTTTACATCTAAAATAGACCACCCTTAGCTCTAGATCCTAACTATGCAGGGCAAGGGCATGCACATGTGCTCGCCGGCGGTTGCATTGCATTGGTGTGGGTCCCAGCCAACGTTTGGCCTCCTCCCACCACTTGAGTCTTGAGCAACAGTAGGCTAGTTATCTCTTCCAGTCCATTGGTCCGGGTCAGTCAATGGCTCTACTCTGCACATATTTTCTCTGTTATATATATACTATATATGGTGCATTTTATATAATCACGTTGCGTATATGTACATACTTATTTATCAGTTTGAGTGTGTTGACATACTAATATTAAGATACTCCATATCTTTACTATGTGAATTTTTTTTTTCAAAAGAGCATATATTTTTTAATATATTTTATAATATTATGCTAGTAGCATATAAAATAAGTATAACCATATACTCTAAGTATACATACATACATGTCATACATAGTATCATAGATGGTCTAGTATGATGATATACTTCATCAACATACATTTTGTCGGGTCATATACGTCCTAAATCTAGAGATATACATATGAGAGTAACTACTCCCTGGAAGTAGAAAATAATTTCAATATATATATATATATATATATATATATATATATATATATATATAACCAAGACACACACAGGATCATAGTCCTTTTTTCCCAGTAATACAATGCAAGCGAGATGACGGCAAATAATATATTTATTCATAACCAAACACACACGCTTATTATAGTCCTTTTCCCCCAATTAATAATGCCAGCGAGGTGATGGCAACTAATTCGGGCACTAGTTTCTCATATTTTTTTAGTTTTGATTGACGATTCTGAGAATCTCTCTAAGAAAAAGATATATTTGTGACCCTCGTACAGGACAAGATGAGAGCATAGCACACCTTACTTCTCGACCTCATGGAACCATTGACTTGCAGCTAATTAGTGGACACAATGCAATTTGAGTTATACTAATACACCGACAGTTAATTACTTCGCCAAGGAGGAGGGAGAGAAAGGGAGAGGAAGCGAAATGGACCGGAGTGGACCGAGTGGAGCGGAGACTTCTCGGCAGGCGCGACGCTCTAAAATTGAACAGTAAAGTGGGTCCCACATGTCAGCGACGGAGCGGGTGGAAAACAGACCGCACAAGCGCGCGCCGTCGATGCCCCATCCGACGGAGGACAAATCGCGTGTTCTCTCCAACAGAAACATGCGAGTGTCCTTTAGCAATTAGGTTAATTATAGTAGATGATCTCTCTAAAATCATAAAAATTTATATGAATCCCTCTATAATTTGATTTTACATCTAAAATAGACCACCCTTAGCTCTAGATCCTAACTATGCAGGGCAAGGGCATGCACATGTGCTCGCCGGCGGTTGCATTGCATTGGTGTGGGTCCCAGCCAACGTTTGGCCTCCTCCCACCACTTGAGTCTTGAGCAACAGTAGGCTAGTTATCTCTTCCAGTCCATTGGTCCGGGTCAGTCAATGGCTCTACTCTGCACATATTTTCTCTGTTATATATATACTATATATGGTGCATTTTATATAATCATGTTGCGTATATGTACATACTCATTTATCAGTTTGATTATGTTGACATACTAATATTAAGATACTCCATATCTTTACTATGTGAATTTTTTTTCAAAAGAACATATATTTTTTTAATATATTTTATAATACTATGCTAGTAGCATATAAAATAAGTATAATCATATACTCTAAGTATACATACATACATGTCATACATAGTATCATAGATGGTCTAGTATGATGATATACTTCATCTACATACATTTTGTCAGGTCATATACGTCCTAAATCTAGAGATATACATATGGGAGTAACTACTCCCTGGAAGTAGAAAATAATTTCTATATATATATATATATATATATATATATATATATATATATATATATAACCAAGACACACACAGGATCATAGTCCTTTTTTCCCAGTAATACAATGCAAGCGAGATGACGGCAAATAATATATTTATTCATAACCAAACACACACGCTTATTATAGTCCTTTTCCCCCAATTAATAATGCCAGCGAGGTGATGGCAACTAATTCGGGCACTAGTTTCTCATATTTTTTTAGTTTTGATTGACGATTCTGAGAATCTCTCTAAGAAAAAGATATATTTGTGACCCTCGTACAGGACATGATGAGAGCATAGCACACCTTACTTCTCGACCTCATGGAACCATTGACTTGCAGCTAATTAGTGGACACAATGCAATTTGAGTTATACTAATACACCGACAGTTAATTACTTCGCCAAGGAGGAGGGAGAGAAAGGGAGAGGAAGCGAAATGGACAGGAGTGGACCGAGTGGAGCGGAGACTTTTCGGCAGGCGCGACGATCTAAAATTGAACAGTAAAGTGGGTCCCACATGTGTCGTGACGGAGCGGGTGGAAAAGCAGAGACCACTGAAAGCGCCAGCGCCGTCGATGCCCCATCCGACGGAGGACAAATCGCGTGTTCTCTCCAACAGAAACATGCGAGTGTCCTTTAGCAATTAGGTTAAATTATAGTAGATGATCTCTCTAAAATCATAAAAATTTATATGAATCCCTCTATAATTTGATTTTACATCTAAAATAGACCACCCTTAGCTCTAGATCCTAACTATGCAGGGCAAGGGCATGCACATGTGCTCGCCGGCGGTTGCATTGCATTGGTGTGGGTCCCAGCCAACGTTTGGCCTCCTCCCACCACTTGAGTCTTGAGCAACAGTAGGCTAGTTATCTCTTCAGTCCATTGGTCCGGGTCAGTCAATGGCTCTACTCTGCACATATTTTCTCTGTTATATATATACTATATATGGTGCATTTTATATAATCACGTTGCGTATATGTACATACTCATTTATCAGTTTGAGTACATTGACATACTAATATTAAGATACTCCAGATCTTTACTATGTGATTTTTTTTTCAAAATAGCATATATTTTTTAATATATTTTATAATACTATGCTAGTAGCATATAAAATAAGTATAACCATATACTCTAAGTATACATACATGTCATACATAGGACCCTAGATGGTCTAGTATGATGATATACTTCATCTACATATATTTTATCGGACCATATACGTCCTAAATCTAGAGATATATATATGGGAGTAACTACTTCCTGGAAGTAAAAAATAATTTCAATATATATATATATATATATATATATAATATATATATATATAACCAAGACACACACAGGATCATAGTCCTTTTTTCCCAGTAATACAGTGCAAGCGAGATGACGGCAAATAATATATTTATTCATAACCAAACACACACGCTTATTATAGTCCTTTTCCCCCAATTAATAATGCCAGCGAGGTGATGGCAACTAATTCGGGCACTAGTTTCTCATATTTTTTTAGTTTTGATTGACGATTCTGAGAATCTCTCTAAGAAAAAGATATATTTGTGACCCTCGTACAGGACATGATGAGAGCATAGCACACCTTACTTCTCGACCTCATGGAACCATTGACTTGCAGCTAATTAGTGGACACAATGCAATTTGAGTTATACTAATACACCGACAGTTAATTACTTCGCCAAGGAGGAGGGAGAGAAAGGGAGAGGAAGCGAAATGGACAGGAGTGGACCGAGTGGAGCGGAGACTTTTCGGCAGGCGCGACGATCTAAAATTGAACAGTAAAGTGGGTCCCACATGTCAGCGACGGAGCGGGTGGAAAACAGACCGCACAAGCGCGCGCCGTCGATGCCCCATCCGACGGAGGACAAATCGCGTGTTCTCTCCAACAGAACAAAGCCCGTATAACCCGGTAGTCCGTGAAATCGCAAAGGATTTCAAACCAACTCGTGTCCCAGCCATGATCGTAATCAGTTTAGCGGTCACCATCACATATTACATAAAAGTTCGCAATCTCAGATACATCAGAGTTTAAACATAGTTATTACAAACCAGTTCGAATAAAAGTAGCGGAAGCCATTTGTTCAAACCACACACACTCACGCGGAGTTCAAATATAGTGCCAGCGAATGATCATCTCCAACAAAAGCATTAGACGAGACGTAAGGAATGACCATACCCATGGTCCTAAGCATCACCCATCGCAGGATAAAGGCAGTTGATACAATAGCCGTAATACATCTGCCCATCTGCAACAAGTGGGAATAAAACCCTGAGTACGAGAAGGTACTCAGCTAGACTTACCCGACATAACCGAAAATAAATGACACCAAGGATTATGAATGCTTTATAGTAGGGTAGCTGACTCATTTGCAAAAGAAGCATTTTTAGCATTTTAAGAACCTTTCTAAAAGCATTATTGTCAAGTTAATTATTATTAACCTGTCGACTAGATTTGCATCTATACTAGAGTAAACATGTGATTAAGCAATTAATGATAACCACTGATCATTAAACAACTTTCATACTGTCATATTCACTATAACTGTCCAAGTGTTCCATAAACATTTACTACGATGAAGTCACTCAAGTCAAGTGCTCACTATCCAGGAGCGATGGCGATTCGAATCGATTCCTAACCAGCTGGTGATTTATTCCTTACACAAATCTCACTCACCCGCTAAAGTGAGATATTGATCACCGAGTCAACTTTCCAGGTATCTCGAGTTTGCCAGGAACCACATGTACCCAGGGGCCGACCGACTGCACTTTGGTCTTATCATCCCGCCCCCGTGTCCTACCACACCTGCTTCGGCACAGTGCGCTGCGGGCAATCTACTCGGCCCGAAAAATCTCCCAGCTTCGCGGTCGGAAGGTACTTTATCCGGCCAGCTAAATGTAAGGCATGCATTCAACATGACTCGAGGCCCAACAACGGTCGGTCCTTAATCGACACAGATGGAAACACTACAGTCCAAAACTCTGCAAGTCTCCATCCGGTCTCAACTTCATTTAACACTTAGTTATACCATGACTTCATAGTCATCCAAGCAGATCCATGTAACCACCTATAGCTCGCAGGTGACAGGAAATCACCCGACTTCTACCGGTCTAAGCCAGCTAAGCATTGACTCGACTGTGGATACCAGGGTAACAAGGATATAGTATAACAAAGGTAAACAAGGTATAATGCAGCAACGGTTGCAAACAACTCCTGAACGTAATGCATCAATTAAAGTAAAGCATTTAATGAAATCATTGTAAACCGGGAGAAAGATGCTCCGGGGCTTGCCTCTCTCGAAGGAGCTTGGGCGGTGATCGGGGCACTCCGGAAGTTCTTCAACGTCCTCCTCGTCGGCTTCTGGCACTTCCTGCGGCTGCACCTCGAACTGCTCCTCGGGCTCCTCGGGTATGACGACTGGGTTCTCGGTTTGCGATCCTGTATGATGCAATGCGTGTAAGTGCCTATGCAATCGGTGCATCGGATGAGATGAATACAATGGATATGTTCGAATGCAAGGTGGTCAACATCATCTAAGAATATATACTACAAGCACATGTCATCTACTGCATTCTCTTCTATTACAAATATGTTTAAGTCAACACCCTTATCAAATGCTTCAAAGATACACCAAAGCTATTATTATTAACTAATCTCGTATTAAAGAGGATTATTTTATTTCCTTTTAAAACTAGGGCTACAACAGCAACCTACATTTTTGGTGCTTATAAAAATCTAAGAAAATTACAGTAGCATAGTACTACTCTAAGTTGACTACCATAAAATTTTCATAGCATTTGGATTAGTAAAATAGGCTACACAAAAATGACAAGCTATGGCATGATAATGAACATGAAAATACTTTGTACTGTGAAAAGTGTCAAACAACAGAATTAGAATTTTTCCTATGTTCTACATAGCATACAATAACTGTACAAAAATTGTCACATGCATGTTTTATACAAAATTTGTGCTCTAGCAAAAATAACAAAAATCAGCCATTAAAGGTACTTGAACTACACCTCAAAATTTTCCCACAGCACATGCATGAAGCATATTTTTCCTAGGAAGTACATGGCATAAGAAGATTAACAAACTTGGAATCATAATTTTCTGAAGCCTATAGATTTTTCTACACATTTTTCAAGTTATCAGCAATATACATGATTAAATAAAATCCTACAGAAAAGTATCACAAAAATGACATGCAATATTTTTCCCAAGTAGATCTGGTGATAAGGAACCTAGCAAAATTTGTTCCAACCAATTTGGAGCTAAAAGGAGTACACAACCATTTTCTAAAGCATTTAAATAGAATTCTGAAAAATCGTTTTTGAAATTCATGCTCAAAACTGCTAGATACACCCGGCTATCCACCCACAACCCGCGCCAGAGAGACAGACAGGCAGGACCCAGCGGGTCACCCGGCCCCACTGGTCAGCCGACCGGAGGCAGGGGATGGCCTTGCCCGTGGGATTTTCACCCGCCGGTGTGGTTGCTACCTCACGGACTCCTTAAGGGGAGCTTTTCTTTGGTGCTACTTTGCGACGAGAGGACCCCAGGCGAGGTGACCGACGGTCATGGCTTGTGGTGGCGCCTGCAGGAGGCGGTCTTGGCCTGTTCGGGCAAAAAGGTGGCCGGAGCGGCGACTTCGGCTCGCATGACCGAAGCCGCCATTGCAGGAAGGCGCAGTGGTGCCTAAAAATAGGAAGAGAGGAAGGCGGAGAGGGCTGGCCACGAGAGGCTGGTGGCGAGCACCGAGCTCCGGCGAGTGGCGTGAAGGAAAACTCAAAGCGAGGCCTCACCTCCGATCGATTCATGAGGCGAAGCGGGTCAACAGCATGGCCTTGAGATGGCAGTGCTTGTGGCGCGAGAAGGCGGGAATGGTGCGGTGGGTCGGGTGGAACGTGGCGGCAATGGAAAAAGCGTGGCCTTGAGCGCTGAGCCAATGCTCTTCTGCCACTCTGCGAGTAGGAGGGAGCGAGCGGAATGAGGCGAGTGGGGAGAAGCGGGGCGCTGGCGGCAGCTTAAGCGAGGCGAGCGGGCGGTGGGACCCGCAGGAGCGCCACCCGGCGGGCGGCGCCGGCGTACGGTCGCCACGCGGTGGCCATCGCCTAAGCGCGGTCGGGGCACGGCGCACGGGAGGGAGGCCGAGTTAGGCCGGGCCGGCTTGCGAACTGGGCCGGGAAGTGAGGCGCAAGGCCCACGAAGGTAAAAACAAGATTTTTCAAATTAATTTGAATTCCTTTTTCATTCAAACGAATTTTTGGACTAAATCAAAGCAGTTTCAAACTTTGGACCAAAAATAAAAGTTGCTCAAAATTTTATCCTCTACAACTTTGATTTTAAGAACAACGTCCAATTTATTATAGATTTTGAATTATAAAATTAAAGTCAATTTTGACTCAAACCCTAATTTTTGGAGAATTATTTTTAAAGCAAAATTTGGCAATAATTCAAATACAAACCTTGCTCCAAAAATTGTGATAAACAATTCTAGATGATTTACAACAGTAGCCAAACATGTTTTGCTAACCTAGCAAGAAAAATTTAGGGTAAAACAATCCTTGAACAGGTGTATGCAACATCTAGGTTTCACGCATGTTTCAGATGTTTCGAAGCAATGTTTCAATTATTATTCACACGATTAGGCATGTATGATTATTATGCTTTATGATGCATGACATGCGTGATTTGCAGTGCCTAAATGCAGACATAACACTGGGGTGTTACAGCCCTCCCCCCTTATAAAAATCTCGTCCCGAGATTTGGGTTACGAACCATTTGTTATAAAATTCTTCATAAGCTTTTTGCAGATACTCTCCTGTTTCCCAAGTTGCATCTCCCTCATTATGATGATCCCACTGTATCTTGTATGTTTTTACCACACTATTCCGAGTAGCACGTTCCTTAGTGTCTAACACCGGATTTGGTTGCTCACGATACACCAAATCGATTTGAGTTGAATACCTCGAGGTTCTATTCTTTCCTCCTGGAACACGCAAACATTTCTTGAGATGTAATACATGGAAAAGCGGGAAAAGCAGTACTCATTGTCTCGTGTAACTCTAACTTGTAGGCTACCGGACCTCTTTGTTCCAAGATCTTGTATGGTCCTCTGAATCTAGCGGCAAGCTTTCTTGGACTCAAACCTTTTCTTCTTCATTGGCGTGACTTTCGGATAAACATAGTCACCAACTTCAAACCTAAGGGGTCTCCTTCTTTGTCTCTGCATAGCTTTTTTACGACGTGATTGGGCCGCTTTCATATTCTCTTTGAATAATATGAACTTTCTTCTCGGCTTCTTCTACAAAGTCAATGCCATAATACCGCTCTATCTCGAGGCTCGACCCAATTCAATGGTGTTCTACATTTTACGCCATATAAAGCTTGAATGGGGCCATCTTGATGCTTTCTTGATAACTATTATTATAAGAAAACTCAGCTAACGGTAACCATGACTCCCATGATCCCTTAGAAGACAATACACAGGCTCTTAACATATCTTCCAAAACAGCATTCACTCGTTCAGTCTGACCATCTGTCTGAGGATGATAAGCGGTACTGCGAATCAAACTAGTTCCTAAGCCTTTGTGTAAATGTTCCCAAAAATGAGTCGTGAACTGTGAGCCTCTATCAGATACTATGGTCTTTGGTATACCATGCAACCTCACAATTTCTGCGATATACTTCTCGGCATATTGAGGTGGTCGATATGTTGTTTTGACAGGTAGGAAATGAGCGGTCTTGGTAAGACGATCCACAATTACCCAAATCGAATCATGTCCTTTTGGAGTAGTGGGCAAACCCGTGATAAAATCCATACTTATATCGTCCCACTTCCAACTAGGGACTGATAAGGGTTGCAACATACCGGCAGGTTTCATATGAATTGCTTTCACTCGACAACATGTGTCACATCTGACAACATATGCTGTAATTTCTTTCTTCATTTTGGTCCACCAATAACGAGATCTTAATTCTTGATACATCTTACTACTTCCGGGATGGATAGATAGCTTAGAAAGGTGAGCTTCATCCATGAGTTTATTCCTAAGCTCTCGATCCTTGGGAACCACAAGACGGTCGTCAAACCATAACACGCCCTGTTCATCCACTTTAAAGTGTTGAGACGGCTTTTCTTTTATTTTCTCTTTGATGTGGAATATCCCCTTGTCGGTTTTCTGGCCTTCTATTATCTTACTTTCCAAAGAGCAACTAATCTGAATACCATATAACACAGCAGGATGCATTAGATCGAACCCATCTTCAAGTAATGGCTGCACATTTAAGTAATGTGACTTTCTGCTCAAAGCATCTGCCACTACATTGGCTTTTCCAGGATGATATTGCACATTCAAGTTGTAATCCTTGATCAATTCCAACCATCTGCGCTGTCTCATGTTTAGCTCTGGTTGGGTAAAGATGTACTTAAGACTCTTGTGATCCGTGAAAATATTGCACACATTACCAAGTAGATAATGTCTCCAAATTTTTAGGGCGTGTACTGGCTGCAGACAAGTTCAAGATCATGTGTTGGATAGTTGACCTCGTGCTTCCTCAATTGACGTGATGCATAAGCAATGACTCTCCTTTCTTGCATAAGAACACATCCTAATCCAGATCTTCGGCGCGTCATAAAACACATCAAATGGTTTCTCGATATCCGGTTGTGCTAGAACAGAGAAGCGATGGTTAACAGATTTCCGCAAAGTGTGGAAAGTCGCTTCACACTCCTCCGTCCACACAAACTTGTGATCCTTCCAGAGGAGGCTTGTCATCGGTTTGGCAATCTTGAAAAGTCGGTATAAAGCGACGGTAATAACCGGCTAATCCTAAGAAACTTCTAATCTCAGGAGGCTGTGGTCGGTGCTTTCCAATTCATAACTTCTTGCACCTTACTTGGATCGATTGAAACCCCATTCTCTCGACGTGAATGTGACCAAGGAAAGGAACTTCCTTCAACCGAATCGCATTTGCTAAACTTAGCATACAAATTGATGATCTCTAAGTCCGGTCAAGACGGTTCTCGATGCTCTTCATGATCTTTCTCATTCTCGGAGTACACCAGAATGTCATCGATGAACACTACCACAAACTTATCCAATTCTGGCATGAAAACTGTATTCATCAAAAACATAAAGTATGCAGGAGCATTTGTCAAGCCAAAAGACATGACAAGATACTCATACAACCCGTATCTGGTGGAAAATGCAGTTTTTGGTATATCCTGTGGCCTTATCTTGATCTGATGATAACCGGATCTCAAATCTATTTTTGAGAACACCTTGGCCTTGGATAATTGGTCAAACAGAACATCAATATGAGGCAAGGGATACTTATTCTTTATGGTCACAGCGTTGAGTGGCCTGTAATCTACGCACATTCTCAACGTGCCCTCTTTCTTCTTTTTCACAAACAAAGCGGGACATCCCCATTCAGACTTGCTTGGCCGAATAAACCCCTTTTTCGACAAATCTTCTAATTGCTTCTTCAGCTCAGCTAACTCATCTGGAGGCATCCGATAGGGTCTCCTTGAAATCGGAGCTGTTCCGGGTACTAGCTCAATTCCAAACTCAATCTCCCTATCTGGCGGAAGACCAGGTAGCTCATCCGGGAATACATCCGGGAATTCACACACTACCGGAATCGATGAATAGGAATGACCGTCAGTAGCACATGTAACACTTATAAGGTACATTCTCCGAGGCAATGGTACTTGGAAAGTACCTCACCTGGGGATCCTTAAGGGTAAGTACTCGACTTCCAGTATCTATGACTGCTCCCCAATCCTTCATCCAATTCATCCCTATAATGACATCCAAGACTAACCCAGGCATAACTATCAAGTTCACTCGGAACTTTCGCTACCTAATTCAAGGGTTGCCCTCGAACCATCCGGTTGGTCAAAACATCAGCCCCCTCTTTGAACTTATACGGTACCCATACCCCAATTACATGCATAGTTGTCCATGTTTACGTGCAAATGCTTGACTCATAAAAGAATGCGATGACCCGAGAATCAAATAGAACAACTGCAGGGTTTTCGTGATGTGAAACTTACCAAAGCAGTGATTTTGGGCTCTCCTCGAAATTTCATCCACTATTGTACTATGCACTCTAGCATTATAAGTCCGCCGCTTCTTCTTGGTAGATACGGACAAAACCTCGAGAAATGACCGGGTTGATCACGGTTATAGCGAGGTCCTCTTCACTGTCTCTTAAGAGATCCCACAGCCCTTTGAATCGCCTTTGTACCGAGCTTATGGGCCGCTTTGTTTAACAGATCTTGCCATCTTGTACGGCTTTTGAGGTCCACGGAAATTTCGACTTCTTGGCCGAGGTGGCGAGAATCTAGCGCCAAAGTGCCGATGGGCGATATGGAGGACGACCTCCCATAGGTGCTCTAGCTTGAGACGGCCCACCTTCAAAGGCTCTCTTGCGTGTGTCTTGGCTCTGATCTTTGGCGTTGTTATTCTTCTCCCGCCAGACGATAATGATGAAGTCATTAAATCGACACGGTTGTTGGTACCAACATGCTTCATCATTTTGGATTGAGTCCTCTCTTGAAAGCGGCTATTCTTTTAGCATCTGTGTCAACCATGTCGAGAGCATAGCGACACAAGTTGTTGAAGGCATGCGGTATTGCGTCACGGTTTTGGTGCCCTGGTTCAACGCCGTAAACTCTCCCAACTTCATTTCGGGCCGCCCGGGTGGAATATAGACTCCACGAAAGGCCTCAAGCAAACTCTCTCCAAGAAATCGAGCATTTGGAGGAAGGTGGTGCGATGGTGCTTCCACCACATTCCCTTGGGTCCCTCGCAATTGAAGTCAAACATACTCCGTTTTAGGACCTCGGTCATCCTCAACACACGGAATTTATCTTCCATCGTGTTGATCCATTCCTTAGCATCAAGTGGCTCTGTTGCTTCCTTGAATCTTTGGCGGCCTGGTGTCCATGAAATCCTTGAAGTGCTATATTGGTTCACTCCCATGCCACCACCTTGATTGTTTCCACGTTGAACGTTGTTGGCGATGGTGCAGAAAATCCTCCATGTTTTTTACGGGATTGTTCCGCATTGCATGGCCGACTCCGAGCAAAGCGGCGAGAAACATCTCGGGGTAAGCGGGGAGGAGGTGGCAAATGTGGTTCATGGGGAGGTTCATTGTTGTTGCCGTGGTTCCCCACCATCACCACCACCGGTCCCCCGCACCGTTAGCACCCGGTCTCAAGCAGACTTCATACGTGGTTCGGCGAGTGTTTGTCATCTGCATATTTCAGCAACAAGTAACGATTGAGTGAAGCTGTAATGATTGCGAGTGAAGGAAAATTATGCCGTACTGAATTTACTGGAGAGAATAAATTCATGCAATAAAACAGAGGCACAACAATCTCATCCCAATTAAGACAACAACACTTAATCGAATTACTTCAACGGCAAACATCGCATCCATACAATCCAATTGCCAGCATACATACACTGGACTTTTTAAGCGTTCAGATATCGCATTCGAAAATCAAGTTCCAACCACATGCCAAGTCTCAGACGTTCGAAGCAACACACGATAGGTTACATGCCAACAAAAGAAAGGTCGTCGCGACAGGACCTAGATACTAGCGCAAGGCAACTAGCCTACTCCTCGGGGCCATCATCGGGATAGGAGACGTCACCGTCGCCTCCAGGTGAAACTGCAGGCTCGTCCTGGTTATCGTCGTCGATGTCCATGCCAGCGGCGTTTGCTGGAGCATATGGGCCAACCCCATTGTAGAGCGCGTGAAACTCCTCCTGCAGGTTGCCGTTGTATTCCTCTAGCTCATCGACTCTCTCTGCCAGAAGGTTTCTTGCGTTCGTGCTTCATTCCTTTCTCGCACTAATCATGTCCAATCATGCGATCGCATTGTTGTTGGCTTGAGTCAACGTATGCACTCGCCGCATAGCTCTATCACCTCTCACAACCGCCTTTGATCTCGTTGAAGTTCATATCGATAACCGCTCCCCGCAAGCTAGCTATAGCACGTGCCTGTCTCTTCTTACGCTTCTTCCCTTTGAGCTTATCCTCATCGCATAAGCCAGACAAAGTCCAAGAGGGTACTCTCGAGACCTTCATACGCTCTGATGGCGGCGAACATAGCACTCATTGCCTGGTTGTCGCTAGCCTGTCCCTCAGCTGGACCTCTGACCAATGCACTTCCCTGAGGCTGAACCCAAATGGCATCACGAGGATCATCCCTAGGAAAAAAGTACCAGCTAGATTGTTGCAAGCTCATTGGGAAATCTGCTCATAATGTCCACGATGACACGGAAGGTGCTCCTCTACACCCTCGGTGGAGGCGACCCTCAAACTCTAAGTGCCAACCATCCCAATCTGGAGCATCACCGAGAGCGGGAACCGTGATCTCCACCATCGCGAGTCCATCCTCCGCTAATGGCTCTCATTCCAGAGTACACCGGCTCTTGACCCTCTGGGTACCCCACATCATGGAGCACTCTCCAAAGCAAAGTTGGCATGCCAAACTCGCTCAAGAAGGTGTCCGTGGTGCGGTGCTCCCCTCAGGCCAAGCAGACGTCGAGGTGCTCTTCCTCCGGTGGACTTACGGGTGATGCGCTTCGTGCGGGCCCATCTGTAGTAAAAAGTTCTTTCATTACCTCGGGAAACATATTTTAGGTGATACCACTTTTATCAAAATGAGAGAATCAATTTATAAGGGAGGAAAGCATGGCATGAATGAAATGCACAAGTAACATGATGTATGCACGCATCTGCACGTTCTCACAAACTTAGGAATAAATAATTTCTAACGACGAATTCGGTGGCATACAACGATCTCTCAATACGTAGCTAATACGTTCTACGATAAGCGTTGTTATGTACCGCAGAAGATTCATTTCAGCCCAATTCCCAATGAATGCATAAAAGCAAGAAAGTTTTATCTACACGCTCTACATGAATCCCAGATACGTGTACAACGGTAGTAACTACTCGAACCATCGTCCTATTGACGCATCGCCTCCCGCAGACGGAAGACCCATACATGAGATACCTTTGTAAAACATGCGTAGAACATGTAATTACTCCAACATCATATAAGCATTCACCATAGATCGGCGGTGTATCCGATCATGCTCTCACAACTCACACTTACCGAGAGGCGTAGAGGCAAATGATCCATTCATTACCACTCAAACAAGTGGCACTCATACAATAGCACGCCAGTATGAGCGATTTAAAGAGAAATATGATGCAAGAACCCCAAGTCAAGATTTAATTAAGCCACCTAAAGTCCTTAACTAGGCATAAAGGATATGATCACTGGCACACTTTAGATTTTGAAAATCACATTTTCCCAAATGCCTTTTTTGTTTTAAATACACTTGTGAACAAAGAACACGCTAAACCATGCTCACGATGCCAGCTATAATGAAACCGACCAATTATACGAAATTAAGTAAGAGAATCATCCACGAGAGCGGGCGATTGAGCAAACTTAAGCCTCAGATAACCCGGTAGTCCGTGAAATCGCAAAGGATTTCAAACCAACTCGTGTCCCAAACCATGATCGTAATCAGTTTAGCGGTCACCATCACATATTACATAAAGTTCGCAATCTCGGATACATCGAGTTTAAACATAGTTATTACAAACCAGTTCGAATAAAAGTAGCGGAAGCCATTTGTTCAAACCACACACACTCACGCGGAGTTCAAATATAGTGCCAAATGAATGATCATCTCCAACAAAAGCATTAGACGAGGCGTAAGGAATGACCATACCCATGGTCCTAAGCATCACCCATCGCAGGATAAAGGCGGTTGATACAATAGCCGTAATACATCCGCCCATACGCAACAAGTGGGAATAAAACCACGAGTACGAGAAGGTACTCAACTAGACTTACCCGACATAACCGAAAATAAATGACACCAAGGATTATGAATGCTTTATAGTAGGGTAGTGACTCATTTGCAAAAGAAGCATTTTAGCATTTTAAGAACCTTTCTAAAAGCATTATTGTCAAGTTAATTATTATTAACTCCGTCGACTAGATTTGCATCTATACTAGAGTAAACATGTGATTAAGCAATTAATGATAACCACCGATCATTAAACAACTTTCATATTGTCATATTCACTATAAGCGTCCAAGTGTTCCATAAACATTTACTACGATGAAGTCACTCAAGTCAAGTGCTCACTATCCGGGAGCGATGGCGATTCGAATCGATTCCTAACCAAACGGTGGTGATTTATTCCTTACACAAATCTCACTCACCCGCTAAAGTGAGATATTGATCACCGAGTCAACTTTTCGGTATCTCGAGTTTGCCAGAACCACATGTACCCGAGGGCCGACCGATCGCACTTTGGTCTTATCATCCCGCCCGTGTCCTACCACACGCCCGACACAAGGCGTCATGGGCAATCTACTCGCCCAAAAATCTCCCGGCCAGCGGTCGGAAGGTACTTTATCCGCCGACTAAATGTAAGGCATGCGTTCAACATGACTCGAGGCCCAACAACGGTCGGTCCTTAATCGACATGACGGAAACACTACAATCCAAAACTCGCAAGTCTCCGTCCGGTCTCAACTTCATTTAACACTTAGTTATACCATGACTTCATAGTCATCCAAGCAGATCCGTGTAACCACCTATAGCTCGCGGTGACAGAAATCACCCGACTTCTACCGGTCTAAGCCGCCTAAGCATTGACTCATTGCGGATACCGAGGTAACAAGGATATAGTATAACAAAGGTAAACAAGGTATAATGCAAACAACGGTTGCAAACAACTCTGAACGTAATGCATCAATTAAAGTAAAGCATTTAATGAAATCATTGCAAACCGGAGAAAGATGCTCGGGGCTTGCCTCTCTCGAAGGAGCTCGAGGCGGTGATCGGGGCACTCCGGGAAGTTCTTCAACGTCCTCCTCGTCGGCTTCGGCACTTCTGCGCTGCACTCGAATCGCTCCTCGGGCTCCTCGGGTATGACGACTGGGTTCTCGGTTTGCGATCTGTATGATGCAATGTGTGTAAGTGCCTATGCAATCGATTGCATCGGATGAGATGAATACAATGGATATGTTCGAATGCAAGGTGGTCAACATCATCTAAGAATATATACTACAAGCACATGTCATCTACTGCATTCTCTTCTATTACAAATATGTTTAAGTCAACACCCTTATCAAATGCTTCAAAGATACACCAAAGCTATTATTATTAACTAATCTCGTATTAAAGAGGATTATTTTATTTCCTTTTAAAACTAGGGCTACAACAGTAACCTACATTTCTGGTGCTTATAAAAATCTAAGAAAATTACAGTAGCATAGTACTACTCTAAGTTGACTACCATAAAATTTTCATAGCATTTGGATCAGTAAAATAGGCTACACAAAAATGACAAGTTATGGCATGACAATGAACATGAAAATACTTTGTACTGTGAAAAGTTTCAAACAACAGAATTAGAATTTTTCCTATGTTCTACATAGCATACAATAACTGTACAAAAATTGTCACATGCATGTTTTATACAAAATTTGTGCTCTAGCAAAAATAACAAAAATCAGCCATTAAAGGTACTTGAACTACACCTCAAAATTTTCCCACAGCACATGCATGAAGCATATTTTTCCTAGGAAGTACATGGCATAAGAAGATTAACAAACTTGGAATCATAATTTTCTGAAGCCTATAGATTTTTCTACACATTTTTCAAGTTATCAGCAATATACATGATTAAATAAAATCCTACAGAAAAGTATCACAAAAATGACATGCAATATTTTTCCCAAGTAGATCTGGTGATAAGGAACCTAACAAAATTTGTTCCAACCAATTTGGAGCTAAAAGGAGTACACAACCATTTTCTAAAGCATTTAAATAGAATTCTAAAAAATCGTTTTTGAAATTCATGCTCAAAACTGCTAGATACACCCGGCTATCCACCCACAACCCGCGCCAGAGAGACAGACAGGCAGGACCCAGCGGGTCACCCGGCCCCACTGGTCAGCCGACCGGAGGCAGGGGATGGCCTTGCCCGGCCGGATTTTCACCGGCGGTGAGGTCGCCGGCGGTGTGGTTGCTACCTACGGACTCCACAGGGGAGGCGACTTTTCTTTGGTGCTACTTTGCCTCCCAGAGGACCCCAGAGCGAGGTGACCGATGGTCATGGCGTGCGGTGGCGCCGCAGGAGGGCGGTCTTGAACCTGTTCGGCGCAAAAAAGGTGGCCGGGAGCGGTGATTTTCGGCTCATGATCGAAGCCGCCGCCATGCTAGGCGTAACGCAGCGCTAAAAATAGGAAGAGAGGAAGGCGGAGCGGGGCTGGCCACGGAGGAGGGCGGGCGTGAGCTCCCGTGAGTGACGGCGTGAAGGAAAACTCAAAGGCGAGGCCTCACCTTTGGTCGATTCACGAGGCGAAGCGGGTCAACAAATGGCCGCGAGATGGCGATGTTTTGTGGCGCGAGAAGGCGGGAATGGTGCGGTGGTGGGGTGGGGTGGGCAATGAAGCGGCGGCGGCGGCGCGCTGAAGCTAAGCGCTTCTTCTTCTGCCGTCGCTTGAGTAGGAGGGAGCGAGCGGAATGAGGCGAGTGGGGAGCTGGGCGTGGCGGGCAGCTTTTTTAAGCGAGGCGAAGCGGTGGGACCCGCAGGAGCGCCACCCGGCGGGCGGCGCCGGCGTCTGATCACGCACTGTGGTGTAAGCCATCGCTGAAAGCTTGATCGTCGGGCACATGGGAGGGAGGGAGGCCGAGTTAGGCCGGGCCGGCTTGCGAACTGGGCCGGGAAGTGAGGCGCAAGGCCCACGAAGGTAAAAACAAGATTTTTCAAATTAATTTGAATTCCTTTTTCATTCAAACGAATTTTTGGACTAAATCAAAGCAGTTTCAAACTTTGGACCAAAAATAAAAGTTGCTCAAAATTTTATCCTCTACAACTTTGATTTTAAGAACAACGTCCAATTTATTATAGATTTTGAATTATAAAATTAAAGTCAATTTTGACTCAAACCCTAATTTTTGGAGAATTATTTTTAAAGCAAAATTTGGCAATAATTCAAATACAAACCTTGCTCCAAAAATTGTGATAAACAATTCTAGATGATTTACAACAGTAGCCAAACATGTTTTGCTAATCTAGCAAGAAAAATTTAGGGTAAAACAATCCTTGAACAGGTGTATGCAACATCTAGGTTTCACGCATGTTTCAGATGTTTCGAAGCAATGTTTCAATTATTATTCACACGATTAGGCATATATGATTATTATGCTTTATGATGCATGACATGCGTGATTTGCACTGCCTAAATGCAGACATAACACCGGGGTGTTACACCAGCCAACGTTTGGCCTCCTCCCACCACTTGAGTCTTGAGCAACAGTAGGCTAATCTCTTCCAGTCCATTGGTCCAGGTCAGTCAATGGCTCTACTCTGCACATATTTTCTCTGTTATATATATACTATATATGGTGCATTTTATATAATCACGTTGCGTATATGTCCATACTTATTTATCAGTTTGAGTATGTTGACGTACTAATATTAAGATACTCCAGATCTTTACTATGTGATTTTTTTTCAAAAGAGCACATATTTTTTAATATATTTTATAATACTATGCTAGTAGCATATAAAATAAGTATAACCATATACTCTAAGTATACATACATACATGTCATACATAGTACCCTAGATGGTCTAGTATGATGATATACTTCATCTACATACATTTTGTCGGGCCATATACGTCCTAAATCTAGAGATATATATATGGGAGTAACTACTCTCTGAAAGTAGAAAATAATTTATATATATATATATATAACCAAGACACACACAGGATCATAGTCCTTTTTTCCCAGTAATACAATGCAAGCGAGATGACGGCAAATAATATATTTATTCATAACCAAACACACACGCTTATTATAGTCCTTTTCCCCCCAATTAATAATGCCAGCGAGGTGATGGCAACTAATTCGGGCACCAGTTTCTCATATTTTTTTAGTTTTGATTGACGATTCTGAGAATCTCTCTAAGAAAAAGATATATTTGTGACCCTCGTACAGGACAAGATGAGAGCATAGCACACCTTACTTCTCGACCTCATGGAACCATTGACTTGCAGCTAATTAGTGGACACAATGCAATTTGAGTTATACTAATACACCGACAGTTAATTACTTCTCGACCTCATGGAACCATTGACTTGCAGCTAATTAGTGGACACACTTGCAGTTAATTACTTCTACGGCTCTGCGTACGGACGGCACGGACCACCGTATCCCCCGACACACTGCATTCCAGTGTGCAGCCCAAACAAGCCCAACCATTCCCGAGGTCTTGGCCCAGCCAGAAATGAGGTGAAGTAGCCCAAAATTATTCGGCCGGCCCAGGCCCAGAGAAGCTGTCATTGTTTTATTTATTTTCATATAGGTGGGGATATTATCACCACTAGTACAATATATAAAATGAAAAAAATATCGAACAAGAAGCTTAATGTTTTTATTAATAATTCTATATAATCATTTCCTACACATTGAACTAGATGAACATCAAGCACTACGTACATGTGAAGACAAATACTGTAGTAAAAATTTGCAACAATCTACTGTAGTAATCAAATTACAATGACAGGACATATAAAGGTACCAGCAAGGATATACATACTACAACAAATACGGTATCGATGTGTATGGCGCGCGCGGATTAATCAATGGGATTAATAATCACTATAATAAAAATCAATTGATGAATCTTGGCGCGGGCAGCGCCGGCGCCGGCGCGTCGCCGGCGCCGGTGGCGCGCTTGATGAGCGCGTTCGCGACGCGCATGACCGCCTCGAAGTCCCTGTTCTTGGCTAGCAGCGCGGCCTTGATGGGCGTGTTTGGGGCGTGCTTGCAGGACTCGTCGCAGGACCACGTGTCCTCCTCCGCCGTGTCCAGGAACTGCTTCACGTCGCGGAGCTTGCCGTCGTCGAGGCCGCCCTCGGTGTCGTCCAGGTGGTCCAGCGCCTCCTCGATGTCCTCGGCGCACTCGTTCAGGCACTGCCACATGAGGTTGTCCTTGACCACGTTCAACTCGTGCCGCGCGTAGTCGCCCACCGCGCCGCCAGCGGTCGACGCCGCGCGGAGTGCCGCCTCCGCAAGGTCCCGCGGGGTGGCCGCCGAGGCCTTGATGCTGTGGTCGGCCTGGAGCGCGCGCAGGCACACGTCCGGGTGCGGCGTCGCGGCGCACGACGCCTTGAGGTCCACGCCGCCACTGACGCCGACGCCCGCGGCGCGAACGCCTAGGGACACGGAGAGGAACAGCGCGATGACAACGGCCAGGAGGGAGCCGCAGTACCAGCTCATGGCCGACCTCGCCTCCATCGCCGTGTATATGCTCGCTCGATGGATCGGATCGGAGACGCTTGCTTCTCGGGGCGACCGGGCCGGTGGGCGGCGAGAAGAAATAGCTAGTAGTAGCTAGAATGCACGGCTGGCATGCGGGTACACGTATATATGCGCGGTGGTTCCATGGATGGAGCCGCCGAGGAGGCCGCGCCACCATCTCCTACGCACCTGCGGCCGGGAGCGTTTTGCGAGCCAACTGCATCTGAAAATGCATCGGCATCGGCCGGCTCCATCGGTTGCCTTGCCTCCATGCACGGGCGGGCGGCGTGTGTGTGACCGACGTGTAATTTTGCTAGTACTCGGCGGCTACTCCCAATGTGTTATATTATGGGTTTATTTAAACATCACAGTTTTCCTTGACGTGGCACATATATTGTATAGAGTTAAAATGAAACAGTGAATATTGAAGCTATATCTTCTAGAGAGAGAGAGAGAGTTTGCGCTCGATATCCAAAACTAAAAACCCACACCTAGAATGTGTTGCCCACGAATGGTATATTTTTTACAAGTAAAATTAACGTGTGGTCTTCAAACTTAGCAAAGGAGTCATCCCAGTCCTTCAACTCATAAAAAGGCATTTTGATTATCTAAACTTAGGCTCTCAATGTCATCTAGTTTCCTAGCTCAGGAAACGCCATTTCCACACTCCTCTTTTTTTCTGTGAATTTTTTCACACTCCTCATCTTAGTTACCGGTGTTATCTAAGTCCAAACGGGTGCCGACCTACTCCCAACATTGACGTGAATCAAGCTCAACATGTTAGACCCATCTCTCTCTCTCTCTCTCTCTCTCTCTCTCCATTGTCTGCGGCTCACCATGCTAGTGCCCTCAACTTTTCTTCCTTGTTCTCGTGTTCTCCTTCCTCTCCACGACTCTATCCGTCCAATATCAACAACAAATAGATATAACTAACCATCCCACATCGCCACTGGAGGAGAGAGGAGTGGTGGACCCAACATGTGGGCCACCACATGTCGTCAGTCCACGTTAATGGAAAGTTAGCATATGCCACATTGCCACATCACCGCATGGAGGAGGATCAGGACTAGTTTCAACACGGTTGACTCATTAAGCCAATCTAGGACCTACAATGACAATTTCCTGAGTTTGGAACTTCGAACCACTGGGAGTCAAGTTTAATAACTGAAAAATCACATTTCTTGAGTGGGAGGGCCAACCCCCTCCTCCTCACCCCCCCAACCACCACCAAGTTTGAGGGCTGGTGGCTCATGGATTTTACTCGTTTTCTTGCTAGGTGTCCCGTTGCATTTTCCTGATATAGCCCTCCTCGAGGCACACGAGACAATGCCTTTTTATCGGGCATATCATGGAAGGAAATTTGATGATGTGTCGTTACATGATTTATAACTAAGTTTAGGTTTTGTCTTCATTGAGCTATGTATAATCTTATATCCTGGATGAGTAAAAACAAGCGTAGCTAATACAATGAGATGAGATGACGAGTGTCTAAGTGATTACATTGATAGATGTAGTGAGCCTGGATCAAGACAAGTGGATCCATACGTAGTGGATGCAAATCATCTACCATGCGTATAGGGAGAACCTCGACTTGGGAACACCCATATGGTGGTGGGCCCTCATGCAAGCAACCATACGGTCCTTTTTGCTAGAGCTCCCCCTGCTCCAAATTAATTATTTGTGGAAGCTGATTTTATGAGAGAAGTGATTCTATAGGATAAACTCTATACATACAATGACTCTATGCGTGAAGTAAATCAGGAGAAACTACTTTTTTTAGCTCTCACATTTTAGTTTATTTATGGGAATTACTTCACATAATCAATATAGAATCACTTCCTCCTAGATTTAACCTGGAAGTTGCTCTAGGAGCTCTACCAAACAGAGTTGTCATTTATATATGAACATTATATTTGTATAGCCACAGTGGAACTTTGCTCTGACAAAATAGAAAAAAAAATCCCCCCTCCATCCTTATTCCTTAACAACATATTGTCACTCTAGACTGATCGAGGGAGTGTAACCTTGCTATACATATTAATACATATTAATCCGTTACAATGACATTTGTTTTAATAATAATATATATAGGGGAAAGAGTACTATGTTGTACAAGAAATGCAACAACGGTATAATAACAGGTTAAACATGCGCCGATCCGATGATGCAGCACGCTGCACGCATATATACGTCTTCTCAGGCTGCCGCGGGGCGATTACGAGAAGCATCGGTGAGGGACATGGCGATGGAGCACATCTTGCCGAGGTCACCGATCTTGTCGACGATCTGCATCTCGCCGCCGCCCTCCACCTTCTGGCAGTCGTTCATGCACGTGTCGCCGTCGATCTTCGCCGCCGAGAGCCACGTGTTCACGGCGCCCACGTCCTTGGCCTCCTCCACCGCCACCTTGGACCGCTGCAGGTCGGCCAGCGCCCCCTGGAACTTGGCTAAGCACTCGTTCAGGCACACCGGCGGCATGCCCCCCGGCGTGCTCTCCAGGCCCTTGACGAACGCCACCGTCTCCGTGCCCACCTGCGCCGCCTGCGACAGCGACAGCTCCGCCAGCCCCGCCAGGCCGCCCTGCTCGGCCGCCGCCTTCGCCTCCGGCTTCGCGGACGACAGGGACTTCACGCACAGCTCCGGGTACTTGGTGTGCTGCTTGCACGCCTCATCCACGGTGACCGTGGCGGCGGCGGCGCGCCGGAGGGAGACCGAGACGACGGCGAGGACGACGATGAGGACGCGAAGGCTGGCAGCCATGTTGACGATCCGCACGAGCGATGGCGATGGCATACAGGAAACGCGAAATCCTTGTCTCATGGTGGGCTGGACCATTAATTCCACTGGAGGTGTTCTTCTCTTGTAGCGTGAGGCCAGGGAGGTTTGCAGCAGCTGCATGCATGCAAGGCCGAGCGTACGGACGACGTTCACGGCCAACGGTCAACGCGCAAACGGTTTCAAACTTTGACCGGTTAAATTTACTCCGTTGGTGCTACGGTGGTGGCCGCCTTTGTTCCGTTGTTCGGCTCCGGTTTACTGTAGGAAGAAACTAGCTGTTATTATTTCTGCAGCGCTGCGGCTGCTAGCTGGTCACTAGCCAAAAGCATCAACACTTCTTTTCAGAGGCCCTTATCCCTTCTCTTGTAATTCATCTTTTTTAGCTTGTTTTTTTTAGCTGTAACAGTGTTTTTCTCTCACAACAAATCAGCCGGAACAGTATTTCGGCATTTTTTTTTTAGCGAAGTAAACGGGATGTGGTGCAGCACTGCAGCAGTAAAAATCACATCCGATCACCCTAGCGCCAAATAATGTTACGCCAAACAGACTCAGCTTGGTAAGGCCGTGAATGACTTCAAATAAAAGACGAGGGAATTCCTTATTTGACACCAGAGAAATGATCCGATTCTTTCTTGGCCCTTAAAAAAATTTCGTTCCCTATTTAACACCGAGTTCAACTTTCGTTCCTTACATGACACTCCGTAGCATTTTCCATCCGGCCACCGTTAACTGCGCTGTGAAAAGACGATTTTGCCCCTATGGGCCCCACCACCCTTCTCCCTCCTCTCCTCCTCCAGGCCGCCGCGTCCTCCCCCAGGAGACTAGGATGTGGTCGCCGCCGTCGAGGTCCACCTTCTCGGTGCCGCGGAACTTCCAGCGCAGGCGGCGGACGTGGAGCACGCGATCGCCGTCGACGCAGACGGACATGCCGACCCTCGGCCCCGTCTCCCGCCCCCCGCGGCTGCCGCCTGGCGGCGGCGCGCGAGACGAGATCCACCGAAATCTCCCGGCCGCTTGCCGCAGACGACGACGCAGTCCGGTGTTCGCGTCCTCCGCCGTCGCAAGATGGATACGTCTTTCATGGCGCGAGACGAGGGACGGGCCCGCCCGGCGGGCATCGCGCTTGGTCTTCTCAGAGGCCTCCTCCGCCATGTACCGCCGCGACGACCGCCATCTCGCCGTCCACCACGACGGCGACGGTACCACGCGGAGGGCTTCGGGAGCCGCCCGAGGGCGGAAGCGCGCTGGAGAGGTCCTAGGCCAAGTCCACCACGCGCGGCCCCGCTGCGTGGAAGCGCTTGGACCAGCGCCGCCGCCACAAAGCCAAGAGCCACCACGCCACACGCCAAGACGGGCCACCGCCGCCTCCCTCGTCGTCGCACTTCGCCGCCGCCGTCGTCGTCAGACGCCTCCAGCGGAGGGGACGCGAGCACAAAGACGGAGGTTGAGCCCGGTAGCGGCACGCGACCAGATAGCGCCTTCTGCGCGCGGAGAGGAGGGAGAAGAGGGAATTCCTTATTTGACACCAGAGAAATGACCTGTTCCTTTCTTGGCCCTCAAAAAAATTTCGTTCCCTATTTGACATCGAGTTCAACTTTCGTTCCTTACATGACACTCCGTTGCATTTTTCATCCGGCCACCGTTAACTGCGCTGTGAAAAGACGATTTTGCCCCTGTGGGCCCCACCACCCTTCTCCCTCCTCTCCTCCTCCATGCCGCCGCGTCCTCCCCCAGGAGACTAGGACGCGGTCGCCGCCGCCGAGGTCCACCTTCTCGGTGCCGCGGAACTTCCAACATGGCGGCGGACGTGGAGCACGCGATCGCCGTCGACGGAGACAGGCATGCCGACCTCGCCCTGCCCCGCTCTCGCCCCCAGCCGCTGGGCGGCGGCGCGAGACGAGATCCACCGAAATCTCCTCATTGCTTGCAGCGCCGACGACGACGCAGAGTCCGGTGCCGCGTCCTCCTCCATTGTCGCAAGATGGATACCGTGCTTTCATGGCGCGAGACGAGGACGGGCCCGGCCCGGCGGCAAGCGTCCGCGCCTTGGTCTTCTGTAGGCCTCCTCCGCCATGTCCCCGCGACGATCGCCATCTCGCCGCCCACCACGATGGCGACGAAGTACCGCGAGAGGGCTCGGGAGCCGCCCGAGGGCGGAAGCGCGTCTTGGAGAGGTCCTGTGCCAGTCCACCACGCGGTGGCCCCGCGCACGCTGAAGCGCTTGGACGCCGCCGCCACACAGCCCCGGCCGACGCCAAGACGGCTACTACCGCCGCCTCGTCGTCGACTTTTCGCCGCCCGCGTCCGCTTGGACGCCGCCGTGGAGGGGACGCGGAGCATGGCGCGAAGGCTGAGCCCCAGCGCGTGACCAGGATAGCGCTGCGGCACGGAGGAGAGGAGGGAGAAGGGTGGTGGGGCCCACAGGGGCAAAATCGTCTTTTCAGAGCGCAGTTAACGGTGGCCGGATGGAAAATGCAACGGAGTGTCACGTAAGGAATGAAAGTTAAACTCGGTGTCAAATAGGAAACGAAATTTTTTTGAGGGCCAAGAAAGGAACGGGTCATTTATCTGGTGTCAGATAAGGAATTCTCTCGAGGGAGAAGGGTGGTGGGGCCCACAGGGGCAAAATCGTCTTTTTAGAGCGCAGTTAACGGTGGCCGGATGGAAAATGCAACGGAGTGTCACGTAAGGAATGAAAGTTAAATTCAATGTCAAATAGGGAACAAAAAAATTTTGAGGGCCAAAAAAGGAACGGGTCATTTGTCTAGTGTTAGATAAGGAATTCTCTCATAAAAGATAGAAATTAAAGTAGGCATGGATGATATGTATATAGCCACGAGTAGATGCTGAATTTTTTAATTCTGGATTTACTTTATTTTTTCATTGAAATTTTTTGTTTGATTATTATTTATACATTGTTATTATGCATTTATTTATTTTTAAGGATCTGGTTTTGCCATAGGGTAACAAGTCCAAAGGCAAATTTGCAGATGTCTTCCATGGACTGGTTCCCTAAATTCTGAATTGCTTTCCATAGAAAATTTTCAAATACTTGGATTATGAAACTCAGCTACTTTCAGTTGAAATGAATCTTGGGTTTGGACTAGTTTCCCAGATTCTATAGTTATGTATTCCATATAAAATTGTTGAAAATTTTGAGTTTAGCTTATGGTGTGTCTATTTCTTCCTCTGAATTTTACTTTTAGCGCAAGAATTTGGGGCTTGGACTTGTTATCCAAAATCTATAGATATGTCTTCCATAGAAAAATGTTGAAAATTCAGGGAAACTAGTCCAAACCCCAAATTCTTGCGCCCCTAAATCTGAAGAATTACATAAATATAGTGTAATTACTTGCTTATGTTAATGAAAATTTTCATTTGTTTAATTTGGCTTAGGAGTCCTCGATTAGGTTCCCCAAAACTATATTGTCTTTTGGACCGGTTACCAGCTAACTATTTTCTGGGTTAATTAGAACCATGCTATTATAAATTTGATGATTCTGATAAACGCCACTACTCGCCTAAAAAGTGAAGGTGCCATTACAATTCATCAAGAACTTGAAATATGCCATTTTTTTGTACGCCCGCAGGCTTTGACCCACATGTAAATCGCTGTATTTTCGTATGAACCAGAATGCTCCTATGCTCTGCCTCCCTCCACTCGCTGACATGTGAGTCCTTGTCATCCCTTTCCCCATCCTTATTCCCCCACGGGACCCTGGAGCTCACGCTACCAGCCACCTTGTCGCACCTCCTACTAGTTCCAAGCCCGACCTAGGCCTACTATCGGTGGCCATGCTGCAAGTGCCGGCGACAAGGCTCATGAGCCTCGCAAGGAGGACGCCAAGCGTGGTCGTTGGAAACGGTGGCCATGCCCCTATGGCCGTAGACTAGACAACTCGAAGCCGGACATGACGCTGCCAAGGTGGTCGTCGCCCTCCCAATCCCCACACCTCGCTAGTCATTAGATCTCCATCTCATTGGGCCGCCGCCAGATCTCCATCTCACCTGGATCGCATTGGGGCTGGATACCATGGACGCGGTGATGGTCCAACCGTCCAGGAGGTGGCGGTGTGCTTGGGGAAGGCGCCTGAGCTGAAGCTAGAGGCGGAGGAAAGGTTGGTAGTGAACGGTGTGCGGGTGGTGACCATGGACTCGCCTGTCTTCTTGGGCGGACTCGGCGGCGAGCGTGAGGACGAGCTCAGAGGGTGACCGGGGGGCGCCAACCCCACGCGCTATCCAGGCTTGCTGTCCACCACTGCTATTGCGCGTAGGTCAAGAAGGAATAGACGTGGAAGAAAGTGGCATTTTGGTGCATACGAGAACACAATGGCCTGCAGATGGTCCAACCGTCCAAGTAGCCCATGGGCGTAGAAAATGGCATATTTCAATTTTTTGATAAATTGTAATAGCATCTGCCCTAGTAGGCGAGGGTAGTGGAGTTTATAATGGCATGGTTCTATTTAACCTTTTTGTTTTCTTTGCAGTGATGTTCATGTTGTCTTTTGCATCAATTTGAAAACTCATGGTGAACTTGGTTATCTGCTGCTAATTGTGACTTTGGGCTAAATCGCTGTTTAGCTTATATATCTTTCCCTAGATTATATGTTCATGAAGCTGTGCTTTCTGTTTACGAATTTATGTGTCAATGAATCTATCCTGTTGTCGAAGCACTGAAATATGTGCATTTACCTTATTTATATGGTGATGTATGTAGGGTCGGGTATGTCAGCCCAGATTTCCTTTTAAGGCCATTGGACACCTAGGCCCAATCATTCAAATCCGGCTATTTATTTGATTTTTTTGTCAATGTCACTATACTAGCACCCGATTGTTGGTCTTTAATTCTTCATGGAACCTGGGAGAGATGTTTTTGCTGACACTCGAATTTTGATCTGTTAGTCTGTAACAAGTATGAGCTGTTCTGGTACCGTTGGCCAAAATACAAGTACAAAACCAGGTAAAGAGACAGTCTAAAAGTCCTAAACCAACACCATGCTCCATGCATCATGCTCTAACCCACACTTCACGGTAGCATAGTTTCGATTTGCCGTATGTAGAGATCGAGTACAAAATGCTATACGTACACCAAGTCAATATATCCACGGGGCTAGCTATTACTGTTAGCTCTAGACAGCATCACCAGCCCTTGTGCGGCTTGGTACTCGTACTTGGTAACATTCCACGAGCGCGCGGCTGCCTCGGCCAGTTCGTCAGCAGCCTCATCATCCTCCGTCGCCATCATGGCGGCACCGCTACCAGCTTCTGGCGATGATGGTGGCGCGGCTACCTCGTTTGGCGCACCACCAGCATTCGAGTCCAACGATGATTGTGTGGCAGTACCATTACCATTAGCGCACCTCCGGCCTCTTGCTCCTCATCCTCTGTTCCATCGCCGCCCAACGACAATGGTGCAGTCACCTCGTCGCTCCGGCCGGCACCGCCATGGAGCTCTGATGAAGTCGACGGTGCGTCGTGCGCTACCTCGCCCAGAGCACCAGCCTGTTCCTCGGCTGCCTTCGCACCAACACCATCAGGTTCCGACGGGGACGATGCGGCCTCGGCCGCCTCTATTGCACCACCACCACTAGGCTCCGACGGGGACGATGGTGCGGGTGCGGCGGCCGCCACCTCGCCCATCACGCCAGCGTCCTCGTCCCCCTTCTCGTTCGCATCACCCACAACGTCCTCCATAACCGCGTCGACGGCGGCGGCGGCGGCGTCGCCATTGTTCAGCATCAGCTGGAGCCTCTTCTGTTCCACTTCGTCCAAGGCGGCGTCGGCGTGCGCGGCGTCGCCTCTGCGGTAGTGCAGCATGACCATTCCGACCTTCCCTCCCGGCCCCGGCGGGCGGAACATCCACAGGTCGAGCATGACGTCGTCGTCCACCGGTGCCGGCTCGTCTTTGGCGACGACGAGGCCTTTGTGCCTGAGGAAGTCGCCCCACTTATAGATAAGCCGGTAGGCGACGTTGCATTCCAAGAACCTGAACGTGAGCTCGTACGCGTCGCCGCCGCGGTCGTACGCCGTGAGCGGCAGCCCCGCGCCGTGCGCCTTCTCCTTTTCTTCCTCCGTCAGGAACGCGCAGAGCGGGAACTCGGCGTCGTCGGCGCGCCATCGCTTGCACGACATGAGCAGGCGTGTCTGCTGGATGTCCCTCACTACCGGAGACTGTGTAGTTACCGAGTGTCCCGACAATTACCGAGTGTCAAAAGTCGGGGCACTCGGAAAACAGTACTTACCGAGTGTCAACACTCGGAAAACATAAACACCCGGTAGTAGACCGTTTTACCGAGTCAGAACACTCGGTAACTTAAGACACTCGGTAAAACTACAAGTTTACCGAAGGGGTGCACTCGGTAAAAACAGCCACTCGGTATTGAGGTGCCACGTCACCTAGGATAGCAACCGTGCCCCTAAACGACGTCACGGCATGACATGTTTACCGAGTGTATTGGTGCAACACTCGGTAAACACTATCTTTTACCGAGTGTATTGGCGAAACACTCGGTAAAATTCAACCAAATTTCTTGTTTTCCCCTTCATTCTTTTTCCTCTATCCACATATGATATTTAGTACTCCATTCCAAAATATGGTGTTTATTTCGATTTATTTACTATATTTCACAAAATTTTCATTCTTTATGAAAATTAGGTACATATCGTGTAAATTTAATTGTAATAATTAAAATCGAACTCGATAAATCACAAGATTGGAAGAATTAACATTGAAGCATACATCTATGTTATAGAAAAAATTTCATAACGTTTTGGAAGTATTTTTACATTCGTCGCTGCCGAACCGGTACATCTCCCAAAGAGACGCTAAACATTCACAATGACGAGTATGATTTCTATTAAGAGTGAAATTCAACATTATGATTTGAACTTGGAATTTTTTAGATAGTAAATAGATGACATGAAATAGTTCATGTGAAAGTTTGGTGAATTTTAGGATTAAATTGGCATTTTTTCTTTTCTGTTTTGCATGAAATAATGGATCCTTTTACCGAGTGTGACCTCAAACACTCGGTAAAGGTTAGCCACGGCCCACCTGTCTGCCACAGTGGGCTGCCATGCTTCTGTTTACCGAGTGCCGTAGATCTGGGCACTCGGTAAACATGTACCAGGCCCACATGTCATTGGGCTGCGGTGCTTGAGTTTACCGAGTGCCGTACATCTAGGCACCACTCAATGTAAACATTAACACTTAGCCGCTTTCTCCCTCAAATCGTGCATGACACACACACACCGCACACGCCTCCCCACCGCTGGTGGCCGCCTCCTCCTCCACCACCGCCGCCACCCGGGCGTCCCCACCGCCGCCACCGGAGAGACGAGAGAGAGAGAGCGAGAGAGAGAGCAGCGGCGGCGGACCGGACGACGATCCCCTCCGCCGACGCCGCCCGTGCTCCCTCCTTCGCTCCTGCCTCATGAGGTGGGGTGGGGTGGGCCCCAGCAGCAAAGGGCGACGGCGAGCACTCTCTCCCTCCCCGACCGTGGCCTCCCCTTCCGACGTGTTCCCGCCGCACCGGGTGGCGACAAGGGACCCCGCCGCTCCCGTCGACGCCTGTGTACCTGCCTGTTGCCCACCTCTCCCCTCCGTCTCGGTGGCGCCCGTGATGCGATGGAATGGAAATGGATGGATCCGTGCGGGACGGCCCCTCGTTGCTTCTGACTGGCCGCCTTTCGCTGCTGCTCGGACTGGCGGCGCTCGGCGTCCACGGACCTTTGGGGATTGCTTGCGTGCTGTTCGTCATACCGTGTGGAATTCATGTCGATAGGGGATGTAGCGAGTCCGGCGGTTTCTCGCTTTTTTTCTTCCGAAAGTGAATAGGACACACGCTGAAAGCAGCAGGCTTCTCCCGATCTGAAGCTGAAATGCACACGCTGCACATATGTAAATGATACTAATTGATCAGCTAAAAGAGGAGACAATAGGCTTACCTTACTATTAGCCTCATGGAATATTTTGTTTTCGAAGTTGGTAGTAACCCTTCTGAGGTCCACGGTAGAGAGTCCAGGGAAAATGTGGTCCAATCTACATGCTCTGATTAAATTGAACATGTTCGATTGGGTTCAAAAAAGGATTGGACGTGAGACATCAAAGAAACATGCTGAAGTTATGTGTCCGACTGATGAGAAATGCATTAGTGGATTCTCATAGACAGAAATAAAGCTAGCTGATAACCAAACTGATCATCTTTATGCAGATAAAACATGAAGGAAATTTGAACCCGCGACACCAAAAAGATCCACATTTTAGAAATCATTGCAATATATTTCAAACCAAAAATGCCTTATCCACACATCAGTACACTAAAGAGAGTACGACTGATAAAGTCGTCGTAACAGTATGCATGAGTGGTGGATCGAGACGAATCGAATTAAGACACTGATGACTGATCTATCTCCAGTAGTTAGGCTGTCCCTTGGCGGTGTTGGAGGCTCCTCGCCACCTTTACTGTCAGTGTTGTAAGGTTTAAAACTCTTGTCCTCTTAATGAAAAACGGGTGCAAACCCGCTCGCGAAAAAAAAATATGGTAGTAGCTTTTTAAGACAATTAGTTGAAGCAGCCAATGCCGGGCACTAATGAAGCATGGTAGTCTTAAGCTAGAAAGAAGTGTTACTAACGTTTTACATGAAAGCAAAAAAAATGTGGTTCAAATGTACAGCAGTGATAAACGCACACTTCCCTTAACCCACATGAGGATCTGGTGTGAACTTTAAATGGACACAGGCACTGTCACACTAATTGTCTAGTATCTGGACATGCCAAGCAGTACAATGTAACTTTTTCTAAGTAGAGAAGTCGTAAGTAAGCTAATTTCGAATAAGCATGTTTTTTTATCATAACTTTCATATGAAATATTTTCTCTAAGTTACTGCTTCCTTCTTTAATTATAACTTGCAAAAAATTCTTTGAGTACAGATGAACACTTATTCTTGTTCGATAGTTTTGTTGCAATTGCAACCTCATTGGATCACATAGAACCTGCTCCACTAACTTGTTTGATTACATTCTATCCATTTATTATTTTCTTGTGATAAGTTTATTACAGTGTCATAATATTCATTTGTTTTCTTAAGGAAGGGGTCACCATCGCTCCCTAACTAACATGCATTTCTGAGCGTTTTTTCTTTCTTCTCCATTGTTTTCGATGATATGCACATCTAAAAGTTTCTTCCTATTTTCAAGGTTGGAGAATCCTAGCATCAAGCTTCTAGGAATTATAGTTGTTATTTCTACTGGAGTTCTGTTGACAGGTACAATATGCTTCTAAGATTTAACTGTTTGCCTGTCTTTGTTAGACTGTATTTTTCCTGCACTAATTGGAACATAAACCTTTAGGTGATGAACAAAAGCTTTACCTATAGAAAGGTGTTGTTAGGATACACATAGATATTCCACATATATATTACTAGTCTTTTAGAGTTCCAGGACAAAGCCCCAGTCCATTGCATTGCATCGGGACCCGATAAATTCAGCGTTATTACAGCATAATCAAAGTGCATGCCCTCCGGCTGAACATCCAGTACAAAACGTTGAGCAATGCCATAGAGTTAAGCATATGCGAGTTTCAGACTGGCTTTTGTTTTCCTCGCAAAGTTGACATCTGCACAATATTGCAGGAATCCACATCCTCTGTTGATGTTGTATTCTTATTTTTACTGGAGGAATTGATCTTATTTCTAGTTTTATTTGTAGCTACCGAATATGGCTTCCAGCCTTTCACTACATTCTCTTGGGAGTATTTCTTTTCTTTTTCTTTTATGCTTCTTTCTTTTCAATGTGTGTGCTTTTGGGTGTGTTTCTACCGCTCCCGTAGTTTTCTTGTATTTGTTCTCTCCTTAATATAATGACGGGCTGCTCTCCTGCTGGTTGGAGAAAATCTCATCATCCAATCTAACAAACATCTTCTATGTGAATCGACCAAGAACATGAATGTCTCTTTATCATCTCATATGGTTTTTTCTCTAGCACTACTACTCTATTGCTCTAAAGCGCAATATCGTCTATATGTTAGGATGGATGACCGTCGATTGGATGTACACGGGCTATCGGAAGAGGGGTCAATACACAAATGAATGGATTGGGAAGGCCAATGATTTCATGACGAAGGCATTTGCAAACGGACGGCAACATGCCCGGTGTCCCTCAGAGGGAAGTGTAAGAACAAGGCAATAAAAACATATGAGGAGATGACTAAAGATCTTGTCAACAATGGATTTGTAGAGAACTATACCCGTGGACCATGCATGGTGAACGCCATCGTATGCGAGAGAAGAGGTCGTGAGACAACGGATCGAGGAGTTTGATTCTCAAGCCGGGTGGCGAAATGTTAAATGACCATGACATGGCTTTCGATGAAGGAAGTGCAGAGAGCGTGAGCGAGCAAAATCGCAAAGGCGTTTTACGCCATGTTGGATGCGGCACAACAACCCCTTCACGGGCGCACCAATGTTTCTAAACTGGATGCCATTGCACGCCTAATGGTGGTGTGAAGTCCCGGTTTAGCTGGAGTAGAGAATCCTTCGATCAACTGTTGACAGTAGTTGGCACCCTACTTCCGGATGATCACGTTCTGCCAAAGAACACGTATGAGTCAAATAAAATCCTTCGTGCACTCAAGATGTCGTACGAGCAGATACATGCTTGTCCGAACGGATGCATCTTATTCAGGGGAGAACATGCTGACGATAAGTACTGTCTGAAGTGTAAGGCATCTAGGTACATTGAGTTAGAATCTGGTGATGGTCGGAAGACGCAAACAAAAGTCGGCGCAAAGATCCTGAGGTACCTTCCTTTCATACCGAGGATCCAACGGCTTTTCATGAGCGAGGAATCCGCAAAACAGATGACGTGGCACAAAACTGGACGCCGATACACTGACAAGATGATACATCCGTCCGATGGTGAATCATGGAAAAGCTTCGATCGGAAGCATACCGACAAAGCCGACGCGAGGCTCGTAATGTACGCATTGCAATCGGCAATCGATGGGTTCAATCCTTATGGAATGGGTTCTTCACCATACACATGTTGGCCCGTATTCGTCATCCCTCTCAACCTCCCACCTGGTGTCGCCTTTCAACGGCAAAATATTTTCTTGTCACTTATAATTCCAGGACACCCGGTGGCTAATATGAGTGTGTACATGGAGCCTTTGATAGACGATTTGGTCCGTGCATGGGACGAAAGGGGTAGTGACATACGACCGATTCACAAAGACAAACTTCAGAATGCATATTTGGTACCATCATTCCATGCATGACTTCCTGGCTTATGGGTTATTTTGTGGCTGGTGTGTTCACACGAAGATGCCATGCCCGATATGCAAGTCAGCTGTGGAGTTCTTTCGGTTGGAGAAGGGGGACAAGTTTTCTTCGTTTGACAAACATCGATAATTCCTCCCTCTTGACCACCCATTCAGGAGAGACAAGAAGAACTTTCAAAAAGGTGTCACAGTGGAAGACTCTGCACCGAAAATGATGATAGGTGCCCAGGTTCTTGAGATGTTAGATGGTCTTGTGGTCGACAATGAAAAGGGGGGCTTCATGGGATATGGAAAAGAGCATGCCTGGACACACAAGTCGTTCTTGTGGAAGCTTCCTTACTTTAAGGACCTCCTTCTTCCACATAACATTGATGTAATGCACACTGAAAAGAATTTCGCCGAGGTGGTCCTTCACACAATCATGGACTGGGAAAAGTCAAAGGACAATGTCAAGGCTAGATTGGATCAAGCAACGCTGTGCGATAGACCAAAGCTAAACATGTTGCCTCCCTTACGCGGGAAGTCATGGAAGAAGCCTAAGGCCGACTTCGTCCTAACGAGGGCCCAAAAGAAAGAAGTTCTTCAATGGTTCCAATCGTTGATGTTCCCTGACGGGTATGTAGCGAATTGGAGGAGGGGTGTGAACTTAAGTATCATGCGAATCACAGGGCTCAAGAGTCATGATTACCACATATGGATTGAGCGCCTTCTTCCGGTGATGGTTCGTGGCTATTTCCCTGATCACATCTGGCGAGTGATGGCAGAGTTGAGCATGTTCTTTCGCAAGCTATGTGCTAAGGAGATATCTCGGACCGAGATTGAAGAAATGGAAAGAATGGCCCCGGTGTTGCTCTGCAAGTTGGAGAAGATCTTTCCCCCGGCTTCTTCAATCCGATGCAACATTTGCTCTTGCACCTACCATATGAGGCAAAAATGGGGGGCCCTGTGCATGCCCGTTGGTGCTATCCAATTGAGCGATGCCTAAAGGTTCTTAGAACAAAATGCAAAAATAAATGCAAAATTGAAGCTTCCTGTGCAGAGGCATCCATTGTGGAGGAGGTGTCATACTTCACAACAAGATACTATGCCGACAACCTTCCTAACATGCATAATCCATCCCCTCGTTACAATGCTGCCGATAATCAGTCGACCCTCAGCCTTTTCCGAGGGCAACTCGGAAGTGCAAGTGAACCTACCTTGAAGATGTTGAGCCTAGAAGAGTGGCGCTCTATCCAGCTGTATGTGTTGCGGAACCTTGAAGAGGTTGGCCCGTACATTGCATAAGTTTTACACAAACTTGTTTCTTTTCTTGTCAATATTTCGCATGCACCCATCCAACCCTCTTGTTAACGGCCCGTTCTGAAAGAAATTTGTTCTCCTCTACCATCGTCCATCACGGAGGGAACCCACCAAGCGGAAGTTGAAACCCTTCTAAGACATGGCGGGAGAACGAAATCCCACTTTTATTTGTTGGTTCAAGGAGGAGGTACTTTGTTCTATTTCATTTGTTGTTTGTACTTAACTCTCAACTTGACAAATATATAACGAATCATCCTACTTGAACTAGCAGGCAAAACCCGGCGTGTCTATGAGTGCCGAGTTGAGGCAAGTTGCCAATGGATTTGAATTTAGGGTCAAGTCATTCTCTCGTGTAACGATGTCAATGGATATCGTTTTCACACAACTCAAAGACCTGAGCAGAGTCGGCCGAATCGAAGAACCACAAATACCGGTGTTTTCACGCCAGCACGAGATGGGTTGGACTACTATGGAATAATTGAAGAAATATACAAACTCAAGTTTCCTGGTTGTGTACCTCTTCATCCTGTCATATTCAAATGTCATTGGTTTGATCCAAAGAAGTGATAAAGACCCCTGAGCCAAACCAAAGACCGTCTTAAGGCGTATGATGTTGTGTACAAGGTATTGCCGCATGGTAAAGTACTCGTCCCAAACGATGATGATTATAACATCGATGCAAACACATATGACGGAGAGTTCTTTCAAGAAGAAGGATTAGAAGGGAGTTTTGAGATTGTCTTAGATGTAGATCTCGCAATGGAAGTAGACAATGATACGATCATTGTTGACGGGTATGATGGAGAGGAGGTTCACAACGCGAAGGACTTGTTATTACTTGAGCAACACCATTGAGCAGCAAAGGTCGCTAGTGATGAGACTTTGAGAGACGATCATAATTACGTCGACAATAGCGATGATGAGATTTTTGGCCCACCTATCGATGATCTTGATGATTATTTCTAGTACATGTAAGATCTGTAGTACTTATGGCAATTTTATACATGTATGATACATTTACTTATTTTGCATCTCTTTTATACATGTATGATACATTTACTTATTTTGCATCTCTTTTATACATGTATGATACATTTACTTATTTTGCATCTCTTTTATACATGTATGATACATTTACTTTTGTATATGCGTACTGATAGTTTATTCCTTTTGTTGCAGGTGATTGATGGTGGGCGGTGGAATCAGGAAGATTAGGTCGGTTATGACCTTACTGGCTGGTGGCGAGGGGTCCAGCCAGGGTGGAGGAGGAGGGCGTGCACAGACTGAGGGTGGAGGGCGTGCCCAGGGAGGAGGAGGACGACGACGACGAGGGCGTGCCCAGGGAGGTGGAGCCCAGGGTGGAGGAGGAGCCCAGGCTGGAGGAGGAGGACGGCGATGACGAGGGCATCGAGAGCCGACACCTCCTCCACAGGACGATGACGACGAGTTCGTAGTGGCCACGGAGGAGGATGAGGAGGAGGAGGAGACCAGGGAGGAGATAGAGGAGGCGGTGGAGGAGGCACGGAGGGAGAATGAGGCCGAGCGGGCTGAGCGCGAGGAGGATGCCGACTTGCTGGCAGAGGAAAATGGGGTGCCTACGGTTTGGGCTGCGAGGGTCGTCGCGCCCCCATTTCTACCCCATGAGAGACGACCGGTGATTCGACCCTCTGGAACTAAGTAAGTAATTTTGCATGTTAACACTACTTCTGTGTTTTTAAGTTATAACAGAAACTAATATTCAATCTCAATAACTTTGTGCGGGGATTGGGAAATGGTGATCCTAGGAGTCACTCTCGCCGAGTAAATGGGATCTGGGTCTTCGTGCGGTGGCAAACTACCCCGAGATGGTGAGGATCGATGGTGTTGTGCAGCCCGCCATGAAGTGGTCCCAGCAGCACGCCGCCAGTGATCGGGACCGATCAGTGGCAAGGGTGTTATAACAACAAAGGCCGATCGGGTGATGAAAGAGTCGTGGTACGTGTTCATCGCACTATCTTTGATAATAACATCACATTAATTGTATATTACCGATCGTATTTGCTTGTAGGATTACTACACCTTGGCGGAGGGAGTGCGTAGGGAGGGCCGCGGATGACGTGGTGAAGCAGTGCATGTTCACCGAAAGTGCGAGACCTCTTCTACGAGACAAAGCTCTGTGTTGAAGAATTTACCATGCCCGAGAGGACATAGAGTCACCAGAGCGCAGGCGGTGCACGCCTTACGACTAAGGAGCAATACTTGACGGTAAACATGAGATTACATCGTCTGCGATTAATTGCAATTGAAATTCATTTATGATTTGTCATGTGCTCGTAGTATGCGGTGTGCCTCCCGCTTGGTGTGCGGGATGGACAAGCTCGCTGGGAGGCCATTGTGGACAAGTGGTTGAGTGAGGAGTACGAGCAATATCACGCCCGACGCTCACGTTGCCCCGTTGCGATGATGCGAGGTTCCTCGCACAAACAAGGCCCCACTACCCTCAAAGAAATTTGCCCCAGATATGTACGCTGGATTTCATTTCGTTGTTGCTATGCTAACTTCTAAATGCATAATATCTTATTGTTGTGCTTCTTCCTGCAGACGCGGTTCCACCCGCCTGTGAGTGCGCCTCGTTCAAGGCATATGCCTTGGCACACAAGGGCAAGGCAAGGACCCCGACCGCGTCTACAACGCGGAGGACCCGCCGAGGCATACAAAGACAACCCGAGCATGCACAGGCGCCTCAAGCGAGTACACAGCGATGGCGGAGAGAGATCCATGGGTCGAATTTGATCCGAGCACCGGCTGACCTCGAGGGTGACATCGTCATGAGGTTGGGACGTGTAAGCCACACGGGCGGTACTATATGGGCAATGACACCATAGACACGGCCAACACTCAGACACTCGCCCAGATTAGAGCCCGGAGCACAAGTTTGAGTTCGGCCATACTCCCACGCTCACAGCCCCATGTGGTAGCACTCCAGGTTAGTTCTGTTGTATTCGTTGTCCATTCATTTTCTACTCGTTCTTTATTTGCATTCTAACTATGTGATAAATAATTGTAGGCCCAGATTGAAGCCTGCAGAGTCACAAGATGCCTCGCAGAGCAGCCTTCAGCCCTCGAGTGTCGCACCAGCCGAGTTAGGCTGAGAGAGAGGCGCGAGAGTGTGCCCGGCTTGAGGCCTTCAGTGAAAGCAAGGACAAGGTGATGCACGAGTACATGGCCCGCTTTTTCTCGTAGAGCATGGGCCGGCCTCCACCGCCTCCGCCTCTTGCCGGCCGATGATATCTGTTGGTGCCTCCACCTCCAGCAACGGCACTCCTGTGAGTCACTTAGATGCACTCTTCACTTTCGTGTCATATACCTTCGACTTATACCTTAGTTTGACCTACCATAGCTTACACCTTAGAATTTGCTTTGATCCGGATAACTCACATGTGCAATCTCATTCTAGGGACCTTCTACAATTTGGATCGAACAACGATATGCGGGGTGATCAAGACCTGGACTTGACTCGCTTTCTCCATGAGCCTCCGACCACGTGACATGTGCCATCCGACCTTGTTTGATGGGTTTGTATGTTGAACTGTGGACTTGGTTGAACTTTGTGGACTTTTGACACATGTTGATGGTGTTTGTGGACTTTGCATGGTGCTTGTCGACATATGTTGGTTATTGTGAGTGGATGTGACATTTGTGGACATATATGTGATATATATTGCCTATCTGTCATGTTATTATAATTTTCTATGATTTTGTTGCTTATTGTGATTTGGATATGCTTTGAAATAAAAAAAAAATTCTGTGGACATATTTTATCGAGTGTAGCACTTTTCGGTAAAAGCAGAGATTCTGCTGGGTTTTATCGAGTGTAGCACTCGGTAAAAAAAATGTAACGTAACCAAATTGGTTCTAATTCTGTGAATTTTGCCGAGTGTGCCATTTTTTACCGAGTGCCGCGTCCCGACTCGGAAATATTTGACTACTTTTTACCAAGTGGGAACACTCCGTAAAAATTATTTCCCGAAGTTTATTTATGGAATTGTTTTAATCACGAAATTGGTTATTCTTTTTACCGAGTGTTAGGAGCTACACTCGGTAAACATTATTCAAAAAATTTATTTATGAATTGTTTTAATCACGAAATGCTAATTTATTTACCGAGTCTGCTTGATCACACTCTCGTAAAAGTTGCCGTTAACTGGTCGGGTTTGGAGGTCGACGACCGTCAAGTCATAATTGTTTACCGAGTGTCATTTCAGCACTCGGTAAACCTACGTTTCGAGTGTGCCGATATTAGACACTCGGTAAAATAACGTTACCGAGTCGTTATTTGCCGAGTCCACTTTACCGAGTGTGACACTTGGTAAAGATTTTGCCGAGTGTGTAGCACTATTTGCCAAGTGTTACTCACACTAGTACCTGTCGCACCTGGTCAGAAACCTGCCGTAGAGGCGCACGGGGGCGGCGACGCAGAGGCCCCTCAGGGTGGTCCGCAGCCTGTCGCTCACGACGCCGATCCTGTCGAACGAGTAGTCCACGTCGGACCCGGCCGATGACATCCCGTCTCTCCCCGTGCCGCACCAGAACCAGGCGCCGCGGTCCTTCTCCTTCTTGGGTTTCGTTCGGTCCTTCTTTGCTGGCTTCTTCGGTTTCGTTCGTGGTTTCTTGGGCTTCGTCGTTCTGGATGGTGGTTGGAAGCCGGCCACGGCGGTGCTCCCGTGGGACCGGATGGCGTCACCCAGGAGCTTGCCAGCAGGAGGCCGGCGAGCGACCGCTGCGCATGCGCCGTCTTCGTTCACGACCGGCGTCTTCCCCTTGCGGCAACGCTCATTCTCCGCCCAGTCGACGGCTGGCTCCGCCTCACTACTGCTCGCCGACGACGCTGCCGCAGCAGCAGCTGCCTTATCCTTGTGCGAAAGCGCTGGTGGCATGCCGCCTAATGACACATGTGCTAGCTTTTAGCCTTGATGATGGAATTCTAAGGTAGAACATGAACGACATTTTTTTATATAAAAAACAAAAACAAATGAAACTCAGCACGACGAAACATGCACGTGTTGATTGATCCATCATTTCACTCAGGAGCTATTTAATTTCTTGAAGACATTAGCGTCGTCCCGGATGATCTTTTTTTTTTTTTTGAGAACACGTCTGTTGACGCGTTTTTCATTAAGAGGAGTGTAAAACGTTACAACGTGCACCAAACCGCTGCGCGAGCAGCATAGCAGCTGTGGTGTCCGCAACGCGACGCTTAGACAAGCCTTAGAGATCGAGGACACGCACCAAACGATCAAACAGCAGGATACACCAAAGTTACATCACATTATATTATTATAATATCGCGAATGCATGCTGCATGCAGCATTAGCTAATCTCAGGCCGACGTCGTCGCTGCCGGCGCCGGCGCGGGCGCGCCTCCCAGGCCCAGCAGCTTGGTCATGTCCTTCTCGCACAGGTCCGGGTGCGCCGTGAACGAGCACGTCTCCTTGACGTTGATCGTGGCCTCCGCACCCCACATGGAGACGGAGACGACGGCGAGGACGACGACGAGGCCGCGGAGAGCAGCACCACCACCACCACCACCAGAGGCGGCCATGTCGATCCTTGCGAGAGATGCAGCAGGCTTGCGGGTTGCAGCGGAAGGGGACGGACGGACGCCTGAATTTGTTTCATGGAAGCCTGGAGGTGCTCTCTTGTAGCGTGAGGCCGAGAGGGAATTCGCAAGCTCGGCATGCGTGCCAGCGTGGCGAGAACGAGCCGGAGACGCGCGTACGGACAGGCGACGTCCATGTCACTCGGTCAACGAAAAAAAGTGAGAGAAAATAAGATGATGAGAAAGAATTGGATTAATCACAACCGAGTTCTCTACAATAATTCACAGGTCATTTGATGCGGTACATACACTGGTATCATCATCGTCCTTCTCAAGCTGTTCCAACAACGATTCCATCGTACTTATATAGCTAGGCATGTGATGTTCTTTAATCATGTTGGGCGCGAGCCGTATCTTCCCGTACAAATCCCTCGGCGTCTCGTATATCCCAATGACCTCATCGCTGCCCGTGCCGTCGCCGGAGTTTGGGTCCGGCGGCGGGGGCAGCGCAACCATGTGGATGATCCTGCCAGGAGGGAAGAGCTGGCGCGACGAACAGCCCGCTGAAACCGGTTCTTTCTGCTTATCCTTTCCGGCGCCGTTCTGGTTCGGAGCTTCTTCTTCTCCTTCGTCTGTTGGCGAGGGCGATTGTTGAGTGTCTGATGCCGCGTTGCTGTCTGAACCTTCTTGTGATGTGAGGCCTGAATCAGCAGGCTTGGCACACATCAAATGGTCGTTGTTGCCTAGTAGAACGACCGTTTCTTCACAGGCAACAACTTGTTGCTGGATACAGTCAGTGCTGTGTCCATTTGCTGTAGGCGGTATGGTATTTGCCGATTCTTTGAGCAAAGGCTGCATGCCACAAGGAAAATGTTCTCAAAAATCATAATTCTAGTCTAAAACGAGAGAAAAGAAAACATAATCGTAGTTACTTATTTTTACAGCATGCTCACACTAATTTGCATGGCTTGGTGAAAGAAAGGGGCTTCCCAGAAAACTCAAGACATAAGCAGAAATGCACTTGGTAGGAGTTAATGGCACGGCCACGGGTTATCTCGGGGCGTGCCGGTCACCTCACTGGTGTCAGAGCTTTGACCCAGGCCCATTCGCTAAGACCTGGAGTGGTTGGCGACGGTATGGGTCTCCGTCGGGCGAGGCAGAGCCTACGGCCTCGGGGTCGGGCGAGACAGAGTCCTCCCCCAGAGGCCGGGCGAGGCGGAGCCCCCGGCCTCGGAGTCGGGCGAGGCGGAGTCCTTCCCCAGAGGCTGGGCGAGGCGAAGTGTAGACCTAAGGGTCTGGGCAAGAGGCAGCCCGTGGCCTCGAGGTCGAGACGAGTGAGTCCTCCCCAAAGGCGGGGAGGCGTGAGCTTGCGCACTGGGGTCGGTTGGAGCTGTAGTCACGCCTTGACTGCTCGGATGAATCAATGTTGATGGTTATTAGCTCCTCCTCTTCGGGTACCCTAGTATTGGTCTTCGACATCGGAGGAGTCAGCGTGGACGCTAACTAATAACGATACCCGACAAGTTCATTATGGTTCAAAGGCAAAGACCCAGTAGATCTCACTTGAATTATAGCCGTTAAAAAAAAGACTAGGCACAAGTCTGCATATGGCAAAACTATTTTTGTTTTATATTCTTATATACTCCATCTGTCTTATATATGTATTACTTTTGCTCTAAGCCAAACATTTCTAGTAGAGGCATGTTAGCTGAACATTAAAGCGGCTGCAACTGCAACCTTTTCGGTTCAAACTACGGTACTTAGCAACGGATGAAGAGCTATTGCAGCGAATACCTTCTCTATCTTTAACTATTAAAAATCTTAAAACATGAACCGGCTAACAAAATGAGGTTTATGTTTTTGGATTCACTATGGTAAATACTTTCATAATATATAGTTCATATTTTGTGAAAGTTGTGAAAATGATTGATTTTTTTTGAAACAAATCATCAAAGCTAGAAGTGTTTACTTTATGACAGACCTTTTTCTTTGAATCACAGTTGCAACATGTACGCATACGACATTTGAGGGAGTATGCAACTAGAGGCTAGAGCCTTGCTATCCGACCAAGAACAATGAGACTTTTCCCAGTGTGCTATTATAAAAGATCATAATTTTTTTGTGTGCCTCTGAAAAATTCAGTGGTCTTCAGCGTCACTATTTCAACTTTTTCGTGTCCTCCATGCCACTTCCGTCAGTTTGGGCTATAACGCCGTCAAACTGCAGGTGTGAAAAGACGAAAATACCCTTAAGTCTAAATGTGTTATTAATTTTTTTGAGCATCTTAACGACTTCAAATGAAAAAACTCAAAACTAGAAAGTTGTAGATCTCGTCGAGATCTATAATTTTCATATAAAATATATTTTCATTTAATTCCGTAAAAAAAATATGATTTGATATGATTAATATATCTTAGAAAAATCATTATTTTTTTGCGGAATTAAATGAAAATAAATTTTATATAAAAATTATAGATCTTGACGAGATCTATAATTTTCTAGTTTTGAGTTTTTTCATTTGAAGTCGTTAAGATGCTCAAAAAAATTTAATAACATATTTAGACTTAATGAAATTACAAATCTTTTTACATCTGCAGATTTCTTGGCGTTAAAGGCCAAAGCGAGGAAATGGCATGGATGAAAAAAAAGTTGAAAAAGTGACGTCAAGATCATTGAATTTAGAGTGATACTGTGAATTGCGATCTTTTATAATGACACACAGGGAAAAGTCTCAAGAACAATAGCCTTATTGAAAATTCAGGTGCAAAGAAATTACAGGGGCAGCAACGGCTACGTAATTTCTGTAATCCAATGACAATGCAATCCAAACGGCCGCCAGATCCTCGGACCGGCTATCCTCAACCATGAGTCCTTCGACCCTGCCCTCCAACAGCGACAAAATAGCAGGAATCCAAAACACACACACACACACAGCGACAAAAGACCAAAGGAGAAAACTTTGTATTGCCGTCCGATGCAGTCCACGTAGCGACAGATCTGAAATGGCTGTGCCAATGCGTGCCCGTTTTGTGAAAATGACCTCGAACAAATCCGAAATTGGATTGGATGGATGGAACCCACAGCCACAGCCACAGCGCTCGCAAGGTTCGTCGGGAAGCTTATCGACTATCGAGTGTGGTGTGGCCCATGTGGGGACGGGTGGGCCCAGGAGGACAGCGTGGATCACATGGGGGTGTCTATTTTTTTCACCTCTCATCGAGGTACAACTGCAGTATCTGTTTATGAACAGACATACACCAATACCATACACACTCACACACACCTTACTCACACCACATGTACACAAACAGACCCTACAACTATACCTAGATTTCAAGATCGTGTCCTTAAGGAGATCACCGAAACCATCCAAGGCTCCGTAGGCAACGGACGCGCCGCCTGCAGTATCTTATCATGAACAGACACACACCAACACCATACACACTCACACACACATCACTCACACCACATGTACACAAACAGACCCTACAACTATACCTAGATTCCAAGATCGTGTCCTTGAGGAGATCACCGAAACCATCCAAGGCTCCGTAGGCGACGGACGCGTCGCTGTTCCTTTATAGCTCCATGCGAGAGAGACTCACCTGTTTTTTTAGCCTGGACTCCTAGTGTACAAGTTATAGTATCTGTACTCAACACAACACACTCACACCACCACACACGCACACCCTTAGAAGCTACAACCTATATACCTCAAGCGTCATTCTGAAAATCATCGAAGCCACACGAGCCTCGTAGACAACGGTCACGTCGTAGTCCCATTGTAGCGTCACGCGAGTGTCCAGAACCTGCAAAATTATTTTTTTGAAAATAAATCCCACGCTGGGAAATCACTTAGCCGAGCAGGACTCGAACGCAGGACTAAGGATGGCAACGGGGATATACCCGTCGGGTATCGCCGGAACGTTCTCTTCCCCGCTACGGAGAATTCATCCCGTCCCCATTCCCATTAACTGTCTCAGGCATAGATTCTTGCCCATCCCCATACCCGTCGGGTATCGGTCGGGTAACAGATATACCCGATAAACAAGGACACTTGGGGTCGCAGTTTTGCAATCGGAGATGTTTCTTCTTCACCCGGGTATAAGTGTCGGAGTCTCGGAGATGGCGAGGAGAAGAAGTGAGGTTACAAAGAGGACGAGCAAAGGTGGCAAAGAGACCGAACTGAGGAAGCGAGAGGCACGAGTGCTCGTGAGACAGGCGTGCTTGTGCTGCTGGCGGAGATGGTGAGGAAAAATTGAACGAAGGTTCCTAGAACACACAAACTATATATATGACTGTTCAGATTTTGACCAAAATACATATGTTGAGTTTCTTTGGGTCTAATACTCGCAAGACAGCTCAAATAGTCGGGTTCCCCAACGGGTAACGGGGACGGGTAAACAGGGAACGTTCCCGTACCCGCTATACCCGTCGGGTATGGATTCTTTCCCATTTAGATACCCACAGATAAAGATATGATTCCATCCCATCCCGTAATGGATCAAATACCCATCGGTTATCGAATCCCTGTTGCCATCTTTATGCAGGACCGGTGGCTTCCACACCGGGAGGGCTCACCATCCGAGCTGAGGCTCGGTCCCGGCTGCACCTGTTAAATATGAAAAAAAAAACTTCGATGGGGATCGTGAGTCGAGCAGAGCTCGAACCCACGACCGGCCGCTGCACCACTGCAGCGTTTACCACTCGAGCTACGGCTTGATCCCATTGGCGTCTATTGGTCAGCTCGCTGCTCGCCCTCGGCGGCATGAAGCAGGGCGCAAACAGGCCGGGCGAGAATGATTGCTGGCTGGCCGCCCACAACACAAGCTCCCCCCGCACGGTTTCTCCGGCCGGACGCCGATACCGACTTGTGGGTCCGCGTCATGTTGGACCCGAATGGCCGCGGGTGGGTTGACGGTGGGCCGGCATCGCGTGGTTTTGGTGGCAGAAACGCACGCCGCCCGCTTGGGCTGGACTGGAGTGGCGTACTGACGTGCGCTGCGTCTGAAAGAACATGTGGGCCTATTTGCAGTGGGCCGCATCCAAATGATTCGATCTTCTTGTTGGAAGGAAAGGTCGCAGGAGTGTTTTTTTCTTCTTCTGAGAATAGGTCGCAGGAGTTTTTGAGAAGTTCTTGGAAGGAAAGGTCTCAACGTTCTTGAAATCACTTTGTTTTTGGAAGGGTATTTAAAAAAAGTTGAATAAAGGTGATTTTTTAAAAAAGAAAATTGTAGTTGAGGTACCTGTGGCTAGTCTAACCTGCAGGACAGCAGATTGTCTCAAGTCTCAAGGCATTCTCTTTGACTGTGTTTTTCTTTGTTCTTCCTTGCTTGTCAGGTAGTAGCACGGCTGCTGAGACATTACTGTCAGGGTCTCACGGCTCAAGGAGCTACAAGTTCAACGCCGGTGCTGTTTTTTAGCAGGGCTCATAGTAGGTTCTTGCCACACCTACCTGGCTTATTTCTTGGCATGGAGAATTGAGAATTCCAAGAGAGAACCAAACAGATGGGCGTAAGGTGTTGTTGGTTGTGAACAGTGAGAGCAGAGCATGCGATGATCCGTGCCTGCCTCTGCCAAACCAAGGAGTAATACTACTGAATGGGAATGACTGAATGTCGTCGCCGCCGACGGAACCACGTACGGTGCGTCATCGGGGAAACCGATCGATGTAAAACCAGAAGGACACGATGGACTACGTACACGACGACTTTTGCTCGCCGCAAGCAAGCAATAACCTGTAGCTAGCCTTGGCACGTTCAGGTAACAGGACAAGAGCGTAGTCCACGACTCCACCGTCCTGCCCATCGCTCGCGTGCTAGGTAGACATATACCCCAAGTAATCACTATGGTCAAGGAGACCACATAGGCCTATAGACTTTGAAAACATATTTCAGGTCAAAAATATCACATAGATCTATAAACTTTGAAAAACATATTTATGAGCCTCTAAACTTGTTAGATAGTGCATCAGAGCGTCTTCTAGTAAAGAGAACACATAAAATATTGTGTGTCAGCGAGTACCGTCATTGAAGAGTGTCCTACAGCAATTTCACCTATAGAGTAACTGTTACTCTCCATTCTAAAAAGAAAACACAAGTATACAATAGGGCTTTATTTGCTACAGTACTCTTAAATAACCTTAGAACGTCGATTTAGAAGACTAAATAACATATTACCACCTAGAAGGTAATCATAGAAATGATTTTTTATATATTATTTTAATCTGGAAAGGAGGCAAAATATATCTTTTAATTAGATGTCTATTAGCCAAATTATTGAACCCCATGCATACAGTAGTGTTGTAACGTTCACGTTAACAAATTTGGGAAACAAAAACATTTCTGTAACGTTGTATATGTGAACATCTTTTCTATGATCTAACTACTATACCTAATTTAATTTTCGTGCCTAATGTAAGATGACACTATGAAAGGTCTTGGTTTGGTTTTGCTAATTGAGTGACAACCTAGATGGACTAATATGTGTTTAAGTATAATACACAGGTGAATTAGGCCCCGTTTAGTTCCCAAAAAATTTTGCATAGTAACCGTCACATCAAATCTTGCGGCACATGTATGGAGTACTAAATGTAGACGGAAAAAAAACTAATTGCACAGTTGGATGAGAAATCGCGAGACGAAACTTTTGAACCTAATTAGTCTATAATTAGACACTAATTACCAAATACAAACGAAAGTGCTACAGTAGCCAAAACCCAAAAAATTTTGGATCTAAACACGCCTTTAGTCAACAAGTACATCATGTGTGAGCAACCTATGCCATGGAGGTGAAGATTTCTTAGATTTGTTGTAAGGCTCACACATGTGATGAAAAGAGCTCATTGCATATGAGATATGACATTGAGTCATATGACTAAGGTGGAGAAGATCAAGACAAGGCTTGGCTTGATGGACCGGTTGCAAGCATAAAGGGCAAGTTGGAGGCTTTGGAGCGATGGACCGTGTGGCGGTGAAGCTTGAGCAAGACTTGGCGCCGATGGACGAAGGCAACGGTGAAAAGCAAATGAGATCAAGATCGATGAACCAACAAGGTCACATGATGATATGAAGTGGATCATATCATTTGTTAATCAAGGTTGGTGCATGTGTTGCATCAACATCGGAGGAGATGGAATGGAATGCGCAAGGTAAAGGTATAACCTATTGGGCATTTTATTTCACCGGTCATAGGTATGTAGAGAAGTTTATGACCGGGTTTAGGATAGATGACCGTACTATAAAGAGGGACAAACTTGTTCGCATATCGGTCATCTAGTGCCACTCAAGTGATCTAACTTTGCATCGTTGCTAGGATCGAATGGTGTGGTGAATTGACCGCTAATCCTTTAGGAAATGTTTGTGAAAAGCTAACACACATGCACAAGATGGTGAACACATGGTGGTGTTGGCACATTTGTAAAGAAGAAGTTGTTTGAGTTGATTTGGATCAACTTGGAGAAGAAAAGAAGAAGAAAAGCGTTAGTTTGGGTTGTCCAAGGGTCGGAAAACGCAACCGAACTTGTAGCCAACGCGCAACCCTTCTTGGGGGGTGGCACCGCCCTTTCCGGTGTGCGCCGGACACCGTAGGGCGGTGGCACCGCCACCCTAGGCAAGGTGCACCGCCACCTCCTGCAGCATGCCCATTTCAGCACTGCCACCCTTTCGTATTCCGAGCATAGCTCTTAGCTCCGATATCCGATTTCGATGATCTAGAACTTTTTGGAAAGCTAATAAAATGCTCTACAAGTCTGAAGTGGTGGATCTCAATTTGGAGCAAGCTAGGGTCACTGGACTGTCCGATGACCATGGCGGTGTGGCACCGCCCCTTTTTTCAGAGAGGGGGAAAACTCGTTGGGGGCACCGCCACCCCTAGGGCGGTGCACCACCCCCCATGTCCGCCGCTAGGGTCCCAACAGCTAGTTTGAAATAGCCGTTGCAATTTGACAGTTGGGCACCGCCACCTTATGTCCGGTTCTCGCATGTTGCTGTCCGGTGACCACACAGAAATGTGCTACTTGGCTCCCCTGGCTCTATTTGGCTGAGGTTGAGCATCTTGGGGATGTGTTTCCCTTGTGTGTGCTTGGTTTGAGAAGCCTCTAACTCACTTGTGCTTGCGAGAAGTGCGAATCCATTGCGAGTGAGTGATTCTACTGCGTTGCATTGTGAGATTGTATCGAGTGGCACTAGGTGTTCGAGTTTCAAGCTGGTGATGCTTGTTACTCTTGGAGGTTACCACCTCCTAATGGCTTGGTGATGGTCTCCGTCGAAGCACGCAAGGAAGATTGCGCGGTGCTCTGGAGAAGTGATTGTGAGGGGTGTTGTGCTCGCCCCGCGGGAGCCGCGAAGAGGAACTCTAGTTGTGCGTGTCATTAAGCTACCCTCACTTTTGGGAGATATTCTTGCGGTGCCCAACATGTGGGCTTGACGGGTGATGCCAATTAGCCGCCGAACCACCAAGTGAGCGGTCGACACAACGGAGACTAGCGTGTTGACAAACACGTAAACCTCGGGATAAAAATCACCGTATCATTCTTGTCTTCCCATTGGTTTGCATCCCCGTTACATAAGTTTTTTATTTACATTTATATATATTGTGCTTGTGTAGTTGCTCTTGTAATTAGTTAGCTTGTATAGCTTGCTAGTTACCTACTTGCTTGTGTAGCATAGAAGTAGCTCCCTTGCGTGACTAATTCGGTTTGAGTAACCTTGTTGGTCATATTGTTTAGTTTGTGTAGCTAAATAATTTGCGCTCTCTAATTTGGTTTGTGTAGCCTTATTATTGAGCATTGCTAGTGCGCTTAGGTGGCTTTGTGCTTTTGCTTACTAGCATGTGTAGGAGCTCTCGCGTTGCTTGAATTACTACTGACATAGGTTTGTGTGACTATGCTCCTAGAATTGGTTAGGTAAGCTCTAGCTAGCCTGGCACCTTAGTTGCTAGTTTATGATCCTTTTAGATGCTTGAGAACATAGATAGAGGGGTGTAGTCTTGGCTAGATCGTTAGTTTTAATTTTGTATTTGTTCCGGTTAGCCGGTGCAATTAATTTTGGAAAAGACTATCCACCTCTATAATCCGCCATCTCGACCATACACATTGGTGTAACGCTGATTTGTATCTAAAAATATAAAATGTGATCCCAACATGATTTGGTAATAATGGCCCTGTTCATTTCGCTGAAATTTGGCTTATATTGATTGTTAAGCTAATTTGTTGTGAGAGAAAAACATAGTTCGTTCGCTTAAAAGTACCGCTGAAGTAGTGCTAAAGAACATAAATTTTTTATTTGATGGAACGTGACAATGAATGGGAAATAGAAATTGGTTTCACTTCAACGTAAAAATGTTATTCATCGTGTGATTGTATTGTAACATTTTTTTTTGTTGCGACGTGACCATGCCTAATTAAGAAACATAAAATAGCATGTCATGGAAAGTTGATTTTAGACTGCAAATTTTTCTCTTGCCTGGTGGCCTTCCATAAAGTGCGCAGCAGTTGGTCGCAACCAAAAGGAATGCACACATGGAGATAAAAGGAAGCAATCGATTATTTATTTTTTCTTTTTAATAATTATTGTTTCTTTTTTAATAAATATTTTATCTCTCATAATATTTGAAGAACTAGAATAATGTTAAATCAAACAATTTGAAGTTGGACTAAACTTATTTAGATATAAAAACATCGTTATTTTGTTTTATATTGAATAAGTAATATTAGATTCATCATAAAATATATCTTTATAGTATACTATCTGGAGTCATTCATGCTGACAATATTATCTACAAGCTTATTTAAACTTAGAATAGTTTGACATTGGTACAACTAGAATTGCATCTCTTTGGGGGAAGCTAGTATGGGGTCGTTTGGGAGAGCTCCAGCTCCAGTTCTCCGAAGAGAATCATTTGTAATCAACCAAACGTTTAAAATGCCAATTAAGAATCATTTCTCCATTTACGCTGAGAGCTGGGAGCTTAAAAAATCTACTTCACCCTATTCCGTGTTACATTCCAGTAGGGATCAGCAAAGAATCCATTCTTATCAGCTCTCCGCCTCGCTTCCTCCTACGAATCCAATAAAATCACTCGATGGAGAATCAAGGAGCAGACCTGATTAGGGAGCTGTTTGGTTTGCAAAATTTTTGGCAAAATACTACTGTAGTATTTTCGTTGTTATTTGGCAATTAGTGCCCAATCATAATCCAATTAGGCTTAAAAGATTCGTCTTGTGGATTTCGTCTAAACTGTGTAATTAGTTTTATTTTTTATTTATATTTAATGCTTTATACATATGTCTAAAAATTCGATGTGACGAAGAATCTTGAAAAATTTTGCAAAATGAAGTGAAACTAAACTGGCCCGAGTTGTCTTGTCATTTCGCTGCGTATCAATCTCTCTCCAACGTCCGAAGAGGAAAGCAAAACTTGAGGGAGGACTTTATCACCAAAATAAAAATAGAGGGAGGAAACGTCAAACGTGCACGTACGGTACGGGCACCACACACGGTGATCAGCTCGAGACGGGAAAAAGAAGAGAAAAAAGAAGCGTCCTCTGCTCTGCTCGGCGCGCTCCTTTTTGTCTCTGGGGTTTGGTTTCGAAACGGCCGCCCCCGCAATCCCCGCAGAGGGGACCCAGCGTATCGATCCCCCCAACCCAACCGCGAATCTTCTCCCCTTCGCATTTCTCTTCCGCATTCGCACGCACGGCGACCCAACCGCCCGCGCCGAGTACACCCCCGAGACAACCATCACCCCAGGCGCCCCCGGATCCGATCCTCCTACTCGCTTGCTGTTGCTGGGTCATGGCCACGACCACGCACGGCGCGCGTACGTGACGTGCGCACGTGCATGCGCTCTCGGCCTCGATCGCCCACTATGACTAGCGCGCCGTGCCGTGCCACCACTGGGGAGTCTGCTGGGAGTGGAGTTGTGGGGTGATCTTGGATTGCAAGCGTTCGCCGCGCTCGTGCATGGCCGCCATCCCCCGCCGATCGCGGATCGTCGTCGTAGTCTAGATACCAGTTGGGCGGGCGCGGGCGCGGCCGGGGCTAGCGGGCGGGCGACCGATCGATCCAGCAACAATGGTGGGCGTTGGCGTGGGGCGGGACGCGGGCGCGGACGCGGCGGCGGCGGCCAGGGCGCAGGCGGCGCGGGAGGTGTGCGCGGCGTCGGCGGCGTTCGCGTCCTGCACGCACCGCCGCCGCCGGTCGTCCCCGTGCGGCCCGCACTTCGTCGACTGGTACCTCATCCTCGCCGTGAGCACTTCGTTCCACTCCCTCCTCCAGTCCTCCTCCCTCCCTCCGATTCATTCACCCCACCCATTCTGAGTCGTTTCGGTTCGTGGCGCCGTGCGTGCACCAACGCGCAGATCGGCGAGGCCGCGTCGGAGGACGCCGTGCGGAGGCGGTACCGGCAGCTCGGTGAGCACGCTCAATCTCGCCACGCCGTGGGCGCAAATGGATCTCTGATTCGTTTTGCTAACAGCTCATTTTGTTCCGTGGGTTTGGACGCACGCACGCACACAGCGCTGCAGCTGCACCCGGACAAGAACAGGCACCCCAAGGCGGAGGTGGCGTTCAAGATCGTCTCCGAGGTACCGTACCACACCACCCGCATTCCATTCCCCAATGATTTTCTAATGAATTCTTCCTGCAATGCCGCCCCCTCCTCAATCCTTGTGACGCTTTCGCCTCATCTACTTTGGATTGGAATCGCCTCGTCTGCTTTGGATTGGAATCTCCATTTCCGTGATCCACTCCAAAGTCCTAATCCCAACAAGTAGCAGTTATTCGAACCAAGTCAAATTTGTGTCAGCATTTATGTATCAAAATATATCTAAATCTTAAGGATATGTATTTGATATACAATATTATAGATGGTAGTGCCTTTTTTTCTTATAGATATAGATGTGGTCAAATTTAAAATTGTTTTGCCTCTAAAAGAACGAGAATTCTTGTGGGAGAGGAAACATGCATAAACACCGGCAACTGCTAGCACTAGCAACTTCTGCGTCTCCAACATGTCGTCTTGCATTGCATTGCATTGCATTGCATGCGTGCGTTGGATTCGCCATATACCATAGAGATTAGAGAGTTACAGATACTGCTCATGGCCCTTAATGGAGTCCTCCACACATCGCCCGTGCCGCCACGGTAGCTAGTACTTACGCGGCCGGCCGTCGTGGTCCGGTCCGATGCGACGCGGTGCCGCCGGCTGCCGTACGTGTACCGGCGCTTCGAATCCGACCTCGTCACGCACCGCTGTTACTGCCACCACCACTACTCCTAGCATTTACAGCAATCATGTGGATTGTGGAGTGGAGTGGTGGCCTCTAACTGTGTAATTGATCTCCGCGTGCACGCAGGCGCACGCGTGCCTGACGGACCAGGCGCGGCGGCGGGCCTTCGACACGGAGCGGCGGGGAAGCTTCTGCGCCGCGTGCCACGACCGCCACGCCGCCAGGTGGTCCAAGCCGCCGACCCTCCGCGCCGCGGCAGCGGCGGCCAGGAGCAGCAAGGCGGCGCAGGAGGTGCAGAGCCGGCTGCGGGACGAGTGCCGGGTCATCGACGGCTGCCTGCGGGCCAACGACGCCGCGGCCCGCGCGCGCCGCCGCCAGTCGTTCCCGCTCTTCGACCCCTCCGACAGCCGCCGCTTCCCGGACTACCCGCACGTCCGCCCGCCGCAGTTCGGGCTCGGCGGCGCGGAGCTCCGGCGGTCCGGCGAGCGGCTTGGTCGCCCGGAGGTGGATCAGCAGGCCCTGAATCGGAGGTGGTGCAGAGACGGCGGCGAGTCGCCTGTGTACCAGATCAGGACGGCGGCGACGGAGCGCACCGAGAGGTGTGCATGGTGAACTCGTCGCGTCATCAACATGAGCAGCAGGGATTTCCTTTTTTTTCCGTCTCATTCTTTTCCAGTTTTTCAGCTCGAACAGGAAGTATCAAACAGGGGCACTCTCAAACTCCTGAAAAGTGCACTATGTAAAAAGAAGATTTCTCGTCACATCAAATTTACGGTTCATGCATGGAGTATTAAATGTAGACAAAATCAAAAACTAATTGCACAGTTTGATTGTACTCTGCGAGACGAATCTTTTGAGCCTAATTAGTCAATGTTTGATAATAATTCACAAATACAAACGAAATGCTACAGTGAAAAATCTTGCACTGTGTAAACTTTACACCTTCCAAGTTTGACCAACTAAACAAGGCCCAGCTTTAGACCAGAAATTCTCGTAAGGATACAGATTACAGAACAAGCAAGAAAAGCATTACACCATTCACTTGTTGACATGAACAATTTTTTTTTAAACGAGACCTCGTCACGATTTAGCATCATGGGACCGAGAAATATGATGTATCACAAACGCACTCGCTCATAGTTTGTTAAATTTGAAGTTAGTAGTCCACTACCGCCTTATTCCTCAAAAAGTTCTATATAACATCATGAACTATTACCAACATGAATAATGTTAGGTGTTGCTGCATATCACTGTTGTGGCATGAACATCAATAATGCTGAGCAACATCTATAGAACTCACAAAATTTTCTTGTTAGTTTTTTTCCTATGCAAATGCATCTATCATAAGCATCATTGCATTCATGCACCAAATTTGTGCGCTGATGCTCCCAAGAAAAAGAGTAGAGAGCTCCATATCTTTATATTCCTGATCAGGCATGTAACCAATGGAACTGACAAACGAGCATAGAGTTTTATATCTTTGTGTTGCCGATTATGCCTGCAACCCAAGGAAATAAGAAAAGAGACAAGGCTCTAAGACCTGTTGCTAAAAACACGTGTGAACGAAGTATACAACAAGAGTTAAGGCTCACAACAAAATGAGCTAAAGCTCAATCATTTTGTGTCGTCGAAAACATGAGCGCCAAAAGATATGAAAAAAGTCATGGTTCTACGTCTTCATGTTGCCTAAAAATTGGGCATAAAAATAGAGTTGTCAAAGCAGAAGAGGAGGAGGAGGAGGAGGGGACATTGAAAGTGCATCTAGCCCTTTAGTGGGTTTTGGATGATTGAATAATAATGTGATTAAAGGTCTAACCGTTTTACTAAGTGTTAGACAGAAAATGGGTTATCTCACAGGTATTTGATAAAAGCTAAAATGATGTGTTGTTGTATAAACAATCTAGTTCAAGCACAAGACAACAATGCAAATGTAATTCATGCAAGGCTTATTCATTGTGGGATATCTATGATTCATGAGAAAGCAAGCACGTTAAGAATTGGTTGACAAGACATGAGGGATTGCTTATAGAATGGTCTCATATTTGAAGCTTGCCAAACAAATAAAAGGATGGATCATGGACCTAATAAATGATTCAACACAAAGTGTGACTTGATGGCTTGAGATGGTGAATATAGCAAGGAAATGCTTCGAGGTACTAAGCAAGGGTGAAGGGCAAGCGACGGCTTGGCGACCGAGGAACCTAGCTAGGGTGAAGAAGAAAGTACTTGTATTTAGTTGAGATACTAATCAAATTATGATGGTCACATTGAAGTGGAGGATCAAATATATTGGATAAATCGTTGGAAGTGACTTGATACATTTGAAGTTAACTCATATTCATTTAATGGAATCAAATCACGTGCTCAAGATGGCTATGCTTAAGAAGAAAATCAAAATTGACATGGTGACATCCTCACTTGATGAAGATTGAGAAGCTAAGGCATTTGGTTTGAAGGAAATCAACTCAAGCGCTACAAAATCCGTTTTCATTTGATCTTGAGTAAATAGGTATGTCGTGCTATTAAGAGGGATGCATCATGTTGATAGATGGTTATTCATAAGTGCTCAAGCCAACCTATGTGAAGTGTGAGTGAGAGAGAGACACTAGAACTAACTTGACCTTGTTGTGGCTAGAAATCCTGGACGTGTCCGTTATTGGCCTGACCGCAGCAACTTTCTTGGTGTTCTCGGTTTGGTTCATCGGAAGTCTCGACAAGAGTAGGGAGTTCTGAGAGTCGGAAGTCCTGGCAAGAGTCGGGAGTTCCGATGGCTCGTGCAGCTTCTAACGGTCCTATTTTTAGTATTGTGCTAGCAATACCGGACGTGTTCGGTATTTCAACGGCTAGAAAACGGCTAGTTTTTTAGTGGGGTCTATAAATACCCCCAAGTCTTCATCTTTGGAGGCTGCTGATTCTGCTGACTTCTATACACATTTTTTGAGCCTTGAGAACACTCTCCAACCTTCTCTTAGTGATTGATTGATCCATTTTGCAAAATTCATCTTATGGGTTGAGTGAGATTCAAAATAGAGAGCAAGACATCCTTGAGCATTTGAGCATATTTGTCGATCTCCTGATTTGCATTTGTTACTCTTGGACTCTTTGGTCCCAAACGACTAGACATTGCCGGAGAGCACCCAAGAGATTATGGTGTGTCTCGGAAAGTTTGTAACGGTTCGATTCCACTGTCGCAAGAGAAGGGATCAACTAGTGGAAGGAGGAAAAGGAGTTGAAATAGACTCCGGCTAGAGTGGCCTTCATGGTCCTCTAGAGCTAACCTTCGCTGGGTCGCTCGTAGCCCCCTCAATGGAGAGTAGGACTCAACAGACTCTGACTTCTGTAAAACAAATATCGTATCTCAATTTGTCTTCATTTGATATTTGTGTTTCACTTGTGGTATTCGAGTTATTGTGCAGGCTCTCTGTCATTTTATTCTCCAGTAGGTACCTACAGCCTGGATCAAAAAGCAAAATCAAAATAAGTAAGTTGGGGGACTAAGCTGACGAACCCATGAATATTGGACCTATTCGGTATCAATACCGGACGTGTCTGGTATTTGGAGCCTGCGTTGTTTTTATCTGTTCTTTGCTCTAACTCTTGTGTTGCAGGCTTATGGCTCTTGGACTTATTTAGTACATGTTATATACTCTGTGGTTAACTCGTGAGGGGTTTACTTTCTCTGATTTAGAATTTCCGAGTTATAGAAAATTCCAATACTAATCGTTTCTGCATTTGAAGGTGTTAATTTTTAGAAATGCCTATTCACCCTCATCTAGGCGATATCCTCGGTCCTTTCAGACATGCAGCACATGAACTTATCCTAAAGTCAGCTTATCATGAAAAAGGTGGATGCCCATCTTAACATGCTTGGTACGATGATTATGGACAAGATTAGCGGTCATCAGCGGCGGAGCTTGACGTAAAATCAAGGAGGGTGTAGGGTCGAGATGGCGGATTAGAGGGGGGAAAATAGTCCTTTCTAAAATTAATCATACCAGCTAACCGAAATAAATACAGAATTAAAACTAATGGTGTAGCCAAGACTACACCCTTCTATCTAAGTTTATAAGCATCTTAGAAGATCCTTATTAGGCAATAAAAGTGTCGAGCTAGCTAGAGCTCACCTAATCAATTCCAGTAGCAATGTCACACAAACCTATGCAACTAGTACTCAAGCAACCGAGGAGCTCCTACATAATCTAGTAAGCAAAAGCACAGAGCCACCTAAGCTCACTAGCAATGCTCAATAACAAGGCTACACAAGCCAAATTAGAGAGCGTAAATTACTTAGCTACACAAACTAAGCAATGTGACTAACAAGGTTACTCAAACTAAATTAGCCACACAAGGGAGCTACTTCTATGCTACACAAGCAAGAAGGTAACTAGCCAACTACACAAGTCAACTAATTACTAGAGCAACTACACAAGCACAGGTGTTTGAAAGTAAATACAAGCTTGTGTAAAGATGATGCAAACCAACGAGAAGACAAGGTTGACATGGTGATTTTATCCTAAGGTTCACGTGCTTACCAACACGCTAGTTCCCGTTGTGTCGACCGCTCACTTGATGGTTCGGCGGCTAATTGGTATTTGTAACACCCTCGGTGTTACGCCCTAAATAAATTACTAAACAATGTCATGAGCATCATGTTTACGTGATAATACATGTGATAGAATGAATAAATGAAGTATTGCAACCTAAAATGATCAATAAAAATGATAAACGAGAAGCTATTCCATAACTTAGGCAATTATCAAGTAGGGTTTTAAACCAATTTTTATGGAATAAAATACTATAGAACATGTGTGTGATGCTTAAATAAAGTTTGAAGTACAAACTTTGTAGATGACAATGAAATACTTGCTATAGAAAAATAACATTGCTAGCTAACATTTCTAATAGCCTAAAATGCAACTTAAAATCAAATTCAGCTCAAGACCTAGAAAAATTCTTAAATCCAATAACAGTATGGCAATGCTATGTTGGTGAATTAATTCTGAAAAAATTATTTAAAGGTCAGTGCTATGTTTTTGCTCCTTATGGTAGCCTGTTGTACCTCGTTCAGCTTGGTCAAGGTGGTTTATTGGATTAGTGTTGAGAGACGCTTTAAAATCTATGCACAAACACAGTCTCGAGCTGTCTGGCCTATGCGTGCGGTCACCACGCGCGGCCGCTCTGCGTCGCCGTGCCGTGCTCGCCCGCTGTCGGTGTAGAAAGTGACCAACACGTAAATATTTGTAGTTTTGTCGTACGTTGTGATCGGAGGTGGCCTAGCACTCAATGACACAGGGTTATACTGGTTCAGGCAACATGCCCTACGTCCAGTTTGAGTCGGTCGGTGACTTTATTCCTGAGCCCAGGTGCTCGAAGTTTGCAGTGGAGTTACAAATGAGAAGGAGAAAGATGGGGTGAACGAGAGGTCCGGTCGGACTCTGGTCAGAGGAGTCGATAGTGATGGGAGCTCCGCTATGTGTTAAGTGAACTTGATCGATCTGATTGAATCGACTGAATGAATCTATCTATTGGGAGAGAGCACATCCTCTTTTATAGATGAAGGGGTGGCCTTACAAGTGAGAGGGAGAGAGTACGTATGCTACTAAGTCTTGTCACCCACGCCGACGAGTACAGGATGATGGTAGGCGCCCACAATACTGTTCAATGTCAGATGCGCGTGGGAGGTTGGGTTGTCTTCTTCGGGTATGGCAAACGTCGGCACCTGCCACACTGTTGATACCCGGAGGAATGTAAGGGGTTTTACCATGTTCCTCTGGTATGGTAAATGCCGGCGCCCACAACACTGTCGATGCCTAGAGGTTGTCTGGTATGGGAGTTAATGACGCCCACAACATTGTAGGGGAAAATGTCGGCACCTACAACAGTGTTTGAGTTCTATCGTGCCAGGAGGGTCATAGGGTACTGCCTAGCAGGTGCACAGGGTACGGTTCCTGGTACTGCGGTTTGACTTGTGCGCCCTGCCTTACTTTCCCTGTTCGTTTCCTGGTCCTTACGGAGCGAGCGTCCCCGGTCGGTTAGTCCCAGTCGGCTTTGAATGCGCCAGTTGGAGAAGAGTAGTGAGCAGGGGTTTGGTGCTTCCCCAGTTGGAGATGAGGGTTGGAGTCAAAAGTAGTGCTTTGTCTTGGCCTTCTGGTCGGAGAGGCCGTCCGAAGGCGGGCTGGAGACCGAAGCGAGCGCTCCGGTCGGAGAGGCGGGCCAGAGTCTGAAGCGGGCGTCGTTCCTCCTCGGCCAGGCCTTTCGGTCAGAGATTGGATCGTCCTTCTGGCCTGTCGTCTAGGTATTTGGGCCGGCCCATGAGTTACACGTTGCTCGCAACGTTGTCCGTTGGGTCGAGCCTTTGTTGGGAAGCCGGTCCATGAGGGACCCTAGGTTTATGAACCCGACACCCACGCTGGCCAGCTGAGGCCAAGCGGCTTGGCTACAGTCTGGCTGGGCTAGCTGCCATGCCTATCGCTGGCCGCCTGCTTGGCCAGCTGCTGCCCACTACGCCCCGACGGCCGCCGCTGCCGATCTGCTGCCCCACCCGGTGTCACACTGCTGCTGTGCTGCTGCCCTCCCTGCCTCGCACTGTGGCACAGCCACTACCACTACTGCTCGCCTCACCGCGCACGTGGCCTTGTCCCTGCTGCCGGCCCCGTCGCCTCGCCATTTATGGCACAGCGGCCGCACATGTCGTGCCCGGTCGTGGGCGCGCGCACGTTCCCTCTGGCCATGAAGGCCCATAGCGCTTACATGGGTGCCGACTCGCTAGTGGATAGTCATGCACTGCCAAGGCGAGGATGAGCTGAGCTCTGACTTACCCCCTCCCCTCTCTCTTCTCTGCTGCCATGGTGGACTGAGCCATGCCATTAAAACAAGCAAGGAGAAGTGACCATCACCTGATTCATCACATCTCTGTTTCTGCTTTAATTTTGGAGCTTTTCCCCACCACCGTGCCGAGAAGTGGCCATCACCTCATTCATCGCATCTCTGGCTAGGTGAATCAGGTGGTGGGGAAAAGCTCCAAAATTTTGTTAGGTTCCTAAAATTGTGATCTATCTGTTGGTGTATTTAGTTCATGTTTATATGTGTTGACACTGGGAACTATTAAATCATTTGAAAGTGCTTCATAATATTAATTTAACTATTGTAGGAATGTTTGTGGTGAATTGATGATAGTTTTGATCCTAAAATTTTTATAGCAGTTTTATTGTATTATTATGTGCTCACTGTAATTTTTGTAGTTTTAGAATAGACTAAGCATTAGGGTAGTTAAATGCTCTTTGTTCAATATACATTAAATCACTAGTAGAAATAAAGTTATATCCTTAAATTGCCAAGCTAAGGGTTTGTTAGTTGAACCCAACACTTTGCTTGATGAAAATGATAGTTAGCTTAGTATCTTAGTCATTAGAGCTATCTTAGTAACTTAGTATGCGTATTCTTATTTTAAGAGTTGTTGTTGCCTAAATGCTAAATATTGCATCATCATCGCATGCATGTAGAGAACGAGTTGGCGGAGATTGTGACCACCGGTGATTATGAGTTCGAGGAGATCGTTGAGGAGTACGAGGAGGAGATTCTCGTGCAGGAGGAGGCCCCAGAGCCGCCACTAACTAACTCAGCTGACACCACGCCTGCCCAAGGCAATCCCCGGTGCATAACCTCTATTTTATAATTCACCGTATATATGTGTGTTGTTTACATTACAGGAATTTTATGGAAACCACATGCATAGATATACCTGTCATAAGAGTCTTACTAGTGCAGGTTCGAGTAGCTGCTATGCTTAGGCTTTCCGTAGCGTGGGTAACCTGCCGTTACTCACAATATGTGATTATTATTACTCTCATAATAAAATGATGAAAAAATAGAGACCGAGCAGGGCTATGGTATGGATTATGGTGGGTGTGATGAGTTGTGTCCTGCGGCCATGGGGCTTAGCTTGCTTACACTGTTTTCCCGGTCCGTGTAGATTGAGGATCGTCCATTGCTATGGATGGTAGTCAGGTCACAGACTTATTATCCTGAGCACATACTTGCTTATGGGAGCGGGAAGGCTCGTTACGCCCTTGTTGTGGGTTCAGGCTCTTTTTGGACCGACTGATTGGAGGCGGGGAAAGGTGGAGGTCTGAGAACCATATTGAGACTGGGTCTCAAATGTGGGGGCTTGGAGTCCAAGTTTGGATGGGGACCTGGACCCTATGACAGGAGTGGAATGGGTTGGTATTGTTTGTGCCTGGGGTACAAACGGGGCATGTGTTTTGGGGTATCCAGCTGGGATACATTAGTTATGGTCTAGCACCGTAGTAAGAACTGAAAGATGAAAGATGGTGAAATGGTTCTGATTGCTTAACCCTTGATTGAAAATAGAATAGGTGCTTACCTAGAAAGGTTAGCTAAGGAAGTAATCATGACTGCTAATAAAACTTGACTGTAAGGATGAACTATTAGTAATGCTTTCTGCAAACAAAAAGAAAACAGCAAACACATATTGCCTATCATATCCTTGAGAGCCGAGAAACTATTCCCACTAGTCGGGTAAGTCTTACGAGTACATTGTGTACTCAGGGTTTATTTTACCCCTGTTGTAGGTGCAGTTTGAGGAGTAGCTCTTGTGTGGAGGATTCTTCTGATGGGTACAGACGGATCCTTGTATCATTTCTGCTAAATGTTTATTTTCATTCCACTATTTAATTATCGCACTCTAAACTCTGGTATTGTAATAAATAATTTCTAAAAACTCTTGTTGTATGAAATGGACTAAGTATTGTAAGCTCGTACTCATTATGGAATTTTGTATGTAAAACATGGATTGTTTCAAGTTCTCCCTTGGGGTGTGCTCGACGGAACTGTCTGATGTAGATCACTTTTGAGGTGTTTAGTGTCTAGTGGAAGACGAGCACCTCCGAAAGCGTGTTATTTCGGATGGTTCTACCACAGCATCACCCGCCAAGCCCGCACATCGGGCATCGCAAGAACCTACCCCAAAAGTGAGGGTAGCTCAATGACACGCTTAACTTGAGTTGCTCTTCGCGATCCCCGTGGGGTGAGCACAATCCCCCTCACAAATCCTCATCCGAAGCACCAAACAATCTTCTCGCATGCTTCAACGGAGTCACAAGCCACCAAGTCATCTAGAAGGTGGCAACCTTCAAGAGTAACAAGAACCATCGGCTTGCAACTCGATCACCTAGTGCCACTCAATGCAACCTCACGATGCAATCGCACTAGAATCACTCACTCACTCAATCGGATGATCACTATCAAGCACAAGTGACTTAGAGAGCTCCTAAGCACCACCACATAAGCCACCAAGGCTCTAGTGTGCTCATCAACCAGCCCAAGGCTAGCCACCACTTCTATTTATAGCCCCAGGGGCTAAAATAGCCGTTACCCCTTCACTGCTAGAAATTCACAGCGACCGGACGCCTCGGTCATTATGATCGGACATGCTAGGCCCTGTGTCCGATCACTCTCGGCAGTCCGCGTGTCATCTGCATTCAATTAGGGCTGCCCGATCCCAACGGTCGGCTTTGCACGCCAACGGTCAAAGAACGACCGGACGCACTGCTGGCCCAACCTGATGCTCCAAGCCACATTCGATCACACGTTCATCTGCGCTGTTGAGACACTGACCAGTCACCCTACTCTAGTACCTGGCGCTACGCCACCATCGAGTCAAGTCAACTCCAGAGAGGGTCCAGAGCTGGCAAAATGTGACCGAACGCGTCAGATCCACAACGACCGGACACAGCGCCCGAATCTAGTCCTTCTCCGCTTGCCACGCATCATCGCCACGCCTTGCGCTACAACATCAGCGTACGTCACGGTGACCGAATGCTGAAGCATCGCGTCTGGTCACCTCCAGGCACCAATGTCCAATCAATTGACCGAGAACGCACCTCTTCTACTTACACTGATCGAACATGCAGGTCCTGCAGAGGCTAGCGTCCGGTCACCTCCAGAGACCTCTTTTTGAATCATTTTCTTCACCGAGTTGATCCACACCAACTCCAACTTCTCCTTTGCAAATGTGCTAACACCACCAAGTGTATAACACCTTGTGCACGTGTGTTAGCTTTTCACAAACATTTTTCAAAGGATTAGTCACTGAACTTGCCATTCCACTCGATCCTAGCAACGACAAAAAGTTAGATCACTCAAGTGGCACTAGATGACCGATATACAAACAAGTTTGTCCCTCTTAATAGTACGACCATCTATCCTAAACCCGATCATAATCTTCTCTACACACCTATGACCGGTGAAATCAAATGCCCTATATGTTATACCTTTGCCTTGCGCATTCCATTCCATTTCCTCCATCGTTAATGCAACACATTTACCAACCAATCACAAATGATATGATCCACTTCATATCATCAGGAGACCTTGTTGGTTCATCGATCTTGACTTCACTTGCTCTTCATCATTGCCTCGGTCCATCGGTGCCAAGTCATCACTCAACTTGCCCTTCACACTTGCAACCGGTTCGTCGAGCCAAGTCTTGTCTTGATCTTCTCCACCTTGATCACATGACTCCATGTCATGTCTCATATGCAATGAGCTCCTTCATCACATGTGTGAGCTTTGCATCAAGTTCAAACCATCTAACCTCCATGACATGTATTGCTCACACTCATAAACCTGTGGACTAATTACTTGTGTATTTCACTTAAACACATATTAGTCTACCTAGGTTGTCACTCAATTACCAAAACCAAATAAGGACCTTTTAGAGGGGCCAAACACAGAAGACTAGCTTCTTAGCTGAAAATAGAGTAGGAAATGTTATGGGTTATAGATGAGCTAATGCCTGGGACCTGGAAATAAATGAACAGATTATAGCCTTGCTTTAGAAATATATTCAGAGAAGGGGGGGGCAGTTACCTAGCTTCACCTCCAAGAGGCTCTGCCAGTGGCGGTGTAACACCCCTGGTGTTACGAGCTTGGTTAGCACCGAGATTGAGGCCCGAGAGAGAATAGCCAAACAAGTTTTTGGGTTTTAAAAATTTAAAACGCACATGAAATGATAAGTGAATCCTATGTGACTCACTTTTGTGGACTCAACTAAATATCCAAGTTAACTTAGTGCGTAAAAGTGCTAATGAAAATCCTAACAAGAAGAATGGGATAAGTTGTTTTAACTGTTTGGCACGAAAAATAATTTATATAAACAAAAATAAAATATAACTTGTGTGTAGTACTTAAGTAAAGTTGAAAATGCAACTTTAATTTTTAAAAACAAATGTTGTTAACCAGTGTTCTTGGGAGCTCAAAAAGCGAATTAGAAATTAAAATCAACCCTTTTCATTAAGTCGGTAAACACTTGAACCATGTTTAAAGTGCCATTTTTGGCGAATTATATTGAGAAAAATAATTAAATAGTGCTTAAATGTTTTGTTCCTATGAGTTAGTATGAAATATGGATTATTGCATGGCTAGTGGTTGTTAGTCCAAAACTGAAATCTTTAATTTTTCTAAGTATGGAAAGGTAGTAGACAATGCCATTTTGGCAATTAATTTCTAAAAAATTTAGTTAAACACTATAGCTGTGTTTTGGCACTGTTGATTGTACCGAAGTCTGATCTTTGCAATGGAGTAGGGGTTAGAAGGGTTTGAGCTCGTTTGGGCCATGCAAAAATCACGTGAAGTTGCAAGAAGGTCACAGTTGTTGGCGTTTGTGACCCATAGCCGCGGTCACCATGTCGGTTCATCACGCCATAGCCGTTGGCCGTGCACTGTCCCGCAGGCTGTGCCCTGCCGCACGCGTGCCACCGTCTGGCCCAGTGCTGCGCACGGCTGCCGGCTGCGGCGAGGTTGGGCCGCTGCACTGCCGTGCTGCTGTTGCACGCCGCGGTCACGACCTTGGCAGTGCCGAGCACGCCACCGAGGCTGCTGCGTGTCGGGCCGACGCCGTGATGCGTCGAGCCAATGTGCCTTGGTTGCAGCTGCCCCATCATGTGCAACGCGCTCTCAGCCGCGCACCACACCTACGCGTCGCGCTGCTCTTGTCATGTCGCCTGGCCTTACCACGCCGGTCCCACCACAAAGCTACAGGGAGGGTGTAGCCTTGCGCACGTGGAGCAGTCGTCGTGTCACTGCCCTCCCCCCACGCCATTTTGTTGCACCGCCCCCACGCGTCAGCCTTGCGCGCGATCACTATTTCGCTACTGTCGTCCGCGTCCCAGCAAGGCCGAGCCATCCCATCCCGGCACTCCACGACGCGCTCTCTCTGAGCCTCACTCATGTGGATGCCCTTATTTCATTAACACAGCCTCAACCAAAGTTGGCCGAGCCTTGAAGGATCTCTGCCCTGTCTTCCCTTTACCATCGACGGAACCGCGCCGCTTCACAAGTTAAATGCGCGCTATACGTGATATCTCATCTTGGTTCAGTGCTCTAGTAGCTAGGAATAGAAGCTAGCTAGCAGCCCGACCCGCACCAAGGCACAGGCAAGCCCTGTTGCCAGCCATATTTGAGTTTTTGCTCGCCGCCAATCGGTTTCACCGCCATGTCGTACTCGTGTTGAGGGTGAGCCTCTTGTCACTAGTAGCAGTTCCATTGATGGGTGTTTTGAGCTCTCCTTGACCCCCTCGTGCCGGTGCTTTCCTTCTTTTGGTTAGAAGCTTCATCGGTGACGAGGTGACGTGCCGGTGTCCGCCTCGGAGCATCGCTGCCCCGCTAGCTCGCACGTGGCCAAACCACCTCAGCCCTTCCCGGTTTCAACCGTCACCACCACGTGCACCTCGGTGAGCTCCGATTGCTTTTCAACCACTGCGTTACCTCCGTTAGGGCTCTAGGTCACTGGTACGGCCTCGCCGTCGTCATGAAACATGTTGTCCCAGCCGCCACCAGGGTCGGCTATGTTACAGTGCCTCTCCTGGTACCTAACTGTCGCCTCTAGAAGCACGCTGCCAAAACTTAGATGCTCGGCCACCGTAGGTCACCGGAGACCCTTGTCGATGGCCGGCGTAACCGTAGTTGTCACCGGTGTGCCACATCGTCGCGCGTGGGCATGCCGGGGAGCCGCCCATTGCGGAGACAACACTTTTCAGGGTGTTTTGTGCAAAGCTTGAGTCTAATGAAATAGTGATTCACTATGTTGCTTGATTGTCTAATAGTGTGAGCCCTCTTTTGCAAAAGCACGAGCGTGCGGGGCTCTCCCGCCTTGGGCCGTTGCTGGGCCAACCGGCTGAGCACGACCACGCCCCGCGCGGGCTTCGCGGGCCGCTGGGCCGGATTAGTCGCCACCGGCCTTTTTCCTTTTTCCTAAAGTGTTTTCTAATTTAGTTTCTAAACCAAACTTGTAAATTCCATATAAATTTGTGTAGTTGGCCAAAAATGGTGAAACTAATTTTGTTAGGATCCTAAAATCATGATCTATATGCTAGTATATCTTGTTCACATAGCTTCATAGTATTTTCAGGAGTCATCTAATTAAATTGAGATGCTTAATATTGTTAAGATATAAACTTGTAGGAATTTTGTAATAAATTGGTTATAGTGTTGGCTCTAAAAATTTTACAGTAAATTCCTAATATTATTAGGTGCTCACTGTAATTTTTGTAGCTCCATAATAATTAGTTTGCTAAGATAGCTAATGAGCCCTAGTTTGAATATATATTAAATCAATGAAATGAACTAAAGAAACACCTTGGGATTGTAGAACTAAAACACTTATCGGGAAACAACGCCTTATGCAACAACGTGGATACATAGCCTAGTACGTTAGTCATTAGAGCTAGCTCATAGCTTGAGAGACGTAATCATATTTTAAGAGTTGATTAATTGTGTCTCTACGTTGCATCCACGTATGTCATATTAGGAACAACGATGGATCGTGGAGATGATCGGAGTAGCGGAAAAGATGGTGCCTTGATGATCGTGTCACCATGATGTAATGCTAACTTTTGGTTATATCTTACCTAGACAAGCCCCGGTGCATAACTAATATTATTCTGCACTTTAGTTTATGCTTGTGCATTAAGTTTAAAGGAGTTGAATGAAATCCACTTGCATAAATATATCCTTATCCTATGAGTCTTACTAGTATAACAGGATCATGTAGATTGCTATGCTATAGGATTCTGGTAGAAGTCGAGTGATTACCTGTCACTCGCGAAAGATAGGAAAAGATATTATTGTTACTATTATCATCACATGGAATATGAATGGATAATAATTGGGGACCGGACCAAACTGTACTTTAGATTTGAAATTGGATTGGGTTGGGCAATCGAGCAAGGCTTTGGTTGCACTCGTTCCGCCTGTGTCAATTGAGAACCGTCCGTTGTTGTGGATGATAGTCAGGTCACAGACTTATTATTCTGAGCACATACTTGCTTATGGGAGCGGGAAGACTTGTTACCCTCTTGTCATGGGTTCCGGCTTTTTCCAGACTGACTTTTAGGGGTGGGTATTAAGTGGAGGTCTAAGCACCATACTGAGACCGGGTCTCAGGTGTTGGTGGCTTGGAGTCCAAGTTTGTGCGAGACCTGGACCCCTTGATAGGAGTGGAACGGATTGATCTTGTTTGTGCCTGGGGTACAAGCGAGGCGTGTGTTTCGGGGTAACCAGCTAGGATACATTGATTCGCGAATCGTCGTTTCTTTGAGCCAGTAGGACTTGGCTATGGTCTAGCACCGTAGTAAGAACTAGAATACGAAAGATGGTAAAATGGTTCTAATTGCTTACCACATGCTTGAAAGTAGCATAGATGTTTACATAGAATGATTAGTAAATGAATTAATGATGACTGCTAATAAAATTGAATATAAGGATGCACGTTTAGTAATGCTTCCTGCAGATGCAATAACTCAAAAGCCAGATAGCCTTTTTTTCCTTGGAGTCTTTTATTTTCCTCCTGTTGGGTAAGTCTTGCAGGGTACAATCGAGTACTCAGGGTTTTATTCCCCCTATTACAGGTGATCGGAGGATACATAGATCTGACTCTTGTGTGTGGAAACCTCCTTGTGGGCTCAGAGAGGATTTCTTTCACGCTATGACCGTAGTGTTTATTTATAACCCTCACTAAAAGTTTTTATAAGAAAAAATTTTATGATTTGTCCTCATATCTGGTTTATAAATGTTCACTATGTTAATGATTCATCATTAACCTTTATTTCCGTCGTAACTCTGATCATATGTTGTTCTCCGCTGCAAGATAAAAATGTGAACCTAAAATGTATAAACTCTTTTACAAGTAAAATTGTCTTAATTCCACTATTGCATTCAACTTGTTCAAGTACTCTAATGTTGTAATAAAGTGATGTAAGAAATGGTTAAGAATGTTGTAAGCTTTATTATCTCATTTATGATCTTGACGGAAAAATGTGGATTTTTTTAGTTCTCCCTTGGGATGTGCTCGATGAAACGGCACGATTTAGTGTACTCTCTTTGGTACTTAGTGTCTAATGAAAAATAAGTACTCTTAGGAAGATATTAGATTAGACGGTTCTACCATATGCAGTTATAGAGACGCTAATATTGTCACAGTAAATGACGGTCGCAGAAATAATCAGGACATGAAGCTCTTGAAGCAGTGTGCAACCAACAACACTCAACCATAGCATGTGTGATGGCCCAATACTGAACCTCGGCATTGGACCAGGAGACTGTTGCCTAATGCTTGACCTACTAGGACACCAGGTTCTTACACAAGAAGATGCATGACTCCAAGGCTATGGGCAACGAGCCAACGACCAACCCAAGGCATCGTGAGTCACTCACGGTGATACAGGCTTGTTTGGTTTGAGCTCTGGCAGGCAATGCCTATCGAGGCAAATGATCGTGGCCTCAGGAGTCCAAAATCGGACGCCTGAAAGTGTTGTTTAGCCCATGTAGCTCTGGCCAGGAGCCACTCTCATGTGTACTTGCTGATGAGGGCACGCGATGACCTGTCAAGCAGAGGGATGTGAAGAAGGAGATGGTCGGATATTCTCCTGTTCGTTTGGGCTCGTTTGGCTTATAAGCCATGACTGAAAGTACCGTTGGCTGATTTGGTATGAGAGAAAAATATTGTCCGTTGTCTGATAAGCGATGACTTATAAGCCGAATACAACCAAGCGAATAGGCTTATTAAAGGCACTAACAAGTGTGCCACAATAATGCTGACATGTCCCTTATTGTGCCATAAAGCGAAACCACCAATTAAAACGACTTGAGGGATAGATGAAATGGTTTTAATAGGTGAAAGGGTAGAATATATGATATTTAGCGGGTTAAATAGGTTAACATTAATATTCAGGAATTATATAAAAATTTTATATTCCTCATATACACCAGATTTATAGTATGAATAACAATCTCTACACCTAAAAAGACTCTAAAGTCATCATCTATCTAGTGATACCAAATCTTGATCCTTCCTCATGTGTTTGCGTCCAATACGAATCATGCCCTACTCGGAGCTCATATGTATAAATTCAAAAAATTATGACCCCGGTGCAACGTACGGACATATATTAGTAATAGAATAAATTTGTCATGATGAACGACCTATGTTAGCAAAAGAATAGGGCTCATGTGTTCCTACCACTACCTTTTGAAGTCTAATTATGATTTTGTCCTATTTATTAAACTTTACGATTTTGCTCATGCTTTTTTCAAAATAAAAATCAGAGTTAACATTTGTTTCGTTTAGAAGAGTCAACTGTTTCAGTTCAGTGGAGAAAGATAAGAATCAGAGTTCACATTTGTTTCATTTAGAAGAGTTACTGTTTCCATTCAGTTAAGAATTATGTACTAGTTTTCCTATGAATTTCCCTCAGGTCCGTTTGGATCATTAAATTGAATTAATTTTAATAATTATAATTGAGACACAGGTTAATTAAATTAATATGGCTGTATATGAAATATATTTATATATTATTGTGGATCATACGAGAGAGATATTGTATTTCTACATAGGGGAGCGAGTTGAACAGCATGTTAAGTTGCAAATAGAAAACACATGTAGATCTATAGAATCAATTTTCTCTCCCACACTATGAATTTGAAATAGGCTTATATGTGAACTTTGAAAAGTTGTGAAATATCATATTTCAGCCAAATAGCCAAAAATGAAATGAGAAACGTTTTCTCAAAGTTTTCCCAATACTATGTGATTTATCATATATTTTAACAACGTATAAAAAATAACATCAAACTTGCAAATATATCATATCTAAACATAGTTTAACAAGTTGTCTTCTTCATTTTTTTTCGTTCCTTTAATTTATTCATTCGACTTTTGGAGTCTAGAACCAGAGCGAATGAGAGAGAAGGGTGCCTTAGGATTCAAAAAAACAAGGATAAAATCATTATTGGCCTTCAAAGTAGGACAAGAACACCAATCTCCCAATACAATTACAGATAAAAAGGAGCATTCAGAGTTTAAAACGAAATACTGGATCTGGTTTACTATATATCCTATTACAAGGTTACAGCGGACTGGCGTACACTCGAACGAGTGACTAAACATTTATGGGCAGAACGTGCTCAAGCGACAAAAACCTATCCAGATCCCTTACACAAGAACGGATGGCCCTTGAGTCCTTTCCTGACGCAAAAAGGTCCGCGCGAATGAGTCATTTCTGAACAACCTTAGGGTCGGGCACTTTAAGGATGCCAGCATCAACCAGTGGCTGCAGCTCAGGTTTTGCAAGATCCTTGACCTCCTTACTTGGCGATTCCAGGAAACCTGCAACCACCTTCGAACTGCAACCAGACGTCCAAAATATAATTTGTGAGGTAGATCCAATAACACCATGTAACTATGCAAGTGCAGCAATATGTTGAATTGTTACAAGTTCAGAGTCAATAATGGAAAAAGGGTTAAACATTAAGCCATAATTACACAAACAAGCTACATCTGCACTGCATGAGTTTTGGAAGCACGAGTACATGGCAATATGGCATCACATTGAGAAGTAAAACATTGTACCTGTGTCCTTCAGCCCATATCTTGCACTTCCCTTCAAGAGCCTTTCTCCAGAGAATGACTGCAAAAGCTGGACAGTCAATTATCATTCTTCTGATTACACGGCTGGAAAAGAAGTTCTCAAATGCATGTTCAATATCTTCAGTCTTCGGTTGGGCTGCATCAGACACTATTGCATCATGCAACATGTGGATCCTATCAGTGAGGCCCTCCAAAACATTGTCTTTACCACCAACAGCGATCTTCAGGTTTCAAATAGCACCACGCAATTCAAGTCAGGATAGTCATGAAATTTATACAAATGATAACAGGGGGAAAAAAACTATAGGTAGGTCTGTATGAAGCATTATGTACATAGTTATTCTCCTGTCGACTCAACACTTCAAGACACTAGGAACATCCCAAAGAAAGTAGATTGCATTAACTGATAGAGCTTTCTCCACATTAGATAGAGAATCAATAGCCAGATTAACATAAAGGTCCACAAAAGTCATCATTTGTCAGTCCAATTTTGTACTGGAAGATAAAATTAATATGGAATGGGCAATGGTCATTATTAGAAAAAATGGTTATCTTTCAAAACAATGCTATAGGAATTTTGGACTTCTACACTAAATTAACATGGCATGAACAATGAACAATGGTCATTATTGGGTAAAAAAAGGTTATTATACAAATCAATGTTGTGGTAAGGAATTGCTTTGGTAGAAAACTACCAGAGGAAAAAGGTTTATGCCATACTAAGGACAAATTGAACATCAAGATCATGATGGCAAAAAGAGTTGCACATAAAAATCATAAACAGTAAAGAGCAGGTTTCCCATCTCCATGGAGCCATGGATAACAGCAGATCACCTCATATAATACTTCTTTGCTAAAATTTGTTCGAAGTAATTCTCCAACACTTTCAAGGCATGATTGGATGAGAGTCTGCAAACAAATTTAAAAATATATATTAGGAGGACGAAATCCAGTCATCAAGTGCATGAGATGCTTATAAGGAGGATAAGATGTTTATGTTTACTCCAGGTGCTTGAAGTGTACTAACAAGTTAGTTGAGCTTATTTAAGAACCCGTTTGCATTGGTGGGACTAACTTTTATAAGGGCAGCACTAATGCAAACAGGAGTGAATGTAATCTCCAATACATCAATTTCCATCCACAAGATTATTTCATATTTGGGTGCCATTAGTATTTAGCAAGTATGCTTCCACAGCATAGTAAATAGAATTCCATGGAGATAAGTGCAACCACAAGAAGACAGGCCAAGGCACAGAAATATAATCAGAATCACTGGTAACTTCAGAAACAGAAAGGCAATAACCTATCTTATTTCAAAGGATACAGAATAGTCACTACGTACGCAGACAAAAAAGGGTGGATACACAAGCAATGCTGCAGGTGACCTACTACTGCACATAATATACTGTCCACTTATTTTGCTTCCTTTCTATAACCATGGCTGTTCACACAAAACATTGTGCACTAAGATCAGCAGCCTGGAATTAGAGTTTTTGTGATTAAACTATATCTACCCTAGTTGCAAGAATTAACACGTTTCTTAAAAGAATGATATGTTATTTAATGAAATAGGTACGGGCATCACCTCGGCAAGCTCACTTTTGATCAACAGTTCATGTCGCCTTTGTAATGGATCCTTCTTGCTCTCAGACACAGTTTGCATGCCTACTAAGCCATTGGGATCGTCATCAATCACACCATCTACTTCATTTTCTGATTTAACTTCGGTAGCACTCTCTGATATCTCACCCTGAACCAGAAACATCAACTATTTAGGATATCTTTCTCTATAGAATACTTGGAGATGAAGAGTAGCTAACTTGCCTCCATTGGACTAAGAGAAGGTACATTGTAGTTCAGACAAGCCAGATCATCCGGAGAAAGATAGCGTGAGCAAAGAGGGTGAAGTAGTTGCAGCAATGGTCGCGTCTCCCATTCTGTTCCAGCAAGTAGATCCATTAGTACTAGTCTTAATCTTAAGTACACAAATTTACAAAAATCCAAGATAAACTATTCGGACAAAAGGAAACTATTACCTTGTCAAAAATGAGTTGCTTTATATGTTTTGCCAGCTCTTGAATGACAATCTACCAGGCCAAAGATAAAATGTTAGTGTCGCCCATTTCTAGCTGCTTTGCAACAAGAGGCATGATTCTCAGAGAAAGCAAACTGTAGGTGCTAACCAACCTTAGAAACAAGCTTTGTGTCATCAACAATGGAAATAATGCAGATAAGGAACTGGATAAAAAGAGATGTGTTAGCAGAGGACTGAGGGTAAATCGAATCCATTTTAAGAACAAACTTGAATCTTGTCTAGAACAGGTCACAATATTCCCAATTTAAGAGCCAAAATAATTGTAAATAAATACAGTCATTACTCACAAGACATCCAAAATCACTTAGAGCAAGCTTCATAATGTGCCCTTCAAACTTTTAATGATCTTCTTCCTGTCCTGAAATACATTGCCATGTCCATTTAGTCTTGTTAATGAAGATAGTACATACAGCAGAAAATAAATACGCAATAAGGAGTACTCGGTACAATGTAGTGCATAATCAATTTGCAAATATACAAGCACCACAAAATTTACAAAAATAAACCAGCACCGAACAAAACACCAGTGGATAGTAGCGGAGAAAGTGATTGAACTGGAGTTAATATATAATAAGAACCTGTACAGAAATACCTTTGCACTGCCATGCTTGAGGCAACTAATTCCTAGTTTTAATCCTTCCCTTGTCTGCATGATCCTAACGATAAGTGGCTCTTTCGACCTTTTCTTCTTAGCTTTTGTTTTCTTTGGTAGCTCCGGAGCATTTGATGGTTCATCTCCATCTATGATTAATGCTCCTTGAGTAAGAAGGGGGATAAGTTGACAAATAACGTCCGAGGCTGAGGTCTACCAAAACAGACATAGGTTACAATGTGATAAACTGAATACTTAGTTCACAGATGAGGGCAGGTAAAATAAACATTGCACAACAAAGGATACAATGCGATTACCTTATCTGCAATTGTAAAGTACTCCAATATGGCCGTGTGCACTATTGAATACTCAACAGTACCTTTCTCCAGGATTTTATGAATCACAATAGTCATGTACTGCAGGACAGATGATATCTGCAACCCAAGCTTGGAAATTGTATCTATCAAACTGGAAAAGGAGTTGAACATTAGGATTTACCACAAAATAAAATCCATGGAACTGTTGTATCTAGAGACAAAAAATATCTCTCGTACGGATAACCAAAGTCACATTAATTTCCCCTATAATTCTAAGACAGGGAAAAACTGCAAAAGACATGCTTAGCTCTAGGTTATTACAACTGTTCATAAGATGTTCAGAAAGAATAAATAGCAAAGGGAACTTCTAAAATACATGACCAGGATTCCAGGATGTATATTGCACCAACCAGCAGGAACTTTGCAAAGTCAGATCCTGGAAAAGCTGAAGTTCAGTGGAGTACAGTTCCAGTAACAACTGTCTTTTCTGACGTTTTGTTCCCCGCTGAAATGCATAATCAACGACTGCAAGAAAGAACATATATTGATGGGACCTTGATTTATTTCAATTGTTTCTTATAGGAACACATGAGAAGAGAAAATGGCGAGTCTGAAGCCATTCACTGCAATAACATAATTGAACACACACCTGCAGCTCCTATAGTATGATGAAGAAGTTTGGCAACACGACCATGAAGAGAAGAGATGAAACTGGCAAACTGTTTTTTAGAGGCTGCAACCGCAAACAGGAGACATGTTAATGAAGCTAAGGGTCATATCAAACTATCATGTAACATTCTAACATAGCCACATGCCCACGCGTGATCTGATCCGTATATAAAGTTATACGAAATGTACCGAGTTCTACAAGCTTCTTTACAAGGAAAACCGCATATTTCTTGCGAGAAAGATCGAGCAAATGTGGATGTAGAACATCAAAAATAGCATCCCTCTCTGACTGTGAGCACCACTTTACACATGTCTGCCAAAAGACGGTAATCAACTGATCATCAAAAGCCAGGACACAGGCAACATAACAAAAAACGCAGCAGATTGACAAATACTGTGTGTGCTCAGCTTACTTGAAGAACACGTGCAGTAATATGTGATGTGGCGATATCCAAATATTTTCCATCCATTTTCTTGATAGCCTCACTTACTACCCTGGAAAGGTGACAATTATGTCAATGTATATGATTGCAAACATAAGATACAAGACTGTGATCCAAATGCCTACTTGGACCTCTCCTCTTTGCTCACATCGTGGCATCTCATCTTTTCCCACAGTTTCGTTAGTTCCTGCCGGTATTCAGGGTCAATCAGAGCAAAAGAGCATTAAATATAGCAAACTGACGAGTTTACTGTCACCACAAATGTCAGTCAAGGTTGAAGAACTTGTTAATGTTGATGATCTTTGTGGGGGTAACGTCACAATTCGAAAAGGCAAAAAATCAGGTTTGGATAGTTGAGCACATAATAATCATCAAAAGAACCGTCCAATATCTAAGTACCGCAAGCAGAACCTAGTTGCAGAAACTGACTCTATTTACATAAATACATACAGGTTGATGTGTTCAGTCCATAGTGGATTGATCGACCATAATGCAAGTCAGGTTGCAGCTTTACAGCAAAAGTGTTACAACTAGAATCATAATTGTGACCTAAAAACAGGTGCTGCAAGCCCCAAATTGGACAAATTGGAACATACGGTGCGAAAAAAAAAGCTGAAGTACCTTCTCAAGGCTGTAATGCCGCTTCCTCTTCATCTTCCTGGCCTCCGACATTTCCTGTTACAGTCCAGCCCGTCCGTCAATTGAAGCTCAGAGATACAAATGCAGCGGCCTCGATCGAAGCCCATGCTCCAGCGCTTCCGAGCACAAACGAGCATTTAAGAGATACCTTGGCCGCGAGGCGCTTCTCCTTGGGGGTAACCGGGGTCTTCTTCCTCGCCACAGCCTCTCCGGCCCCGCCATCGGCCGCGTAGCCGCCGGCGGCCGAGTGCTTCTTCCGCTTCGCTCCGTCCCCGCCTCCCTTAACATGCGGCCGAGGCTTGGCCTTCCCTTCCGCGTGCTCGCGCTTGCGCTTCTTCGCGCCCTGGAGATCGCCGCCGCCCGCCATCGCGCGCGCCGCTCGCTGCTCTGCTGTGGCGACGGAGGACGAGGAAGGGGTTTTCACCGGACCAGATAGGCCCTAGCTAGGGTTTATACGAGGTCGCCCGCCAGTGGGCTAGTATTAGGCCTCAGTGGCGGCCCGCTCAGGGTATCTTCCGGTTTCGGGCCATGGCGCCTGCAGATGCGTCCGGTCCAGCAACCGAGGCCCAGGCTCAAGATGTTTCGAGGCGTTTGCTTTGCTCGTGCCCAGCCCAGCTGACCGGTCAAAGCGAGCGAGGGCAGTTCCGTCAATTCGTTGAGGGTGGGAAATTGAGGGTTTTCCCGCCGCGTGGGCCTGCACTTCTGCCGCCAACCTGATTTGCGCCGGATCGGCTGGACGGGCCTCGGCTCCTCTTTCTGGGTCGTAGTGTCGGTCTGGCCTGGATCTGGTGCGGCGCGGTCGCGCGTGGGCGCCCGTGTGGCACCCTCGCCGCATCCTCAAATTTGAATTGAAGTTCACTGAGGGCACGTACAGCGGGGCGATTCAACCCGTCTCTATGTCTTATTTTTTGCAGAATACACCCTCGGGACCGAGAAGACCGGCGAGTCCGTCGTCTCGTGAGGCGACGACGCTGGCTCGTGCTCCCAGACTGAGTCGCCAGACAAGGACGCGCTGTATAGCATCGTCGCCTCCGAGCGACGACGAGCGGATCAGGCTGTGCGCGCGCGGGAGTGTAACAGCCTCGGTGTTACTACGTTAATCATCTACTAAAATATGTTACGAGCGTTATACTTGTGTGTTAACGTATGTGGTGAAGTGTGTAGATCAATTTCTGTAATTCAAAATGATCAATAAAAATGCTAAATGAAAGTTGGTTCGATGGTTCATGCATATCAAGTAGGGTTTAAAATCAATTTTTATTAAGCAAAAATACTATAGAACATGTGTGTGATACTTAAACAAAGTTTGAAGTACAAACTTTATAGATGACAAAGAAATATTTGCTTTTGAAAAATAATATTGCTTTGTAATATGTTCAATAGCCTAGAAATCACAAATTGAAATCAAGTTCAGTTCAAAACTTAGAAAATTTCTAAGTCTGTCAATGCTAGACGCAGCTATGTTTACCAATTTATTTGGAGAGATTGGGTTAAGGAGTGGCGCAGTGCTATGATTCGATTTAGTAGTTTCATATGTCATCTTGAGTGTAGTGAAGCCGGTTTAGGTTTAGGAACAATGGTTTGGTCGTGATCAGCGCTTTAAAATTTATGCGCGTACTTGTCTCGGTTGGTGGGCGCCGGGTGCGCGGTCACCGCGCGGGCCTCCCCACGCCGCTCACATGGTCACGTCTCGCGCGGTCACCCTGCGCTACCACACAGGGTTGGTCGGGTCGCCTGGGCTTGGCCGAGGCCGGCCGCAGCGAGCCATTGGCCCCACGCCTGTTGTCCTGCCTCGCGCTACCGCTATTGGAGCCGCCACGGCTGTGCTGCCGCTGACGTCGCGTCCACCCACTGCTAACTCACGTCGTGACGCTGCCACTGCCGTCGTGTCACAACCGTACTCGCGTCTGCTAGCTGCATCGCGCTGCCCCCACCCCGGCCCGGTTAGGTGCCATCCGCACGTGGTCGTGCACGCCGTCGTCACGCTATTAATGGCGCTACAGCGCGTGGGCCATGGCCGGTCGTGGACGCTCGCACTCGTCCCCTCGTGCTTGGACGTAGGTCCCTTGGCCACAACCGCTCGTGTCCCGCCAAGGCGAGGAAGAACTGAGCCCACCTGTCGTGCCCCTTTTCTCTCTTTCTCCCTCTGCTTTATGCCGTCGTCGAGTCGCGGTCACGGTGAGCCAGAGAGCGAGCACCTATCATCAAGTCCTTGTACCCGCGTCTCTGTCTTTACGTCCTCTTACCGAACGCCCCCACCCCACCTTGAGTACGGCCAGGCCGAGCTCTAATTTTGGAGCTTTGCTCCCACCGCCGCGCCATTAAGGCCCAGCCCGCCTCACCGTGGCTAGCTTTAACCTCGCCAGCTTGCGTCGAATTGATCGCACCACTAACCCCGCCTAGAACCCCTCTTCGTCGTGCGCACGCTAGTCACAGCTCTAGTGCCGCCTCCTCACCGCTGACGCGACTATGCCTTTGTGATCTGCCGTTCACCTCGCAGGGCGCACGTGGCCAGCCTCGCTCAGGTCATCTCTGACCGAGTCGGCACCTCGGTTAGGTCACTGGTGAGTCGTCGTTGCTCACCCACTACCCCCACTGCGTTGTTGTTGCTATGACTCACCTAAACGCCATTGCCATTACCGCAGGGTGCCCGCCGTCATGGAGAGGTCCTTCTACGGTGACCCGGCTCATGCAACCGTCGTCCATCGCCTCGTGTCGACCCCTTGGTGAGATTCGGCCTCTTAGCTAGGTTAGCATGGGTCCCAGGTGGCCAGCGCTGTCGCCAGTGCCACTGGTCATCGCGCCGATGCATGTCGGGGAGGCAAGGGACCATGCCGTTGTAAAGAAGAGATAGTACAAGTGTCTTTTTGCATAGGTGATGTCTCTAGGAATAGTAACATGGGCTATAGGTTGTTTTGTTCATAGTCCAGGGGTATTTTTGCTAATATGCCAGCGCGTGTGGGATTCCCGCACCGTGGGCCGCCTCGCGCTGCAGGCCGGCCTCGCGTGGGCCACGCGTGTGGGCCGTGCGGGATAATTCGTTTTTCTTTTTCATAAGGAATTAGAAATAGTTTTCTGATTTAATTTTAAGCTGATCTTAAGTAAATCATATAAAATCATGAAGGTATACAAAAATTGTGCAACAAATTTTGTTAAGTTCCTAAAATTGTGTTTAATCTGTTAGTGCACTTAGTTCATATATATACATATTGATACTAGGAGCTATTAAATAATTTGAGAGTGCTTAAAATTATTATGTTAAGTATTATAGGAATTTTTATGGTAAATTGGTGATAGCTTTAATCCTGAAATTTTTATGGTAGTTTTCTGGTATTATTATGTGCTCACTGTAATTTTGTAGCCCTAGAATAAATTACTTAATATGGTAACTAAATACCCATTAACGCTAAAGAAATAATGACATGATGTTGGTTTATAGAAGTTAAGTACTTGTAGGGTAAGCTTGAAATCTATTTGGTAGAGATCATGATTAGCTTAGTATCTTAGTCATTAGAGCTAGCTTAGTAGTTTAGCATGTGTATTCTTATTTTAAGAGTTGTTGTTGCCAAAATACTAAGTGTTGTATCATCATTACATGCATGTAGAGAACGAGTTGGTGGAGTTCGTGACCGCCGGAGAGCAGGAGTACGAAGGGGTGATCGAGGAGTACGAGAAGGAGGTCCTCGTGTAGGAGGACATCCCGGAGCCATCACTGACTGACTTAGCTGACACCCCGCCTGCCCAAGGCAAGCCCCGGTGTATAAGCCTTATTTTAAATGATCATTGTATATATGTGTGTGTGTGTGTGTGAAGTGCATTTATGTTATAGGATTTATATTGAAACTACATGCATAGATAATCTACTGTCGGGGACCGAATACTAAGGTACCCAAAGAGGAGGAGCTAATTACCATTAAACATTGATGTTTCTGAACAGGCAAGAACACGACTACACCTCTTGTCCAACGATCGAGGGTTAATTCCATCTCGTCCGACACTCAAAGGTTGGCTCCGCCTTGCCCGACGTCTGAGGGCAAACTCCGCCTCGCTCGACGTCTGGGGGTAGCCTCCTCCTCGCCCGATGTCCGGGGGCTAGCTCCTCCTGGCCTGATGTCTAGGGGCAGACTCCGCCTCCCCCGACGTTTAGGGGCTGGCTCCGCCTCACCCAGCATCTGTGCGTTGCTCCTTTATAACTATACGCGTAGATACGGCAGGGCACTCAAGTCAACTACAATACCGAGGACCATGTCCTGCATGCCTACAGGAAAGTACCATCAGGATATGACAAGACGGGTGCTTTAAGGCCCTTCTGGGCGTGTCAGAGCCCGAACAGTGTTGTGGGTGCTGACATTTATTTTACAGTGTTGTGGGCGCTGCCATTGGCCCTCGGGCATGGATCCCAATGGAACCATACGACAACCACTATGGCCCAAGAGGAGACTCACGTCATCTACAGTGATGGACGTGCAGTCACTACGCCGTCCGCTCCCCATGGGGTTGCGGATCAACACCCCGGTCTATCGCGCCGGCCACCGGGGCGGGATGGGACGTAACCACTTACTGATCAAGTTAGAGCGTGGCATCATCAACAGTAGACACCCAGCATGGAGCTATCACTGGCACCGTCTGCCGAGTCAGCACGGCTGGCTCAGAGAAAAAGGAAGACCCAGCACCTTTAAAGGACCTTATTTGCCTCTGGTTCTTCTTCTTTCTCCCATCTATAATCCCTGCTTCCCCTTGGTCTATAAAAGGGAAGGTAGGACACCCCACTAAGGGGACAGTTGAGCAGCAACCAAGCTCTTAGCATCCTTTCAACCTTTCCATCAGAGACTTGGGAGCTGTCCCTCTCTCGCCCGTTTGTAACCCCAACTACGAACCTTTCAGTGCTAATAATACGAGCAGCGGCCGCAAAACTAGACATAGGGAAATTTTGCCCGAATCAGTGTAAACCTTGTGTCTTTTAGCACACCATCCGGGCCAAACGCACAATAATACAAATTTACTCGTTGGTGTTTACTCAAAACACTGATAGTTGGCACGCCAGATAGGGGACCTTTGCGTATTCTGACATTAACATCAGGCCATGGATGGCTAGCCACGGAATCAGCTGGGTCCTAGGCACACACATGTGCTTTGGTGACCTAGACTTCATCGTCATGGTGGGAGGAGTGTTGGCATCGGCTCACACCGCCATCGAACCTCTCCTCTCCATCGGCCTCAACTACGGGAGGCTTGAGCGCTAGCTCGGTGTCTCCCTGGGACCCCAGCCATCCAAGGAGGACCCGCACTGCCTCACCCTCTCTCCGAAACACCCCATAGGGAGTGTCTCAACAGTGCTTTCGTTCGGTCTCCACAACACCACGGCGACCATTAGCCACCTTGTGGCATAGCGTATGATCCCATCTCTCATGAACAATGAGTTCGTGGGGGTGATCGAACACATCACAGAATCTTTCCATGACCTCCTAGCAGAGGAGCTAGGGTCGCCCTCTGGCTCTGACTCTAGCAGGAGAAGCCATCACCCCTCTCATGAATGGTTCATGGCACGTACCCCTAAGGGGCATATCGAAAGTGTCCATGAGGGGGAGCCTACTCCAACAAATGACGTCAGAGACGAGGCCGAGAGCGAGACAGCGGCCCTGCCATGCATGCTAGTGGAGTAGTTGAAAGCCCGACACCAAGAGATCGAGAAAGCGTGACTCTAGCTCGAGCAGGAATACATGGAGCTCAACCAGGAGATAGAGCGCCATGGAGACGGTGGGCGCGCACGCGCCATGGCCCATGACGTGAACCAGAGGATCATCGCAAACGATGAAGCCCTCCCTTGCTTCGCTCGAGAAAGCCAGAACATCACCGCCGCGGTGGCCTTACTCCATGGCCTTCTAGAGGCCGTGACACCCGAGGATCGTCAGGCCCACCACGAGATTCACATGCTGCTCGAGCGTGCGGCGGCGCAACAGGCTGAGAGCTCGTTGTCTCGGTGACACGAGCTCGACGCCAGCCAGCGCATGCTCTCAAAATGCCCTGGTAGGGACACGTCGGTCCACCAAGAACCACAAGGAAGTAGGCAGCACACCGTGGTCCCGGTGTGTCAACGTCTGGACCGCAACCGTGACGCACGCAACACCCTCAATGCCCGCAGACGCGCCTACGACGACCCAAGAGAGGGAGCCAGACGCGGCTATCACCCTCGTCGTGGTGGACACTACAACAATGGTGACGACCGAAGCCCGAGCCCTGGCCTGCCGGGGCCTCAGGCTTTCAGCCAACACATCCTCAACACTGCCTTCCTACCAAGGTACCGTCCACCAACCAACATTCCGAAGTACTCTAGGGAGATAAACTCGGACTATGGCTCGAGGATTATCGGCTTGCCTGCCAAGCCGGTGGTGCGGATAATGACAATTTTATTATCCGCAACCTTCCACTATTCTTAGCCAATTCGGCACGAACATGGTTGGAACACCAGCCGTCCAACAAGATCCAGAGTTGGATGGACCCGAAGGAGATCTTTGTGGGGAACTTCTAGGGCACATACAAGCGCTCTGGGAACCCATGGGACCTCAAAAACTACCGACAAAAAGCCGGTGAGACCCTCCATGGGTACATCTGATGTTTCTCCCGACAGTGCAACGAGCAACCTAACATCGCCGATGCCGATGTTATAGGGGCTTTCCTATCCGGGACCATATGCGAGTCTCTAGTTCACAAGCTGGGACGCAAGGGCTCGTGAACCACCAAGAAACTCCTTGACATCGCCACCAGCCATGCCTCGGGCGAAGAAGCAATCAGAGCAATCTTCGATCGCCTCGATGGCAAGGCGAGGCGAGATGAGGACGCCGGCGAAGGCGCATCCAATCATTCCGCCAAAAAGAAGAACAAAAAGCAATGGCGCGAGGGCTCGCTCGTGGCCGCCGCTGACCGCCGTGGTGGTCGGAAGCCCACGAAGGGCACTCCGAACCATTTCAAAAAACTACTTGAGGGGCCATGCCCAAACCATACCATTCCGGTCAAGCATCTGTACAAGGACTACAGCCTGATGAGGCGGTTCTTGTCTGGAGGCTCCAACAAAGGGGAGCATGGAAAGGACCCTGACCCCACCGTAGACGACGCCAAGGAAAAAGACAGTAGCTTTCCAACACCAGATGGCTGCCTCATGGTAATCAAAGGATTGGAAGCCTATGACTCCAAGCACCACTAGAAGATCGAGCGTCGCGAGGTCTATGCGACCGAACCGGCCACACCTGCCTTCCTCCGATGGTCAGAGCCCGCTATAACCTTCGATCAGACCAACCACCCGGAGAGCATCCCACAGCCAGAGAGATACCCGCTCGTGGTTGACCCAATCATTGGCACGAAGCGGCTCACCAAAGTACTGATGGATGGAGGCAACGACCTCAACATCATGTACGCCAAGACACTCGATGCTATGGGCATTGACCGAGGGCGCATCCAGCCAACCAGAGTGTCCTTTCATGGCATTATGCCTAAAAAGCAGGCCATGTCGCTCGGGCAGATAAATTTGCCAATCACCTTTGGCGGCCTGTACAACTACAGGATGGAGACCCTCACTTTCAAAGTGGTTGGGTTCCACAGAACTTACCATGCCATCCTAGCATGACCATGCTATGCGAAGTTCATGGTCGTCCCCAACTACACCTACCTTAAGCTGAATATGCCGGGCCTAGGCAGGGTCATCACCGTCGGCACCTTCTTTAAGCGTGCCTACGAATGCAAAATCAAGTGCTACGATCACGTCGCAGCGATCGTAGCCTCCGGAGAGCTCGCGGACATCAAAAAAGAGGTCACCGGAGGAGCACCCGACCCTAAAAGGTCAATCGGGTCCTTTGAGCCAGTGGAAGGCTCTAAGGAAGTCCTCATAGACCCCGGGAGCATCATGGGAAAAACGGTGCGCAATGGTACCATGCTCTCCTCCGAATAGGAAAGCGCGCTCGTCGGCTTTCTCTGCGCCAACAGAGACATCTTCACGTGGAAACCCTTAGACATGCCATGCATTCTGAGGAAAGTCGCCAAGCACACCTTGAAGATCCACCTAGGCTCCAAGCCGATGAAACAACACCAACGTCGCTTCGATGAAGGGAGACGCAGGACCATCGGTGAGGAGATCGCAAAGCTTTTGGCGGCCAGATTCATCAAGAAACTATACCACACAGAGTGGCTAGCCAATCCCATTCTTGTACAAAAGAAGAGTGGGAAATGGAGGATGTGTGTTGATTATACGGGTCTCAAAAAAGCGTGCCCATAGGATCCGTTTCCTTTGTCGTGCATAGACCAAATAGTTGACTCTACCTCGGGGTACAAAACCCTTTGCTTTCTTGATGCGTACTTCGGGTACCATCAAATCACGATGAAAGAGTCCGACCAGCTCATGACATTTTTCATCACCCCCTTCGAATCATTCTGCTACGTCTCAATGCCATTCGATCTAAAGAATGTTGGGGCTACATACCAGCATTGTATGCTCAAGTGTTTCGGGGGCCTCATCGGGCGAACCGTTGAAGCCTACGTTGATGACATCGTGGTCAAGTCCAAACGGGCTGACCATCTCATTGCTGATCTTGAGCAAACCTTTGCAAAACTCTGAGCGAACAGCATCAAACTCAATCCCGAGAAGTGCGTTTTCGGGGTCCCGAGGGGCATTCTACTTGGTTTCATCGTCTCTGAGCGTGGCATCGAGGCCAACCCGAAGAAGATCTTAGCTATCACAAGGATCGGTTCGATTCAGAATATAAAGGGGGTGCAGCGAGTTACATGGTGCCTCGTCGCACTCAACCACTTCATCTCATGCCTTGACGAATGAGGTCTCCCCCTTTATCGACTTCTGAAGAAGGTCGATTACTTTGAATGGACATCTGAGGCCCAGGAAGCACTTGACATGGTTAAACAGCTCCTGATGAACGCCTCGATCCTAGTTCCTCCCACCAAGGGAGAACCCCTCTGCTCTACGTCACGGCCACCACATAAGTAGTCAGCGCCTCCCAGATAGTGGAGCAGGAAGAAGAGGGGCACGCCCTCAAGGTACAGCGCCCTGTATACTTCATCAGCCAAGTCCTATCTGACTTGAAGACCCATTACCCCCAAATCCAGAAGCTTCTGTACGCTGTCCTCATCACCAGGAGGAAGCTACGCCACTACTTTGAGTCACATCCAGTGACGGTCGTGATGTCCTTCCCCCTTGGTGAGGTCGTCTAAAACCAGGATGCCACGGGGAGAACCGTGAAATGGGTGCTCGAGCTGATGGGTCAGGGCATTGCGTATGCCTCCCGGGCAACCATCAAGTCCCAGGTGTTGGCTGACTTCATTGCAGAAAGGACCGAGGTCCAAATGCTCCAGCGGTCGTCGATCAAGAGTACTAGACAATGTACTTCGATGGATCGCTTATGAAGAAGGGCACCAGGGTAGGGCTGGTCTTCGTGTCGCCCCTTAGGATATGCATGAAGTACATGGTCCATCTCCATTTCCCCTCCTCCAATAATGTAGCCGAGTACGAGGCACTCATCAATGGCCTATGCGTTGCTGTCGAATTGGGCATCCGACGCCTCGACATTCGAGGGGATTCCCAGCTGGTCGTTGACCAAGTCATGAAGGAGTCAAGTTGCCATGATGCCAAGATGGCCGCATACTGCCGAGAAGTCTACTAGTTGGAGGACAAGTTCGATGGCCTCGAACTAAATCACATCCTGATGCGTCTCAACGAGGTAGCTGACGCGCTTGTGAAAGTTTCATCTGGATGAGAGCCAGTGCCAACGGGAGTCTTCATCGACGACCAGCACAAACCCTCGATTCACTACAAGGAGTCAGAACAGGGCTGTGAGGGTCCGTCCAATCCTGGACCAAGGGCTGAACAACCATCAGCTACATTCAGCTCCAAAGTCATGGAGCTCGAAGAAGATCGAGCGACAAAGCCTGACCCTCTGGTCGATTGGAGAATTCTCTTCCTCGACTACCTCCTCCGTGACACACTATCGATAGACAGGACAGAGGCCCGATGGCTCACACATCGCACCAAATCCTTTGTTCTTGTGGAGGGCGAACTCTATAAGCGAGGCCACACTGGGATCTTGCAGCGTTGCATCCCCTTCGAACAGGGGAAGCGTTTGCTGAGTGATATCCATGGTGGGGTCTGCGGTCACCATGCCGCGCCCTGAACCCTGGTCAAAAGCATTCCGATAGGGCTTCTACCGGCCTACCGTGGTAACCAATGCCGAGCAAATCGTACGCACCTATGAAGGGTGTTAGTACTATGCTTGGCAGACTCACCTACAGGCCTAACCACTCCAGACGATCCCCATCACCTGGCCATTCGTAGTTTGGGGACTCGATCTGGTTGGACCACTCAAAAAGGCACCCGGGGGCTACACCCACTTGCTTGTCACCATAGACAAGTTTACAAAGTGGATAGAAGCTCGGTCGATCTCCGCGATCAAATCCAAGCAGGCCATACTGTTCTTCCTCGACATCGTCCATCGCTTTGGAGTCCCAAACACCATCATCATGGACAATGGCACGTAATTCATCAAAAAGAAGTTCCTTCGATCCAGCGATGAATACCACATCCGAGTCGATTGGGCTACCGTCATGCATCCCCAAACGAACGAGCAGGTCGAGCGCGCAACCGACATGGTCCTACAGGGCCTTAAGCCTAGGATCTTCAACCGATTAAACAAATTCGGCGTGCCCTGGGTTGCCGAGCTTCCTTCAGTACTCTAGAGCCTGAGGACAACCCCTAGTCGAGCCACCGGATACACGCCCTTCTTCATGGTCTACGGTTTCAAGGCTGTCCTCCCAACCAACCTCGACTATGGAGCACTAAGGATCAGGGCATACGACGAACAAGGAGCTGAGGCATCCCACGAGGATGCCATGGACTAGCTAGACGAACAGGCATTGCGATGGTACCACAGTCGACGGGTGCAGGGCCGAGCCTTCAACGTTGGGGACCTGGTCCTCTATCTCGTACAGAGCAACAAGGACCGCCATAAGCTCTCCCCGCCGTGGGAGGGACCATATGTCGTCACGAAGGTACTCCGGCTGGGTGCCTATAAGATGAAAACCATCGACAGTGAGGTCTTCACCAATGCCTAGAACATCGAGCAGCTATGTCGCTATTACCCCTAAATAAACGCATACTTTCTCTTATCTGTTTCATTATCAAAATCCCCTATCCTTTGTGACATCCGACCCCTGCAACGACAAGGGGTCGAGTCTCACCTCGGGGCTGATATGAGTGTATTTACCTTGCAAACATTCTCTGTGCCAGCCTCCCTTTCTCATGTTAATGCCTAGGAGCTAGGTTTTCAGGAACAAAGCTATGAGTATAACTGATTGGACTATGAGAAACCTGTGCCCCAACGGCTACGGCGCCTTTGCTCACCAGCGTGATCAGAACTAGCTTGCCCGCACTCCGAGCTTTTATGGCCTTAACAACGGAAAGGGTCAGAACACGCTAAACCCTTCTGTAGAAAAAAAGAGGAGAAGAGCTGAAAAGCTGTTTGCTGTAACAAAATTTGAGAACTTGTCCATTTTTGCACAAATTCGTAGCTTAGCTTATCTGCCCAAGTAAATTCTTGTGCGGGATACTCTCATCCTCTACTTCCGTAGGAAAATCCTGTCTCAATAGGAAACACAAGTCGACCCAACGGCTTGGCTACTGTTGAGAAACGGGTCAATCGAACGGCTCGAAACCGCCGCCGAGAGATAAGCACCCTTACTTACTTACATTACATATTAAATTCGCTACCAAGCCTCCGACCCCAGCAACGCTAGGGGATTGGACATCGCTCGAGGGCTGGCAAGAGTGTCTACTCGCTAGACATTTCTCTTTGCCCGACCCCTCCTTACGTTTAAAAATTGGAGGCGCGGTGTGCGGGCATAAACTTTGAGTAAAACTGGTCGAACCGTTAGAACACTATGCCCCAACGGCTATGACGTTTTTGTTCACTAGCATGATCGAAGCCTTTGTCTCCGCACTCTAAGCTTTAGCAGCCACCTTCTTGAGAAAGGTTCGGAGGGGCCTACTTGCGGAATTTCCATCAAGAAGAAGCTATCAGGTCACCCAAACTGATCGAATGGCTCGGATCACTGCTGAGACAAATAGAAAACTGGGATGCTCGTGTAGGTTACATCGACCTCATCACGAACGTCGGACCCGAACCCCGCACGAACATATCCGATAAGAGCTCCCAGAACCCATCACATGTGCCACCGAGGTAACATTACCGACCCCGCCTTCTTTTTCATTATATTATCGTTCATCTCATACATCCAAGCATTGCACATGCGATTACCGCATCACAATGCTTCGCATCGCATCTTGAAGCGGTAGTCGTCTCATTTGATATGAGCGGCGACAGACCGAGGTTCAAAAGCTGACCCACGAAGAGCTCGAGGTCGCCATGTGGCAAACAGAGCCAAGGGAGAAAAACCGAGATGAGCCCAGCGGCCTTGCCCGACCTCGCTCAGAAGTGAACAGGGATATGTCGACCTTTCTTGTTCGATTCTAACCTTGAGCCAAGCCTACATAATCTCCATTGAGGAGAGGCCAACGGGCCACCCGAGCCTATCGAACGGCTCGGGCATCAGCCGGGAGGCGGGTTAAGAAGTAGTGGAATGCCACATGAGGACTCTACTGACCTCGTCAGTGGATGATGGACCTGGATTCCACTCAAACATGCCCGTTAGCAAGCTCACCAAGCGTGACACTCGAGCCGTCGTGGCAAGTGTCGTTAGCTCAGCCCCTCCGGTTGCGGAAATAAAGGACGGGGTGAGGCATGATTCGCAACCGACCCCTACCGAACCCCACGAGTCTCGAGGGCTTGAGTCACCTGATCCTAGATCGAAAGGCCGAGGTTTGAAGGCCGACTCATGGAAGGCCCGAGGCCGCCTAGTGTCGAATAGAGAGCCAGGGGGGAAAACGTAGATGAGCCTCAGCGGCCTGTGCCCATCCTGCTTAGAAGCGGATAAGGTCGTCTCAACCTTCTCGTTCGATTCTAGCCTCTAGCCAAGCCCATAGAATCCCCATTGAGGGGGAATCTATTGGAAGGTGGGTTAAGGTGCAACGAAATGCCCTCCGAGGGCTTTGTCGATCCCCTCACAGGTGATGGAACTAGATTCTGTTCAAAACATGCCCGCTAGCGAGCTCACCGAGCACGGCACTAGAGCCATCGAGGCAAGTGGTGTTAACTCAACCCCTCCGGTTGTGAAGACCGTGGACGGGGCGATAGACACATAAAATGAGCCGACCCTTGACCGAATCTCCGCCACACGTGGGGGCTCGAGGAAGATCGGACTTGTAAGGAGACCAAACGCATGGTCGTAGAAAAATAGCTATGACCCTAGGGAGAGGGTACATGCGAACACAAGAGATGCATTCTCCTAAGTCTCACCATCCTCCCCTTGATTTTTAGTGAACATCCGACCCCAACAACGGCAAAGGGTCGGATCTCACTCGGGGGCTGATAACAAAGTTTGCGAATACGAATAAACCAAGCATGCCTGGTCGAACTGCAAAAAACATACACCTCGGCGGCTACTGTATCTTTGCTCACTAGCGTGATTCAAAGTTTTTTCCTCTTACACCTCGAGCCCTATGGTCTTAACAAACGGAGGGGTCGGAATACGTGAGCATTCTCTTATCGCATACAAAAAAGGGAAGGAAACAAATTCAATCAAACGAAACAAAATAGCAAAGTTATGAATTTGTTCTTGATACATAAGGATTGGCAATTGTCCAGAGTATAATGATGCTTATCCAAGATCACCCAACCTAGTTGACTAACTATCCCCTCTGGGGGAGAAATATCTCTTCAACTTTGTCCGCCAAGTTTCGCGCGACAGGAGCCACCGGCCTCTCTATTTCATCTAGCTCGGAGGCTTCGTAGCTAGGCGCGAAGCCAAGGCTCATTGTCTCCAAGTTGATACTGTCGGCGTAGTGGGAGCGGGCGATGGTGAAGGCTTGGGTAATCCTAGAGCGAAGAGCTTCCCTCTCGAGCTAGCGCACCCGCGCCGTGATATCTACGGCAGCACATGATGCAAGCGAGCTGGTTCCCTCCGGCCGCGCCACCTCTAGGTCATCGAAGACCACCCCAACGGCAGCGCGTAGGAGATCATGCTCATGGCTCTCTGCCTAAAGCATCCTCCGTGCCTCGGCAAGCTCCATGACCAACCCGGTGGAGACGCTCTCGGCCTCTACCCTTCGGGCTATCGTGGTTCCAAGATTGGCCCGGAGGGAGCTGACCCCCTATCGCACCTCGTCGCGCTCTCGGACAGCCTGGTCGCGCTCCCCGCGGGCCGCGCCGCACTCCAAGCAGAGTCTCTCTGTAGTCTGGAACAGCTCATCTCGCTCCTTGTGAAGCTAGGCTATCACCTCGGCATCCAGGCTTGCCCTCTGCTGTAGGGCCATAAACCTCTCCTCGGCTCCCAGCTTGAGCTCCCGCTCCCTCTCCACCTCTACCAGGAGGTCGAGGACCATTGGCGGGCCTCGACATCCCTCTAGAGCAGCTCATCCCGCTACTTTCAGACTCTGGAGGCCTCCTCCTTGTCCTACCACGCCCTCACAGATAGATCGTAGAACGTCTTCTCAGCATCCTCTGCGTCCCAACGTGCCTCGGCCTCCCGCAGCTAGGGACTGGCCACCTCCTCAGCCAGGGGAGTCAGCTCGGCCACCCTCTATTGGGTGACAGCTAGCTAGGCGCTCACATCCCTATGCAGCCGGGCCTCTTCGGCGAGGCGGTCCCATTTCTCCTTCTGCTCGCAGAGGAACCGGGATGTCTCCCGGCTACGAGCAATAAGGGACTAAAAGAAGATCAATGTCAAAACACAAAAATACATGAAGAAAAAAGAAAGTGAGAGGAGAGGTTAAGTGGATACCTAGCCAGTAGGGACGACGACGTAGTGCAGGACACCCCTGGCCTGGTTCAGGACTTCCAGCATAGCCGAGATCCCTTCATTGACACTCTCCCGCTCTATGCTATCGATAGCATCGTCGAGCGAGAAGAGTATCGACGTTGGGTCTTCTGGATCCATCCACTAGGCAGCGACTTACCCCGTGTGGGCAAGCGGCTGCCCCCCGATGCCAAGGCCAAGGGCGACCCCCCACTGGTCCTTTCCACCACCGCCACGATACTCGGGGACCCTTCAGCCATGTCCCCCTCCATCCGGCCCACGTCGGGAGCCATCACCTGGGCCGGCGGTGGCACGGATCGCGCAACTTCCTCGAGCACCACCGCGGCTGCGTTCGGCTGCACCTGGCTCATCACAGTCACTGCTGCCTCTATCTGCGTCGAAGGGGCCTCAACCAGTGACATCACGCACATAGTGGTCGGCGCCACGAGTGCAAGCGGCAGCTCCTTCCGCTCCGACGTCGGTAGCAATCGCTTCAGTCGCCGTTTGCTCGACGACCTTCGAGGGCGTTCCCTCAGCCCTAGTGACCATTTGTCCCACCAAGGGCATAGGCACCACCGCGGGCGACGCCTGACTGACTGACGAGGCTGTGATGCCCGCTCCGCTCCCACCCAAAGCAAGAGCGACCTCAGGCGACGTCCGACGTCTCACCTAGATGGCAACACTCTTCTTGGGTGCCAACGCCAAAGAGTGGCCCCATCTTAGGACGCTGCAAGAAACAGAAGGCATGAGTCACGCTGAAAACAGAGAAAAATAGAGAAAACAGAGAAGTCAATGACTTACATCGGCGTCGTTGGGCGTAGGATAGGTTTGGGGGATGAACCCCCAAGTCCTTGCTCTGCCTCCTCGGGACATGGCAGTTTGGAGCCCGCCCTCTGCTCCCAGGCTGAGGGGCTTGCCTCCCTTGCAGTCGAGGGCATGGCGGTAGAGCCATCCCTCTTCCTCGGCACCTCAGGCATGGCGGTAGATCCGCCCACCCCCGCTAGCACCTCGGGCACAGCGGCAGGTCCGCCCGCCCCCGCTGACTCTTGAGGCACGACGGTGGGGCCGCTACCCTCTGCTGACACCTCAGGCGCGGTGGCTGATACGCCCACCCCTACTTGTTCTGAGGACAGGCCGATGGTTTGGCCCACCTTTGTCATCCTCGCGGACTCACTACCTCCCGCATGAAACAGGAAGGGTCCCTGCATGGATGAGGGGATACTTGTTAGTGTATCCTCACTCTCTAGGTCATCCCACTCGGTGTCAGCAACTACCTCTTCTTCCTCCTCCTTGGCTCATCTTCAACACTATTGGTTTCCTCCCCACGCTCCCAAGCATGCAACTTCTGTTGTTTCTTCCTCCTCTCATCCTCCTTCGCCTTCCGCTGCAGCTCGACCATGGCGCGGTTGGACGACATCAAGGCCGGATCCTTCGGCAGCGGAGCCAAAAGATCCATAAGGACAAGCTTCTTCGGCTGGTCCTCCTATCTCAATATCAATGTCAAGAGGTTGGGAGTTTAATTAAAAAGGAGGCACGAGGAAAGAGAACTTACGAAAACAATGTATCCCGGTTTCGGCCGCATTGGGGGATGCCTCGGCACCAGATATACAAAATCAAGGATAGTGCTGACGTCGTCCCATGGAGGCTCCATCGCCTCCTTGATACGCTGTGCCACTTCAGAGGGGGAGACTGCTCCCTCGGCGAGCGCCATCCCATCGAGTGATGCCTCGGGCGCCATCATGTGCAGGGGAAGCGCATGCCTCATCAGCGGTGCCACCCTCCATGCATGATAGGCGTCGATGATCCCCGACCCCTTCACACCCCTCTCCTTTAGAATTCTGGCGGCGACGAGATGGTCCTAGATTTTCTTCTTGTCTTTCTCTTGGAGTCCCTACCTCCTCCACGATTCTGGGACCTCTTCGATGAGGCACCCGGTGAACTCTGGCAAGGGGGCACCTACGTCGTTCTTGACGTAGAACCAATGCGAATGCCACCCCTTGTTGGAGGTCGATAGACGCATCGGCGGATACTCGTTGACGTGGTTGTTGTGAAGCTGGATGCCGACACATCCCATCGGCACGTTCAGCTCCTGCTTCTTCTCCCGCTTCTTCAGGAGGGTGACAGCGAAGAAGTACCACCATAGGTCGAAGTGGGGACTAATCCCTAGGAACCCCTGACAAAGGGCGATGAACGCCGCAATGTGTTGGATTCCATTGGGATTAAGGTGCTGCAGCTCCACCTTGTAGTAATGTAGCAACCCCTGAAGGAACTTGTGGGCAGGGATGGTGAATCCCCGCTAATGGAAGTGAGCGAAGGACACAACGTAGCCATCGGGCGGCAATGGCGCATCCTCATTGCTGGGCAACCACCACTCCTCGGTGGTAGTCCGCGCGCCAAGAAGGTCATGGCCAACGAGGCCCTCCAGGCGTTGGAGGGTGATATCGGATCTGCACCATGGCTCCATTGAATGATTGGGGTGGGTGGATTCAAACTTGACGGTGGTTGAGATATGGATGCAGGGAGATTGGGCGATCGGTGGCGGAGGTTGCAGATATGAAGGCAAGGAGGCAAAGTATGAAACCCTGGGGGCGAACCCCTTGGTTTTATAGGGGCGACGGATGTGAGGAAGACAATCATCCACCTAGATCTCTGCACCTGCCATGATCCATCACCACGTCACGATCGTGGGATATGCACCCGCAATCCCAATCCTTTCCCTCCGAAGACGCGCTAGACCTTTCGCCTCCCCGGGCAGACCATTACTCTTTACCAGCAAAAACATATACGTCAAAAAGCATTCCTGTTGGCCGACTAGGCCCAGGAGTTCGAGGGCTGGCCTATCAACGGTTTCGACGACCATCCCTAGGCACCCTTATGACAAAGGATAGGCCCATGATCAGCCAAAACTCAGGCGCACAAGCTTCATAGGAGTCTTGGCCCACGATCGAGTCTCAACGGGGCTGACCCTAGATGGGTCCCCATGAATAGGATACCAGGGTCCCATTTAAGCTATCTGGTCAATAAACCATCAAATCTCACAGTCATACCCACAAAGGGTCTGAATCACCCCTAGGCGATTTTTTTCGAATCACCCGGGGGCTACACCCGATGGGTGCGATCACGCGCACCCTCTGGCAAGATGAATCACCCCGGGCAATTCTGTCCGAATCACCTGGGGGCTCAGGGGCTACACCCGTTGGGTGCACTCACACGCACCCTCTGACAAGTCAAATCACCCCCCGGGTGATTCTATCTGAATTGCCTAGGGGCTCAGGGGCTACTGTCAGGGACCGAATACTGGGGTACCCAAAGAGGAGGAGCTAATAACCATTAAACGTTGATGCTTCTGAATAGGCAAGAACATGACTACACCTCTTGTCCAACGACCGAGGGTTAATTCTGTCTCATTCGACCCCCAAAGGTTGGTTCTGCCTCGCCCGACGTCTAAGGGTAGACTCCGCCTCATTCGACGTCCAGGGGTTGGCTCTACCTCGCTCGATGTCTAGGGGCAGACTCCGCCTCACCTGACATCCGGGGGCTAGCTCCACCACGCCTGATTTCTAGGGGCAGACTCTGCCTCGCCCGATGTTTGGGGCCTGGCTCCGCCTCGCCCAACATCCAGAGGTTGGCTCTGCCTTGCCCGATGTTTGGGGGCAGACTCCGCCTCGCCCGACGTCCGGGGGCTAGCTCCGTCTCGCCCGATGTCTCAGGACAGACTCCACCTCGCCCGATGTTCGGGGGCTGGCTCTGCCTCGCCCAACATCTGAGGGCAGACTCCATCTCGCCCGATGTCCGGGGGCTAGCTCCGCCTCGTCCGATGTCTGTGCACGCGTAGATAAGGCAGGGCACTCAAGTCAACCACAATACCGAGGGCCATGCCCTGAATGCCTGCAGGAAAGTACCATCAGGATATGACAAGACGGGCGCTTTAAGGCCCTTTTAGGCATGTCAGAGCTCGAATAGTGTTGTGGACGCTGACATTTGTTTTACAGTGTTATGGGCGCTGCCATTGGCCCTCAGGCATGGATCCAAATGAAACTATACGACAACCACTATGGTCCAGGAGGAGACTCATGTCCTCTACAGTGACGAACGTGCAGTCACTGTGCTGTCTGCTCCCCATGGGGTTGCGCATCAACACCTCGGTCCATCGCGCCGCCCGCTGGGGCAGGGTGGGATGTAACCACTTGCTGATTAATTTAGAGCGTGGCATCATCAACGGTAGACACCCAGCATGGAGCTATCCCTGGCACCGTCTACCGAGTCAGCATGGCTGGCTTAGAGGAAAAGGAAGACCCGACACCTTCGAAGGACCTTCTTTGTCTCTAGTTCTTCTTCTTTCTCCCATCTATAATCCCTACTTCCCCTTGGTCTATAAAAGGGAAGGCAGGGCACCCCACTAAGGGGACTGATCAATCCAACACACGATGCATCACATAACACACAGATGAGTAGCAACCAAGCTCTTAGCATCTTTTCAACCTTTCTATCAAAGACTTGGGACCTGTCCTTCTCTCGTCCGTTTGTAACCCCTACTATGAACCTTTCAATGCTAATAACATGAGCAGCAGTCATAAACTGGACATAGGGACATTCTATTCGAACTAGTGTAAATCTTGTGTCTTTTAGCACACCATCCGGGCCAAACGCGTAATAATATAAATTTACTCGTTGGTGTTTACTCGAAACACCGACACCTACCTATGAGTCCTACTAGCATAGGTCGAGTAGCTGCTATGTTTGGGCTATCGAAAGTGTGAGTAACCTACTGTTACTCACAATAGGTGATTATTATTATTACTCTCATGATAGAATGGTGAAAGGAAATGGAGACCGGGCAGGAATATGGTATGGGTATTGGTGGGTGTAATAGGTTGTGTTCCGCGGTAACAGGTCATAGCTTAGTTACACTGTTTTCCCTCTCCATGTTGGTTAAGGACCATCCGTTGCTGTGAATTCTAGTTAGGTCACGGACTTATTATCCTAAGCGCATACTTGCTTATGGGAGCGGGAAGGCTCGTTGCTCTCTTGTCATTGGTTCTGGCTCTTTCCGGACTGACTGATTGGAGGCGGGGATGGTGGAGGTCTAAGCACCACATTGAGTCTGGGACTCAGGAGTGGGGGCTTGGAGTCCAAGTTAGGATGGAGACCTAGGCTCCTTGTCAGGAGGGTGGTGGGTTGGTCTTGCTTGCGCCTGGGGTACAAGCTGGGCGTGTGTTTTGGGGTACCCAGCTAGGATACATTAGTTCACGAATTGTCATATGATACGGTACGAATTGTCTATGATCTAACACCGTAGTAAGAACTGAAAGATGAAAGGGGATGAATAGATCTGATTGCTCAACTCTTGCTTAAAAGTAGAACAGGTGCTTACATAGAATGGTTAGCTAATGAACTAATCATGACTGCTAATAAAATACATACATAAGGATTAACTACTAGTAATGCTTTTTGCAAAAAGAAAACCCAGCAAACCATAAAGCTTATCATATCTATTGGAGTCAGGAAAATTTTTCCACTAGTCGGGTAAGTCTTGCAAGTACATTGTATACTCATGGTTTATTTACCCCTGTTGCAGGTGCAACTTGAGGAGTAGCTATTATGTGGATGATTCTTCTGGTGGGCACAAACGGATCCTTGTATCTTATCATTAGATGTTTATTTTAATTCTGCTATTTAAATTCCATACTCTGAACTTGGTATTGTAATAATGTATTTCCGAAAACTCTTGTTGTATGAAATGGACTAAGTATTGCAAGCTCATACTGATTATTGGATTCTGGGTGAAAAACGTGGATTGTTTGAGTTCTCCCTTGTGGTGTGATCGATGGAATTGTCCGATGTAGCTAATTTTCAGGGTGCTTAGTGTCTAGTGGAAGACAAGCGCCTCTGAAAACGTGTTATTTCGGGTGGTTCTGCCATAGGTGGTATCAGAGCCAACATTGAGTTATGAGTTTCATAACTCTTTCCAAAACCTAAAATTTGACCAATAAAAGTTTTACAAAAAATAGGATGTGATAAAATTACGTAAATAAGTATAAGCCCTTGCAATATGGTCTATCTAGTATAACGACACTGGTTTTATCTAATCAAGTTTCTCAAGGTACACTAACTTACGCTACGTAAGACTCATTTCGCAAGCGAAAAGTGAGTGTGCAATGTGCCGAAAATTTTTGCGAATGCCGCTATATTCTAGCTTGAGTGAACGAGTAGGCCAATGCATGCATCATGAAAAGAGAATCTTGCTTAAACTAAACTTTCCCTCCCCACACGTATAATTTAGATTAGTGAATTGATAGGATAACCTAAAAGAATGCTCTAATAAAAGTCTTATCAATTATATAAGTCTCTTGTTCCTAATCTGGAGGGTTGTCTCTAATGGTTGGTTTCTATCTGTTTACAGATGAACCTGAGGTCTAGTCGCAGGAGTACTAGCGCTAGGGCAGACCAAGGTGACAACGGTCGCAATGAGGGCATTGGCAACACCAACGGGGAGAGCCACGAGGCCCCACTTCTGGCTCCTCCTCCGCCACCGCCACCTCCGATGACCCATGCGGAGTTGATGGCTGCTCGACGTGAGTCAGCCCGTGCCTTGGAGATGCTTGCCTAGGTCACTGGTGGCTTTGCCCGTGGAGACCTCGGTGGCAACGGCGGGAACGGGGGTGGTGCCCATGCTTCCGTGGGGCCCTGTTCCTACCAGGACTTCCTAAAGACACACCCGCCCATGTTCACGTCAACTGCTGAGCCTCTAGATGTGGAGCATTGGCTTTGTATTCTATAGCAGAAGTTTTAGCTGCTCATTGTGACTGAAGAGCAGAAGGTGCACTTTGCCGCACAGCAGCTCCTGAGGTCTACCAGTGCATGGTGGGATACTTTCAATGCCATGCAGCCGGTGGACCACTGTGTGACTTGACAGGAGTTTACCACTGCTTTCCATGAGTACTATATTCCCGCTAGTTTACTGAACAGGAAGTTGACTGAGTTCCTAAATTTGAAGCAAGGGAGTATGACTGTGATGGATTATGTGAACAAGTTCAACCATCTTGCACAGTATGCTGGGATCCATGTAGACACTGATGAGAAGAAGATGGACCATTTCTACCGCGGTCTCTCTTGCATCTTGCAAAAGGAATTGTACATTGGAGGATATCAGACTTTTGGTGCTTTGATTAATGCAGCCATTGCTATGGAGGGACTTCAGCGTGATTCTCAGGCGGAGTGGAAGCACAAGTGGGTGACACTAGATCTTCCAGTCACCCACAAGCTCAGAAGGTATAGGTTGTCAGGAGGATGTCCTATTACTCTCTAGGTGGGCAGCCGCCTCGCCAGACTCAACAGACTCACCAGGCATATCCCACTCAGTACCTTGCACCTACTCTGTAGGTGCAGCAGCAGCCTCAGGGACAGCAAGTTCTATGTCGTCAGAGATAGGGGAACAAGTCTGGTGCTTGTTTTAAGTGTGGCAAGGAGGGACACTATGCTAAGGAGTGTCCATAGAATCAGCCTACGTAGTCTTCCCAGTCTTCAGCCAACTCCCGTCTGGTCAAGAGGACTATTATCAAGAAGAAGGTGCCCGTAAGCCGCTCTAGGCAAGTCAACTTCACTAAGGCTGAGGAGATTTTGCAGAATGAACCTGTGATGGCTGGTATGTTTACCATTGACTCCAACCTAGCATATGTGTTGTTTGATTCTGGTGCATCACATTCATTCATGAGCATGGGGTTTGCTCAAAGCCATAATAAATCTCTTATGGCTATTTCTATTGCCTATAGAATCAGTACTCCGGGTGCGTAGTTGTGCATTAATACTTGGATGGACACAGTTAGATTAGTGCTAGCCACTCACTGTTACCGCCTCCAGTTCATGGTGCTGCCTGGGCAAGCCATAGATGCAATTCTGGGCATGAACTGATTGTGAGTTTATGGGGTAGTCTTGAACCTTAAGCAGAGAGTTGTGAGTAACGGCTTCCTTCTTCTGAGAATAGGATGTGTCTTCTTATGCCCTCAGATCCAGCCTTATCAGTTGTTGCTCATGATAAAGCTTCTCTTGATCTTGCTTTTATTCCTATGGTCTGTGAGTTTCCGGATGTATTTCCTGAAGATCTACGTAGGTTGCCATTGGATAGGGACATGGAGTTTACTATTGAGTTAGAACCTAACACTACTCCTATTTCATGGCGTCCCTACCACATGGCTCCTAAAGAACTAGTAGAAATGAAGAAGCGGTTAGAGGAATTATTGGAGAAGGGCTTTATCTGTCCTAGCCCTCCACCATGGGGTTGCCCAGCTATTTTTGTGAAGAAGAAGGATGGTACTCTCCGGATGTGTGTGGATTATCGCCCTCTCAATGCGGTAACCTTTAAGAACAAGTATCATTTACCTCGTATTAATACTTGTTCGATCAGTTGGCTGGTGCCAAGGAGTTTTCAAAGATTGATCTTCATTTTGGGTATCACCAAATTAAGATCCGGTCACAAGATATACCAAAGACAGCTTTCTCTACTATGTATGGTCTATATGATTACCTAGTCATGTCCTTTGGTCTCACCAATGCTCCTGCATTCTTCATGTATCTCATGAATTCAGTGTTCATGCCAGAGTTGGATAAGTTTGTAGTGGTGTTCATTGATAATATTTTAATATACTCCAAAAACAATGAAGAGCATGCACAACACCTTTGGATAGTACTGACTCGATTAAGGGAACACAAGTTGTATGCTAAATTCAGCAAGTGTGAGTTTTTGTTAGATCAAGTGCAGTTTTTAGGACATGTTCTGACACTTGAGGGTATCTCTGTGGACCCAAGCAAGATGCAAGATATATTAAATTGGAAGTCTTCAAAGTTAGTGCATCAGATCGGTCAGTTCCTTGGTCTTGCTAGTTATTATCGACGCTTCATCCCTGATTTCTCCAAAATAGCGCAACCAATGACCAAGTTGCTTCAGAAAGATGTCAAGTTTGTATGGAATCTGGCTTGTGAAGAAGCTTTCCAAGCCCTGAAGAAGTTTCTTACCCCTACTCCTGTTCTTGCCCAACCAGATATTGACAAGTCATTTGATGTGTATTGTGATGCCTAAGGACTGGATTGGGATGCATGCTTATATAGGATGGACGTGTGCTAGCTTATGCTTCACGCCAGCTAAAAAAACACGAGGTGAATTATCCCACCCATGATTTAGAGCTGGCTGTTGTGGCGCATGCTTTAAAAATTTGGAGGCATTATTTGTTGAGAAATAAAGTGCATATCAATACGGATCACAAGAGCCTCAAATATATTTTCAATCGGTCCAAGTTGAATATGAGGCAACGAAAATGGCTAGAGCTAATCAAGGATTACAATTTAGAAGTTCATTATCACCCTAGAAAAGCTAATGTGGTGGCTGATGCCTTAAGTCGGAAGTTGCATCAAGTTGAAGAAGAATCCTTGTCTCAACCATGCTGAGGTGCTAGCTCTGATTGCTCTAGTCTCGGATCTACTTGAGCAAATTATTATAGAGCAAAGGCAAAATGTTTCAAAAATTCCGCATATCAAGAAGTATGCCAAATTGTATTTTGACCGGATTGTGACCCTGCATGGAGTTCTCCTTATCATTGTTTTTGATAGAAGGTCAGTCTTTGTCTCCCGTTTCTAAGAGCAACTCTAGAAATGTCTTGGTACTAGTCTCCTCAGAAGTTCAGCTTATCATCTGCAAACTGACGGTCAGACAGAAAGAGTCAATCAGGTACTTGATGATATATTGAGGGCTTGTGTCATCTCTTTTCCAGAAAAGTGGTACGAATGCTTGACTCTAGTTGAGTTTTCTTATAACAATAGTTATTAAGAAAACATTCAAATGGCACCATTTGAGGCCCTATATGGCAAGAAATGTAGGACACCTCTTAATTGGGTTGAGGTGGGAGACCGTGGTTATTTCGAACCTGATTTTATCAAAGAAGATCGAGACCAAGTAAGTGTTATTCAAAGTCATTTGAAGACTGCTCAAAGTCGTCAGAAGACTTATGCGAACAAGCGAAGAAGGCCCTTGCAATTTGACGTTGGTGATCATGTGTATCTCAAAGTGTCACCTAAGAGAGGGGTGCATCGCTTTGCTGTCCGGGGAAAGTTAGCCCCTCACTATTTTGGACCTTACAAGATTTTGGCCTGGTGTGGTTCTGTTGCCTACCGTATCCATCTCCTGGATATTTTGTCAGCAGTACATAATGTCTTCCATGTTTTCCAGTTAAAGAAATGTTTGTGGGTCCCCAATGAAGCTGTGGAAATTGAAGGACTTCCCCTCCAACCCGACTTGTCTTATATTGAGCATCCTGTCAAGATCTTAGATGAAAAAGAAAGAGTGACCAGAAACAATGTGGTGAAGTTTTATAGAGTTCAGTGGCAAAATAAATTAGAGGGCGATGCAACATGGGAGCAAGAAAACTATATCTTGAAGCATTATCCTCATCATCTTTCTAGTTCACCGAGGTAGTTGTTTAAATCAAAATTTATTTCTTATCTCTTTTCCCACCCTAGGCACATGAAATCTCAGGGCGAGAATTTGTTTAAGGGGGGTATAGGTGTAACACCCTCGGTGTTACCCCGTTAATCATCTACTAAAAGATGTCATGAGCATCATACTTGTGTGTTAATGCATGTGGTGAAGTGTGTAGATCAATTTATGAAACTCAAAATGATCAATAAAAATGCTAAACGAAAGTTGGTTCAATGGTTCATACATATCAAGTAGGGTTTAAAATCAATTTTTATGAAGCAAAAATATTATAGAATATGTGTGTGATACTTAAATAAAGTTCGAAGTACAAACTTTATAGATGACAATGAAATATTTGCTTTTGAAAAATAATATTGCTTTGTAATATTTTCAATAGCCTAAAAATCACAAATTGAAATCAAGATCAGTTCAAAACTTAGAAAATTTCCAAGTCTTCCAAGTCTGCCAACAGTTAGATGCTGCTATGTTTAGCAATTTATTTGGAGCGATTGAGCTAAGGAGTGGCATAGTGCTATGATTTGATTTAGTAGTTCCATATGCCATCATGAGTGTAGTGAAGCTAGTTTAGGTTTAGGAGCAACAGTTTGGTCATGATCAGCGCTTTAAAATTCATGCGTGTACTTTACTTGGGTTGGTTGGCGCCGGGTGCTCGGTCACCGCATGCCTCCCCACGCCGTGCACATGGTCGCGTCTCCCACAGTCACCCTGCACCGCCACGCTGGGTCGGTCGAGCCGCCTGGGCTTGGCCAAGGCCGGCCGCAGCGAGCCGTTGGCCTCGTGCCCTGCTGTCCTGCCTCGCGCTGCCACCATTAGAGCCATCGCGTCCGCCCACTCCTGCCCCACATTGTGACGCTGCCGCTGTCGTCGTGTCACTTCCGTACTCACGTCTGCTCGCTACATCATGCTGCCCCCACCCTAGCCCAGTTGGGTGCCGTCCGCACGTGGCCGTGCACGCCGTCGTCACGCTACTAATGGCGATGCGACGCGTGGGCCATGGCCGGTCGTGGACGCTCATGCTTGCCCCCTTGTGCTTGGACGTAGGTCCCTCGGCCATAACCGCTCGCGTCTCGCCAAGGCGAGGACGAACCGAGCCCACCTGTCGTGCCCCGTTTCTCTCTTTCTCCCTTTGCTTTCTGCCACCGTCGAGTCGTGGTTACGACGAGCTAGAGAGCGAGCACCTATCATCAATTCCTCGTGCCTGCGTCTTCGCCTTTACGTCCTCTTGCCGACTGCCCCCACCCCGCCTTGATTACGGCTAGGCCGAGCTCCAATTTTGGAGCTTTGCTCCCGCCGCCGCACCATTAAGGCCCAACCCTCCTCATCGTGGCTAGTTCCAACCTCGCCATCTCGCGTCGAATTGACCACACCACTAGCCCTGCCTAGAACCCTTCTTCCTCGTGCGCATGCTAGTCGCAACTCTAGTGCTGCCTCCTCGACGCTGATGTGGCCGTGCCTTTGTGGTCTGCCGTTCACCTCGCAGCGCGCACATGGATAGCCTCACTCAGGACGTCACCGGCCGAGTCAGCACCTCAGTTAGGTCACTGGTGAGTCATCGTTGCTCACCCTCTACCCCTACTAACTTATTGCTGTGGCTCACCTGAACGCCATCGCCATTGCCGCAGGGTGCCCGCCGTCGTGGAGATCTCCTTCTATGGCGTCTTGGCTCGTGCAACCGCCGCGCATCGCCTTGCGTCGACCCTTTGGTGAGATTCGGCCTCTTAGCTAGGTTAGCATGGGTCCCGGGTGGTCGGCGCTATCGCCAGTGCCACCGCTCGAAGTGCCAGAGCGCGGGGGGGGGGGCAGGGACCATGCCGTTGTAAAGAGGAGAGAGTACAAGGGTCTTTTTGCATATGTGCTGTCTCTAGGAATAATAACATAGACTATAGGTTGTTTGTTCATAGTCCATGGGCGTTTTTGCTAATATGCCAGCGCGCGCAGGATTCTCCCGCCATGGGCCGCCTGGTGCTGTAGGTCGGCCTCATGTGGGCCACGCCTGTGGGCCACGCGGGAGAATTCGTTTTTCTTTTTCATAAGGAATTAGAAATAGTTTTATGATTTAATTTTAAGCTGATTTTAGTAAATCATATAAAATCATAAATGTATCCAAAACTTGTGCAACAAATTTTGTTAAGTTTCTAAAATTGTGCTCTATCTGTTAGTATATTTAGTTCATATATATACATATTGATACCAGGAGCTATTAAATCGTTTGAGAGTGCTTAATATTATTAGGTTAAATATTGTAGGAATTTTTGTGGTAAATTGGTGATAACTTTAATCCTAAAATTTTTATGGTAGTTTTCTGGTATTATTGTGTGCTCACTGTAATTTTGTAGCCCTAGAATAGACTACTTAATATGGTAGCTAAATACCCATTAAGGCTAAAGGAAAAATGGCATGATGTTGGTTTATAAAAGTTAAGCACTTGTAGGGTAAGCTTGAAATCTATTTGGTAGAGATAATGATTAGCTTCGTATCTTAATCATTAGAGCTAGCTTAGTAGCTTAGCATATGTATTCTTATTTTAAGAGTTGTTGTTGCCAAAATACTAAGTGTTGCATTATCATTGCATTCATGTAGAGAACGAGTTGGTGGAGTTTGTGACCGCCGGAGAGCAGGAGTATGAAGAGGTGATCGAGGAGTACGAGGAGGAGGTCCTCGTGTAGGAGGAGGTCCAGGAGCCGTCACTGACTGACTTAGCTAACACCCCGTCTTCCTAAGGCAAGCCCCGGTGCATAACCCTTATTTTGAATGATCACTGGATATATATATATGTGATGTGCATTTATATTACAGGATTTATATTGAAACTACATGCATAGATAACCTACCTATGAGTCCTACTAGCATAGGTCGAGTAGCTGCTATGTTTGGGCTATCAGTAGCGTGAGTAACCTGCCGTTACTCACAATAGTGATGATTATTATTACTCTCATGTTCGTATCGGTTAAGGACCGTCCGTTGCTGTGGATTCTAGTCAGGTCATAGACTTATTATCTTGAGCACATACTTGCTTATGGGAGTGGAAAGGCTCGTTGCTCTCTTGTCGTGGGTCCCGGCTCTTTCCGGACCGACTGATTGGAGACGGGAACGGTGAAGGTCTAAGCACTACACTGAGTCCGGGAGGTAGAAGTGGGGGCTTGGAGTCCAAGTTTAGATGAGGACCTGGCCCCCTTGACACGAGAGTGGTGGGTTGGTCTTGCTTGTGCCTAGGGTACAAGCAGGGCATGTATTTCGGGGTACCCAGCTAGGATACATTGGTTCGTGAATCGCCGTGTGATACGGTACGACTTGTTTATGATGTAGCACCGTAGTAAGAACTGAAAGATGAAAGGGGATGAATGGATCTGATTGCTCAACTCTTGCTTAAAAATAGAACATGTGCTTATATAGAATGGTTAGTTAATGAACTAATCATGACTGCTAATAAAATACATACATAATGATTCACTACTAGTAATACTTTTCGTAAAAAAGAAACCCAGCAAACCATAAAGCTTATCATATCCTTTGGAATCAGGAAATTATTCCCACTAGTCGGGTAAGTCTTGCGAGTACATTGTGTACTCATGGTTTATTTACCCCTGTTGCAGGTGCATTTTGAGGAGTGACTGTTGTGTGGAGGATTATTCTAGTAGGAACAAACGTATCATTTTATCTTATCGTTAGATATTTATTTTAATTTCGCTGTTTAAATTCCACACTCTGAACTTGGTATTATAATAATATATTTTCTGAGAACTCTTGTTGTATGAAATAGATTAAGTATTGTAAGCTCGTACTCATTATTGGATCCTGGGTGAAAAACGTGGATTGTTCGAGTTCTCCCTTGAGGTGTGCTCGACGGAACTGTCCGATGTAGCTAATTTTTGGGTGTTTAGTGTCTAGTGAAAGACGAGCGCCTCCGAAAACGTGTTATTTCATATGGTTCTCTACGGGAGAATCCCCCACCCGCGCGGGTGGCCGTCGTGTTTGGCGCGAGGTGAGGCTGCGCCCATGCTCGACGGCCTCGTTGCCGCGGTGGCCATGCGAGAGCGGCGTCAAGTGGCGCTGGTGGAGGCAGGGATGATGGACAGGGGCAAGATGTGGCGGATCGAGGGGGCCACGTGGAAATCGGAGTCGGATGGGGAGACAGTTGTGGTGCTCGTTTCCGTCCACATAGTCCTCTGACGGGAAGCTGCCCCCACCGACGACGTCAGGTGGTGGCAGCCCAGGGTCTCAGCTGCGCTCCACCAGCCCCACGTCCACTAGTTCAAATGCTCATTAAAAGATATGATTCGTTGTGGCCAGCTCACGACGCCAGCGTGTCCACGTCGCTCCTAATTTTTCCGTCCGTCCGATCTTTGATTCTACGGACCGGATTGTGTTGACCAGCTTTCGCCGATAGCGGCTTCTCCTGCTTCTCGTGCGCTTAACCAGCTTCTCCACTGCCTCTTGCTGCCTCCTCCGCTTCGCTCGATCCAAATAAACCAATAATAGACACGACTTACGCTCAAGAAAAACACGCACCTCTCCCCATCCTCTCTCGATCTCTCCCGACACGGCGACGGCCAGGCGACGGCGCCTGTGTGGCGAAGCGGACCTGGCGGGGTGGGGTAAGGGGGACGGCGACGCACGGCCGCGACCTGCACCCCACTAGCCTCCTCTCCCTCTTCCCATCGATCTCTCCCTCTCCCTCTCCATCTCGACACGGACAGGCCAACGACGGCTAGCACAGGCGGGCGCGGCGGCTGCGGGCGCCCTCCTCCTCCTCCTTTCCCCTCGCAACTAGGCCCTGGCTGGTGTCCGCTGGCGCCGCTGCCCCCTTGGCACTCCTCCTCCCTCCTCCTCCGTGTGTGTTCATGTGTTTGTGTGTTACAGAAACCCTAGCACTGTGTTAGGGGTCACGGCGGCCCAGCTGACCAGACCCGGCCATGTGGCGGTGCCCTTCTCCGGTGTGGAGGCGCCCAACCGACCAACCCCCGTGGCGGTGCCTTCTCCCGGTGGGACGGCCACAATGACAAATGACAATGGGCGACCGGCAGTGTTGTTGTCCCTCCGGCGACTACATGGCCGACGAGGTAACCTCCCATCTCCTCCATGTCTCTTAGCCTTCTTTTACTGAATGTTTTGGTGGGGGAGCCCCAGATTCTTGGTGCAGTTACCAATTTTTTGTGAGATTTTTCCTACATTCCTGGTACAAGTGATGAAAATCTATTTCCAGAAGGCCACCTCCTTTCAATCACTCACAATGTTCCCCAAGTGCCGCATTGGTCAATACTGAGCCCTGTACAAACCATTTAAGTTTATTCATGTATGTTCCTCAGTATTACATTTTCACTTTTCAGACTAATGTATTAAACAAGTTAAGAAATATTGGATAGGTCAATGCTTACTACAGCAGATGACATGGCTTTCGTCCTTTCAATTTTGTGCCTGAATGTTCTCCTGTAGACATGTATGTAGTTTTTTGTGTGAATTTGTTCCAGTTTGAGAGGCGAGTGCTCTTTGTTGAGGTTCTAGATAAGACCTAATTTCTTCGAGCTCATTCTAAAAAAAGGTTTTATTTTGTAAGGCAACCATGTCGCAGACCTCACATTTACCTTTCGTCCCATATTGACCAAAGATAGATGTTATACTTAAACATTTTTTACGGCAATACATGTTTTAGAATCATTTTACCTATTTGTTGGTGTTCATCGATCTTCTCCATTTGCTAGAGTGGCGGAGTGGCGTCCCGAGCCCGGACGGTGGAGCAGCCGTCAGGCGCCATGGTCTGCGTGGATTTAAAGGACGATACACAATACAAATTTTATTCTTGTGTTGTGATTTTGGTTCAACATAGGACTTCATTTCATAGGCCAATTTTGAGGACTATCATCAGGTGCAAAGAACATCAAGGTGTTTTTGTTCCCTTCTTTTTGTCATTCTTTTACCTGTTTGATAAAGTTTTAGTTCATAATTTATAGCATCCCTCCGAACTTGCTTCGCTTTTTGCTAATTTGTATGATGTCTTTGGTTTCCTTACATTATTTATCGAGTAATGAAGTATCCCGTCAGACGAAGAAAAAGGAGTTCACCGCTCAACAAAGACAGCTTGATTCCATCAAGTTTTACCTAAATTATTTTATTAATGCTTGCCTGTGTTTCTCGTAATAATTTTATTAATGCTTGCCCATGTTACCTAAATTGTTTTGAGACAACTTCATTCCATGGGTGCATTTTGAGGGCTATCAAGCAGTGTGACCGCATCAAGGTGCTCTCGATCCATTGCTTTTATCATATTTCTTCTACCATGTGCTAAAATTTTTATTCAGATTAAACCTTGAATTTTTAGTTTGATACAATTTATATGCACATTGTAAAATCTTAGAACAAGCCAACCACTTGAAAAAAAGCATTATCTGGTCTCAGAATAAAACATCATGACCCTACTCGTGTACTTAGTTGGGTTGCATACTATATGTTAGCTTACTAATCATTGGTACATATTTAGGTACACTATTAGAAGTTTGAGATCACAGAAATACCAGTAGTGCCATTTGTTGTTCTTTTATTGTCCTGCAAGGTCGAAAGCGATGCTTTGATCATTTTCTTTAGGTTTCATGTTCAAGAATGCGCATGGAAGTTCTTTTTTTGCTATTCGCTTTCGTTTCATAAATTCACCTAGCATTTTAGTACTGTCCCATGGATGTGCTTCATAGATTGATTATAATGGGAAGTATATCAGCTCTCGCAACATTAACCAATATGAAATCGGTGTATAAAAACAAAGACATGAGAGACCTAAATGCCATGAATCATTATTATTATGAGTAGGAAAAAAGACGAGGGCTAAGAAGATTAAAACATTCCTGTTGGGTTAACTCTGCTACATGTCATATGCATTCCCAATTTTGCTAATAGAGCTGCTCAAAGACTCATGTTCCTCATATGTGGCTATCATGGCGTATTTAAAATACTAAGCTCTGAGTGTTTGGTCATGGTGTTACCTATAGATCTAACCATAATTAGTTCAGATAACTCTTAATTCGTGTGGTTGGTTTGACCCTTTCAATTTTCCATTGCTTTACAACAAACAATAAAGTGTGCCTAATCGTTCTATTTTTTTAGCCCATTTACCAGATATGTCCATCCCACCGTTTTGTTGGATCTTTTTGTCCCCTCACCAGATCTCTGTGTAATAATGGATGTGAGGCTTTCCTTCCTTCCTCTTCGTTGTGGCATGAGTCAACTCTCTGTGCTCAGAAAGGCCTTTTTGTACGGTGCGTGCTCTCCTTGCCAGCGCCGGGGCCGGATACGTGTGTGGATCTGGCTTGCCAGCCTTCATTGCTGGAGGAGCCCCACATAGGCACATCTGGCCTGTTGCGCATGGCAGAGGTGCACTCTATCCCCTCCTCTCCCTCCCCTTCCCTTGGCTCCCTCTTCTCACTGCGAGGATCTTGGCCCCCTTCCCCTAGGAGGCCATCGGATTTTGCGCTTCTCTTGTTTTTAAATGTACGGATCATGCGCAGAACTGATATCCTTCATTATACAATGATGATTAATTGTTTCATTCTTCATGCTACCTACTGAGGTTTTGGGGTTGTGCAATGATGACCTTTTTTAAGACTGAGGCAATGGAATTGTGCAGTGATGACTAATTATTTCATTCTTCCATGATTTCTTGCTATTTGCATTACTTCTGTGATGACAATGCCATTATATCTTAACAATTCTCTTTTGCATGTGTTGTTTTGTTTTCGTTAGTTCCTACAATTTGTGCATTTGTTACTGAGCATAAGTCCAATGTCAGTGATGTCTTTGCTTCACATAATTTGTTGGTTATTCTATTACTGAGCACACCCCATTGCCAGTGATGTATTTGTTCCTATCCATCTCCACTTTCTTGCAAATCCACTTTTTAGCATGTTTGAAACATCTGGAACTAAGGTTCTGGTGTGTGCTCACCCTCATAAGGCTTGATCAGTGCCTCTATGTTTTCCCTGATATAGCATGGCAAAATAGATAGCAAATTGAGCTATTCTTATATAGCTTTGAGTCTGTTTTTTGCTGTGTAATTAACTAATGCTTAAATCTGGATAAGTTCTTAGTTCTCACATGCCTATTTGCTTGGCAGTAAAGAATTAATCCTTACATCTTACATATTAGTTTATCACCTTGCTGTAAAGGAAATGGACCTCCTTATATTCTGCTACTTTCTTTAATTGCTGGTGTGTGTAATTTCATTCTAGAAATCTAAAACGGGAAGCCATTTCTTTTTTAGAAAATACATAGCTCAATTTTTTCGATGGATATGAAAAATAGAGTTGTTTCCTAAAATTCTTTCCCAGATAGATTTTCGGCCATTTCTCGCGCGCATGGGCGCGCGCAAATCACTAGTGTTCCTCTATAGATTCAAGGCTAGCCTGCAATCCAGAGGTAGCTACTAATCCACAATCCAGAGGCAAGCCCGCTATTCAGGGTATCAGCCGCCACCGGGTCATGGCGAGCTACTCCTCCCCTCTGTTTATGCATCTATGCTTGTTATTTTTCTAGCATTGAATTGTGCATGGAGGAGCAGATTAGGCAATGTGTTAATATAAGGAACTGAGAGGCAATGGATAGTTCAAAGAATCTCTGTTCGAAGAATTTGTCCTCGATTTCATAGTCTTACATAAAAATTTGGTGCCTACAGAACGGAGAACATGGGTTATGGAATTTAGAAGGAAATTTGGCTGACAGGAGCATACAGACAGAGGCCTTGTTAGCAGATCAATCCAACCGCTGAGACATCGATTTCATTATACACTACAAGCTGGCTATGAAGAACGGGAACATATCTAGTGCAAACCAACCTCTCCGTGCAAACCAACTACGGGGGAGAGGTGGGAGGGGGAATTTACAAAAGTGTAATTACGCCTGCTCCTAATTACACTTTTGCAAATCCCCCCTCCCACCTCTCCCTCGCAGTTGGTTTGCACGGTTTGCACGGAGAGGTTGATTTGCACTTGATACATTGCCATGAAGAACAAGGACTTGGCTAGATGAAACAAGTAATTTTAATTAATTGTCTGCAGACAAGCTGAATGAAACATGAAACAATGATCAAACTGTGAGCTCCTGAATGAACCAAATATTGGCTGTTTTGCATCTACTGCAATATATGGTCTGATTGAACCAAATGCACTGTTTGGCATCTACTGCAATGTATGGTCTGATTGAACCAAATATGCTTTCAGTGAGCATTTAGCTGTTTGGGGTGCTTAGCTTATCTATCTAGCTTATGTGTTATGCTATTTGTTCACATAAAACACCGTGTACGATTTGTGAACTCACTCCCTCTTTGATCATCTTGGGAAAATTTGCTGAAGGAGTTATTGGATGTTTTGGCAGAGAATATTTACGCCCTCCAAAAGTGATGAACTGGAAATTCCGCTATCAGAGCTCGGCTAACACATAGGAAACTCAAGAAAGATCTAATCGAGCACATATGGCAACGCTATGTAAACAAAAAAAAATTAGACAAAAGGCGTTGTAACTAAATATAACATAATTATTATATCGATGGTTTCTAAAAAATATATTGTAATCATGTTGCTCTTATTTATACTTGATACATTTTCTATCAAATAACCACACAATGGTATAAAAAAATTATTTACAGTTGATCTTAGCTACATGTAAAACATTAAATAGCTTAGAGAGAGAACCTTGTCTGTGGGTTGTATGACTTATCTTTATACCTATATGTACGATAGATTCGAGGTGCTCAGAGACAGATCCCGTCTGTGAGATGTACATGCCCTGAGGAAGCGAGGTGGAGGGTTCTGGCTTGGGACTGAAGTAGAAGTGCCACTGAAGTAATGGACTCCGCCGCCTTCTGGTACCTGGGGCCAGGTGTGGCTATAGCATAGACCTGTAGCTTTGCTCCTTCACGTGTCCTACGATCCTACTCCTGGGTCGTGTCCGGCCAAAAATTTTGGAAATTGTTAGGTCCCCACTATATATTCTTTGGGAAAATGAACTTCCACAACGAATTATTGTACATATAAACCAGCAACGCTAGAAAAATCTTGAGAAAATACTACTTCAGTTTAAAGCCCATGAGAATCACAAAATCGAGAAAATCCACTAGACTTTTATCTACTTTCATTACTGAAGCAAAATATAAACTTTCATTACTTTCATTACAAAATATAAACTTTCTATATAGTTTCTATAAAATTATTTCCTCTGAATAGGTTACCACTAGAGATGTAAACGGTATGGGTATTTTCTAATCGAATACCTTCGGTGTCCGTATAAAATGTATTGTATTTAAATTTATAGATTTAGTATTTGTGGTGTGTCTATATCCAGATACTCAAATTAGAAAAAAAATATGATATCGTTATCCATTCATATTTTATCTAAAACATCTCTAACCAAATTCAAATTTAAAATTATTATAATTATATCTATATCCATATCTGTAGATAACGAATACTCTACTTACCATCAGCTAGTACAATACAAGTAACTTTCGTGAGCCGAAGACGCAAACCCTACGGCCCAAATTTCCCCTGGTTTCCCTCCACGGATTTGCGTTTTCCCTCCACGCCCGCGCCCCTCTTCCCTCCTCCATTTTGAGATCAAATCCTCGGGCAGGGCCCCTTTTTCTTCTCTCCCCACCAGTCCACCACACCACACCCCACCACCCCGCACAGCAAATCGCACGCCTCGGTTCCCTCCACTCGACGCTTCTCCCGCTCCTAACCCCTAGTACCTTCTTCACCCACTCGTTCGCTCCGCCGCCGCCGCGACGTCCAGCAGCCAGATCCGCGCAGCAGGGGTGTCCTCCGCCGCGGATCGACCTCCCGATCCGCGCAGGGGGAGTGGCGGCGGGCGCCGGAGGGCTCGGCCGGGGACTCCGCGAGGCTGGAGACGGAGGAGGAAGGGAGTGGTTCCGCGGTGGTAGATCCGCCGGTCCTGTCGCCGGAAATGGACTCCTCCGTCGAGAAGGTGAGCTCCGATCCGCGCTCTCCCGGCTCGATCTGTGTTTCGGATGGTGGGTGCGGGTGTTAATTAATCGCGTTGTCTGTTTCTTCTTCCGCCGCAGCAGGGGAGCGGGGCGCTAGATCCGGACGAGCGCCCGCCGGCCTCCGGCGAGACGAAGGCCTGCACCGAGTGCCACACCACCAAGACCCCGCTCTGGCGCGGGGGACCCTGCGGGCCCATGGTGAGTAGAGTATTCCCGATCCCGACCCCCCGATCTCGTTCCCCGGAACCCTAGCGCGGCTCCGGGGCCCATTCCAGTTCCCGATCTGTGCTGTCCTCGGCTAATCCGCTCCCGATCTGTGGTCGCAGTCGCTGTGCAACGCGTGCGGGATCCGGTACCGGAAGAAGAGACGGGAGGCGATGGGCCTGGACTCCAGCAGCAAGGCCGGCGGCGGCGGCAACGAGCAGCAGCAGCAGCGGAAGAAGAAGGCCACCGCGGCCGCCGCCGCCGCCGCGGCGTCCAAGCGGGAGAGGGAGAGGGAGAAGGCGGCGGACGAGGTCACCGTGGAGCTCCGCGCCGTGCGGTTCGGTAAGGAGGTGGTGCTGAAGCAGCGGCGGCGGATGCGCCGGAGGCGGCGCCTCGGCGAGGAGGAGCGCGCGGCCATCCTGCTCATGGCGCTCTCCTCCGGCGTCGTGTACGCCTGACTTCACCCCCACCTAGCACCGCACCAGACGCCGCACCCGAAGGCGGTGAGAGGAGACCGCCGCGGCGCCGATGCTGCTGCAAGCTGCAGATTTGCTCGGCATGCAGCATGATCTGAGCCCAGAGAGATCCGTCTGTCTCTCTCTACCCCTTTTCCCCTCTGGATCTATGCTAAGTTTTCCCGGCTAAGTAGTAGTTCATCAGTCGAACAAAGCGAGTTAATAATCCGTGTCCGTGCTAGGCTAGTAGCAGCTCTGTTCCTCCCCGTCCCTTTCCTTGCTGTTCTTGCCCCCACCTCTAGTTGTAATCCTACCGCTAGTAGTGTGCTAGTAGCTGCCTTGTAACCTTCTCTGGCAATGTAAGGAGAGATTATGATCATCCTTCCGGCCGTTCTTGCAAGCGAGTAGAAGTAGCTGGTACCAGCTCCTGGATCTGGGCGAGTGTGCGGTGCTCCGGCTGGAATCGTGGCCGGAAATGCTGGGGTGCTCTCCAGCTAGCTCTTGCATTGCATCGTCGTCGTCTCTCTCTATGCTGCACTGCACTGCTGATGACGACATGGTTGTCTCTGCTGTGGTGTGAGCTGATGTACGAGCGCGTGGCTGCTTCTGCGTCATGGTTGACCTGCTGATGGTGGTTTCTCTGATGTCGGAGTACGTCTCCACCTACGCATAGCATCTTATTCGAACTCGGATGGTTTTGAAAAGCTGAAGCCTTGAACCTCGGATCCGAGTGAGCGGTGAGAAAGCCGAAAGGTATGGATGGTCACTGCTGCTGCTTGCGATCTGGTACGATGAAATGGTCAGCACTCAGCAGCAGCTGGGCACGCACCACCCAGTCAGGCAGTCACCCACCCATCCATGGTGACTGTTTCCTGAAAGGAAAGTCCCGTTCGATCGCTCGGCAGGGCAGTCAACACTCCAGCACGCAGCTCGGAGAGTGCTTTTGCGCTTTATTCTCACCTGTTGCTCCTCTCTTGCTGTCTTGCTTACCATAGTTGGAGAAGCCGGTCCTGACTGGAGTGGAGGCTCCGGAAAGGTTCCTGAGAATTTTTCCTCTTCCGGAGTGTGCATGATGCGCTCGCTCTCCTGGCCGTGGGGAATATCTTGTGGTGGCTGCTCTATCTTTGTCCTGATCAGGTCAATCGATGGGCCCGCCGATGCTAACAGATGATTGATGGCCCGTGGGCATCTTGCGATCCTGGTTGTTGGGGTTGTTCCGTTTTGTTTTCTTTTGCTGCTGCTGCTGCTGATTCTTGCGAGGAGCAGCGCCCGTGATTTGGGTTTTCCCTTGTGGCCAAGCAGCGCCACACGTGGCAGGGCTTGTGCCGTCTGGTATTGTAGTGTAGTAGCCATCGACAGTGACAGCGCTGTTAGTGTTAGTGTTAGCACATTCCAAGCGGTGCGATGACGACGATGATAGCGTGGCGCGTGGTTTGGTGATGCTTTCCTGGTTCCGGGAAGCGAAGCAAGCAACCACTCAGCAAGCAACCAGTCAGCCTGGTCGACTGGTTTATAAGTCGTTTGTGCTGATTTGTATGACTAATTTGTTGTTGTGAAAGAAAAACACTACACCATGACTGATAAGTCTCGGCTAAAACGAACAAGCTAACATGCTGCGAGCCAGACACGGCTGCTTTCTTTCGTTCTTTCGGTTGCTGTCACGCCTACGCAAAGGAGTGAGGTGAGGTTTTTGCCCGGCTGCCGTGCTGGGGTAATAAAAAAAAAGTTGGGACTGGGAGTGGGAGCCGGGAGGCGAGGACATGGCAGGAGGGTGCCGCCGCGTGGCCACACACCGTGAGCACGGCAGGGGCAGCATGGTCATGGCATGGGCGAACTCTGCAGCCTCCCCATGCTCCATCCGTGATCCTGATCCAGCAGCAACCACGTTCTCGGATTTGCTTCTGCCATTGCCTCCGTGGGCCCCCAAAAGGCCACGGATCATGGACAGGACAGCTCGTGTTCCTTCTTCTGCCCAAACATTTCTGGCCTTAGGCCTTGTTTATTTGCACCAAGTTTACACCTCTAAAAAGTAAAAAGTGTAAGATTTCTCATCACATCACATCGCATCAAATCTTTATATATGTATGGAGTATTAAATATAGATAAAAAAAATAACTAATTACATAGTTTGCTTTAACTTTACGAGACGAATCTTTTGAATCTAATTAGTCAATGTTTGGACAATAATTCACAAATATAAACGAAATACTACAGAAAACTCATAACTTCCAAAACTCCCAACTTTGAACAACTAAACGAGGCCTTAGTCTACCACTGTGACTGTGATCCTGAGCTCAGCATGTGTGTTTGGCCTTGTTTCTTTCTTCCTTCCTTTTCCCCCTTTGTGTGCGTAGAAGTGCAACAGTGGAAGAAGAAAACCGGAACATTGCCTTTGCTTCAATGCGTGCGCTCAGAAGCATTACGCATTGATATGAAAAAAGTTGCTTTCTGGAGGAATTTCTCGTTTGGCAGCGTGACGTCCTTTATCTGCTGGGCTGTTTGGCGATTCAGCTGACGTGGCCCGTGTACTAAATTGAGCCCGGTACTAAATAAATTGTTGGGTCTGTCTATCAAAATAGCTAAATTCTAAATGGTTCACGTCTTGATTAAATTCGGGCTAAATGCTGGGTACACTTGGCCACCTCCCACGTCCCACCAGACAAAAAAAAAACAGCAGCCATGGACACTGGACACACACTTGAGAAGGATGAAGGTGGATGAATGTCGAATCAAAGCGATCATGTACGCAAGTCAGGAAGATGAGATGCAAATGCGAGTACGGTAAGCATTAATTCCTTTCAATATATAAGATAAGATGGTAGACTCAAAACTTCAAAAGGTACCGTGTCACATAACTCCGCAACAAGGAAAAAGCATAAAAACGACATGCTAGGTCAACTCAATCCATTTGTTTCAAGATGTAAGACATACCACGGTCTACTTGATCACGTTGCACGGCAGTTTTAGGTGTCATTTGGATCCCAAGAGATTTGAAAAATCTAAATAAAAAGAATACCAACAGTTTTGTTGGTTTTTGAGATTTTAAAAATATGTGAGAATTTAAGATTGTAGGATTTTTCTATCCGGATTCTCAAAATCCGGAGGATGGGGCCTAAACATTGACAAAACCGATGCTTCAATAGCAAAGAGAAGAAATGAAGCATCGATTTTGCCATCGCGACTACCGATGTTTGGACAAAATTACTTAGGTGAGAAGGACATGACATTGTTGTTAGTTTGCTAATGTCTCATAGAGGTTCCTATCGGAATGCTATCCAATGCAACAAAGGAAAAGTCAAATAGAACATCGATACCGATTTGACTCTTCAAGTAATAGGATCGAGGATAAACACTGCGACCCCTCTTATATAAAAAAAGGTCATAGTATTTTTATATATTATTTTAATATACATGTCTTTTTGTTTCTTTTGGTATTCCTCTATGCCCTAATAGCCTTCTTCACTGTATCTATCATGACAGGTGTCATTCTCAATTACAAACAGATATTATATCTTTTTTTGTCTCTATCATTTTTACAAAAATGAGTAATTATACCTTCTTGTAGTATACCATGTTGATATCTTCTACACACCCACCGAATCATGTGCTATTGCATATACATGGATCTTCTTATCATGTATGCCGCAAAAGTGTGTGTGCATCGACAAACGGCGGTTTTCACTTTTCTCATTGACCGGCGGAAAATACGTCTGCTGTTAATATTCAAGTTGGAGATTTTTGGGCTTAGACTTATCTTAGCTCGCTCGGTAAGAAGTTAGAGAAGAAGAACTGTTTGGATTATGGTCAAGCTTGTCTCAAGCAAGATTTACCTTATTTTTACAAGAGAGACAAATATGCTTATCCACGTTGGCAAGAATGATCTTGCTTGGTCAGGCTAGGCAAGAAAGCTAGGGAAACAAACCAAACCGATGGCCCGAAAGTCCCTGTTCACTTATACTAAAATTTAGCTTACTGAAATGTTACTAGAGGAAAACGCTGTTCAAACGGAATGGAGTTGAGCCACGGGAGTCGCGAGCGCGGAGAACCACCAGCGCGACGCGAGGGCCCGCGCCCATCATCCCACCACGCTCGCTCTGCCTGCCTGCGTTTCTCCTCGGCTCCTTCTCTCCTCGTCCTCGCCCGCTCGCCCGCTCGCGCAGTCGCTTCGCCGCCTCAGATCCAAACCCCGCGTATTAAAAAGCGCTCAACGAAGCGACCAAAACCCTAACCCTAATCACCGCAATTCCCCAATCCCCGGTCCCGCGCAAAACCCTAGCGCAGCCCCACCTACCGGTCCCCTCTCGCCGCCGCCGCCGCCGCCGCTGCCGCCGCCATGGCAGGCTCATCCGGCGGCGCAGCCTCCTCCTCCTCGTCCCGTGGCGTGCCGGAGAACAGGTTCTACAACCCTCCCCACGTACGGCGCCAGCAGCAGCAGCAGGAGCAACAGCGGTTGCGGTCCGCGTCGCCGTCGCTGTCCCCGTCGCCGTCGCCGCGGTCGGCGAGGCAGAAGCCCCCGCCGCCGCCTGGGGCCGGGGCCGGGGCCGCGTCGGTGGATGTGGACAGCCGGTCCGACGACTCCTCGTCGACGACCTCGTCCAAGCCGTCGGTGGCGTCCACGGCGACCACGGCGGCCACTGCGGCGGCGGGTGATGTGAATGTGGCCGCGGCGGCGGAGGAAGCTGGGAATTTGGAGAGGTTTCTCACCTCCACGACGCCCTCCGTGACCGCGCAGTACTTGCCCAAGGTATTCTCGGGATTGCTCTTTGCTGCTTCAGTAGTCTGCTGTGTTGTTGTTTTACTTCTTAGATGTATCTGCTGTGGTTGATAGGACGGGGATCCGATGGATAGAATTGTAGTCTCTGTGCCATTTTGTACTGCATTTGCATAGTCAAAGATGAGTCTGTAGAAACACTGCAGTTAACGATTAGAGAATGAATCGTGACTTGGAATTTAGTCTGAATCAATCATTTAGCTCTGGTTGATAGTCATGTATTCAAAGCCACAATCATTCTTGATATCAAAAGAAGATGACCATAAGTGCCGATGAAAACTTGAAATGGGCTGATATTTGCAAAAATGTTCACCACTGCTTGGTTCGTATGAAACTTGAGGTCTATGTTTTATACTTCACATGTTGTTAGTCACCATAATGGTGGAATGGGATAGGCACGCCTTGTTATAAGATCACTGCAGTTCCATGTAATGCACTTGACCGCTTAGGTCTATGTTTCTGAATTGCTGCACTTGACCGCTTGTTATAACTTCACTGCAGTTCCATGTAATACGTTTATGAGTATGCATATCTGTTGCTATATCTGGATTTTGCAGTTGTGTGAAGTGAACTCTGACAAGTAAATACACTGCAATTTGGATGACGCTGTTTATTTCTATATCATGTATGTAGTAATAATGTTTGTACTATATTCTTGATCCATGACAAATTTCAGTTCTTTGGTTGAATTACCACTCCCCATTTAAGGAATCGTCTCACTTTTCTGGTGCTGATTAGCTCCAAAAATTTTTTTCCACTGCAGACAAGCCTAAGGATGCGGCGAGGTGGTGATGCTATGGATTCACGGCCTTATTTCCTCCTGGGAGATCTTTGGGAATCTTTCCGGGAATGGAGTGCTTATGGGGCTGGTGTTCCACTGGTGTTAAATGGCAGTGACTCGGTGATTCAGTATTATGTGCCATATCTTTCTGCTATCCAACTATTTGCGGATCCATCTAGACCAGCTTCAAGAAACAGGTACAACCTATTCTGTCACAAAGAGTCATGATGTCTAGAAAGTTTCCATTGAACTTAAACCTTAAGAGGGCCAATGTGTGTACCAAAACGGGTTCCTTGTTTGTCTCTGTTATGCTTAGTTAGTGACCTTTGGTATTAAGTTGAATACTGATGGGATTGTGCTCCATGCTTTTCGAATTTTTGTACATCTATGTCAATCTGTTTGAAAGTAAATAACTATGCTTGAATGCTATTGAACTAGAGCTTAAGGCAGATTAGGCATTCCCAACTTTTCTTTTTAGTTATATTCCCTTTCGAGGAAAATTATGTTATGCGTTGCTGAGATTTACTAACATGATTTTATCAAGAAATTCTATATGTGACAACGTTTTGCAGATTTGTTCTCTGTTAACTTGCAAGAACACTGAGATGAGAGTTGATATCTTTTGCATTCACCTGATGTTCACTAGGCATTGCTACATGTGACTTTAATTTGGTGGACATATATGGAAAGAAATTAAATGAAGTAACAAATGGGAGAGAGAAGTTATGAGTAGATAGCAACAACCAGCACGCTGTTCAGTATGGTTGCTTTTATCACCTTGGTGATGTATTTGATAGTGTATAACTTTTTCTAGTTAATTTTCTCGCTTACTTAAGGCGTCCTGGGGATGAAAGTGATGGGGAATCTATGGATACTAGCAGTGAGAGCAGCATTGACAATGATGTTGAGCGGCTAAGAGTCTCATCATCACTGGAAGGTACACATCGACTGGAAAATGGTGGCGTACGAAGTGATGATGGTGAGGGCGATGCATCTCCAAGTTTTCCAATATTCGAGTATATGGAGAGGGATCCTCCATATGGTAGAGAGCCTCTGACAGACAAGGCAAGTTTTTTCTTTTTCTTTTTTTGAACTAATGCTTATTGAAGATGGCCTGTTTATAGAATCTAACTATGCATGGGTTTCAGGTATCAACTCTTGCACATAGATTTCCAGCTCTGAAGACATTCAAAAGTTGTGATCTGCTGCCATCGAGCTGGATGTCTGTTGCATGGTATGTTCCAATTACTATTGGTTTTTGTTCACTCAATTTTTACTTCCATTTTCTCAATGGCATGGCCGTGATGAAATATGGTCCTCTATTGCTGGACTCACTTATGATGTATGATATGTTTTGTGCGATTGCTTTAGTTCTGAGGTCAATGTTGTCTTCTAACTTCCACTTAAAATGTGTCGACTAATTTGTTAAGGTCAGTGTTTTCTTGTTATTTAGCTGTGGTCTGAGCTGCTTGACGTTTCTATAAGATATCTGCATTAAGTTGATCTCATGTATTTATAATCAGCCAACATCTAGTTTCATTGCCTTAATGCTGTGCCTTTTTTTTCTGTGTACTACATTTTGATTTGTAGAATCTAGAATGATGCTGTTGCACTGGTCAGAGTTATGACATTTGCCAGCTGTGCTGGCCCATGCAGAGGATGCCTACCAGTTGCAATGCCTAACAATGGCTTGCCTACTGTGCTGAATTTCAGCATAAGATACAACCTGTGTAGAAGAGCAACGCTGCTAACCTGGTGTTGCTATGATTCTATACGTTACTGGTTTCATCCTCACGCTTCCGATTGCAGGTACCCCATATATAGAATTCCAACAGGGCCAACATTGAAGGATCTTGATGCCTGTTTTTTGACATTCCATTGTCTAGCAACACCTTGCAAGGGTAAATACTAGTGACTTGTAGTGCCATAGGGATTTTACTTTGCCACGGACAGATGGCAATGGCACCTGTGTGACATTTTGCCCCTGATTGCATCTGTTGCATATAGAGTTCTTACTCCATTTGTTCTTGCAGATTGTGACCCTCCTACGTCAGCATGCCCTGGCTTTGGGGGAATCAACCGCTGCACAACTGCAACTGGGAAACTATCATTGCCTATCTTTGGGCTGGTACCTTACAAATTCCGTGCCTCCATTTGGACATCTGACGGAACCCAAGAGCGGGTCACCTCACTGATGCAGGAGGCTGACAGCTGGCTCCGCAGAATACAAGTAGACCACCCAGATTTCCGGTTCTTCGTCTCCCATTTCAGTACAACGTGGAGATGACTCATGGCTGTAAATGGTTTTATAGTATGATTACTGCCTCACCGTCCAAACTGAACCGCCTTCTGCACATCTCTGGCAGAGACCGAGTGCCCTCTTGTAACGGGGGTTGTATGAGTTATAAGCCTGCACGCTAACTTTTTTCCTGTCACCAATAAGTTATATCTGTTGTAGGTTGGTTTGTTTTGTGGGAAAGTAAAGCTGGATGGTGGAAAAAGCAGAATTGGAGACAATGTAGAACTGAAAGAAACAAGAGGGAAAAAATAAAGAATTTCAATTAGAGTTTAGGAGCACCGGTGTATGCTGATTACCTGATTTTCTGTTCATTCACCAGAGGTGGCACAATGTTTATTTATTCATAATAGCATGCTGTTACCGGATGTATCTGTTCTCATATTAAATGTGCACAAGTCCGTCACTCACCTGTTCATCAATGAAAACACCAGAAGTACAGATGTTTCAATAGAGGGTTTCTTCTGCTATATGCTTATTTTATAAATGGAGGGTTTGTTAAAGTATATGCTGCGAAAACAAGAGGCAAATCTGTGTTCTGCAGGAGATGGATGGTTTCTCCAGCCCGCGACTGGTTCCACTTGCAGGAAAGAGTCGCAGCTGCGGGACGGACGGGACGGGACGGGGCGTCCACTGCTCCTCCACTCCCGCTACCGCTAAAACAATTCGCGAGAGAGACACAGGCGTCGCTCGGCCTCAGCGCAGCGTGCCGCCCTCACCTGCTCGATTTCCTTTTCATTTCTGCAGCCCCAGCGGCATACCATGCCAAGCACAAACGACGGAAGCAGCTTTCACGTCTCTCCGCTACATATACGTGCGGGCGCCGCGGGGCCTCCCACCCACGTCCGTCCAGAGCCAACCACTTCAGCCAACGGTACGCTTGGCGTGATGAGGGGCCTGCAAGAGGAGTTCCGGGGCGGCGTGCAGGTGCAGCCGGCGTCGGCGTCGTCGTCATCGTCGCACGGCGGCAGCGACGGGCGCGCGCTGTCGTGGTGGTCGGGCGACCCCGAGGCGAAGCGCCGGCGGAGGGTGGCCGGGTACAAGTCCTACGCCGTGGAGGCCAGGGTCAAGGCGTCGATCCGCAAGGGCTTCCGCTGGATCAAGGACCGCTGCACCGGCCTCGTGCGCCGCTACTGACCCGAAGACGGAGACGCCTGACGACGGCCTCGATCCGGCGAGCTGCTGTGTCGTCGTGTTGTTAACCTTTTCGTGACCGTCCGTTTTCTTTGTACTATAAATTTAAAGGCCCGTGCTTCGTCTCTTTCGTTCCCCCCTCCCTTGTTTTCCTCGCATGTTACCTGACATTTTTTTGGGTGTGTAACTCTGTTGTTGTTCTTATTATTGCGGATGGAACAAATTACGGAGAACTCGTAGCACAAAAAAAAAAACTGTATACAACAACAAAACTGTAAACATGGAACAAAATTTTTGTATAGCCAGAACAAACCTTATACAATGTAAATAACATAACTATATATCATACATACTGGTGGAACACAATTAAGCCAATACCCTATTCAATCTGAGCTCAAATGAAAATGAAGAGAAAAAAAACTGAAAAAAAGAAAGAAAATAACAACAAGAAATGGAGCCAACACAAGAAGCGGGACAACCAGTTGTTGGGCCGTGGGCTGTGGGCCTGTGGCCGTGGAGGTGGCATGTGGGTGACTCGCTTTCCGACTGGTCGGAACGAAGATTGTCGCAGCGTTCAGGCAGGCCTCGCAGGCAACCTTGTAGGTGTTCGATCCGCCGTCGCCGTCGACGCCGCGCTACGCCAGGTGCCCAGGTCTTCGTCGGCGCCTTCGCCGGCGACAAGCCAGGTATGCGCCCCCCTTCTCATCATCCTTCCCGCTGTGCGAAACCGAGCAGACGAACCCCAACTTAGGCTATTTGTTCCCGGATCTGATCTGATCTAATTACAGGTGTGTACATGTATTATGCCTACTAAGTACTAACTTCGACTTTTTTGGGGAAAAAAAACTTATCGGGTGTACATTTAGTTGGGGTACATTTACAGGATTCAGTCTCTTTATCACTCAATATTCATAAATCGACTAAGGTTTAGGAATATGATTTATCAGAGAGAAGCTAATTTAGTCGTAGCACAACGAGAAAATATAGCAAACGCATACGGAGTATTGGTTATTAGGAGTCCACAAGCCTAAAGCATCAAAGGAAAGAATCAGTCCGAGCAGTATTTGATGGTGATCGGGCTAAGAAAGGAGCAAGTTAGAGAGGCAGAGATGCAGGATTAGAAATTTTCTCTCGATGTGACTGGGACTGGAAAACAATGCCAGATTCTAGTTCTGGTTCTTGTGTCGATGAATCTTGAAGTGTGTGCTGTCACCAAAAGGCTGCAAAGTGGCCTACTGGCTACTCTGGTCACAACAGAACTTTGTGATTTCTGCAAATCTGGCTAGGCTCTAGATTTTTATTGTTTTAATTGCATCTCTAGTTACAATGCGTTCCTCGGTATATTTTCATAATGTGCCAGTAATAATTCACACTTGCATTGAACAATGTTTAATTTGTTATTCGTATAGACCATTCCGGATTACGCAATCTCAAAAGCAAGACTCTTGTAGTTTGATGTTGGTCCAGATTATCCTTTTTGGCCAACAGAAGTCTGGTTGTCACAGAACCACAGATAATGCTATTTCAGCAGCACTTCTATCACAATATGGTTGTGTTCCTGGAGACAGTAGGTTACATGATTTCAGATGAGATGCAATGATGTGGAGCGTACTTTAGGCCTTGTTTGGATCTCAAGTTTTATAAAAGCTAGATTTCTTAAAACAAGTTTTTGTTTGTTATTTAGAAAAACCTTGTCTGTTTCCTACAGCTAACTTTGAGATAAGCAAATCTGGTTTCTAGTAAACTCAAGATTCCATGTTTTTAGTAAAATATACTCTGAGTCATTTTTAACAAAATCAGTTTACCCTATTCCTGTGTCTGTGGCTGGAAATCTTTCATTCACATAACTAACTCAGCTTTGATGATGAGGATTGTTTGCATGGTGACTAACGACGTGCCATTCATCTAACACGAAACACATTGAGCACTTGCAAGACAAACACAGAAATTTATAAACCAAAAATGGCAGAATAACTAATTAAACCTTGTTTTTTTGTCTAAATGTTCCTAATAAAAGCCATCTCTAAGAACTGATTTCTAATCTTGAGATCCAGACAACTACTTATTGTGCATGTATCCTTCAATTACTTGTTGTCTGACTCCAATTTTATTCAGTTACTGTGGCAGTGATGAATAGTGATTTGGGAGGCTTAGGTGGCAGGCCTACAAATCCACAAGCAAATCCTTTTGGAAGTGCCTTGCATGGTGCTGGACCAGGATTGATCCGTACTGGACTAGAAGCATATGGGGGGAGGTTCTTAGATTCAAGTTCTGAGTTTATGCAGAGCAATGTAAATTTGTACACAGGTTCCTTGTTTAGAGATTAGTATAACTATCCTGAAACTGTAAAGGCTAAACCTCATTCTGTTTTTGCCAGATAACACAATATTTATCCAACCCTCAGTACTACTTTCAAGTCAACAGCCAGTATGTGAGGAACAAACTGAAGGTCATCTTGTTCCCTTTCTTGCACAGGGTAAGAGCTGTCAACTTTCTATCTGCCTCAGCGGGATTTTTCATATTGTGATTTTGTGAAGTCTCATATGACGTGTCTTGCCTTTATTGCCTTCATTAAGGGTCACTGGACAAGAATAACTGAACCAGTAGGAGGAAGGCTGTCCTACAAACCTCCAGTCCAGGATATCAATGCACCAGACTTGTACATCCCTTTGATGGCATTTGGCACCTACATTATAGTTGCTGGGTATGCTTTGGGTGTTCTTGGAAGGTAAACACGCTGTGAACAACCTATTGTGTTTCATCTAGAATTAGAGAGGAACATTGCACACGAGAAAGGCAAATAAATATATGAACCGCTGCATTGCTTGGCGATGCAGGTTTACCCCTGAGGCGCTGATCCTACAGTTGTCTAAAGGGATACTTGGCTGGTTTCTGCAAGTCATCCTCATCAAGGGTCTGCTGTACTCCCTGGGCAGCGGTGAGGCTCCGTTGCTGGACGTCGTGGCGTACGCTGGATATGGTTTCACTGGCATTTCCGTTGCGATGCTAGCCCGCATCTTCTGGGGCTACCTGTACTACTTCATCATGCCATGGTTCTGCATCTGCACGGGAGTCTTCCTTGTGAAGACCATGAAGAGGGTTCTTCTGGGCGGGCCAAGGAGCTACGAGAGGCACCCCAGCCGGAACCACTACTTCCTGCTCTTCTTGGCGGTTGTGCAGTTCCCTATGCTGTTCTGGCTCAGCAGCATCAGCGGCTGATCTTTAATCCTATGGACTATGGTCTGGCCATACGTCATTTCTGAGAGGCTGTTGAGCAGAATAGACCTTGTGGTACTTCTTGCTTGCTGATGAATCGTAGGTAGTTGGTACAGAACTATCGGTTATCGATATCTGCCAAGAAAATGAAGGGACTTGTGAGTACCTCTTTTTGTTTCTGTTGGAGACTAAAGTAACCATGATCATTTGGGATGGGATGAAGATGAGCTGCTTCGTGTATGCTATTTGGATCCTACTTACCATGTTATGCCTTGTGTACGCTCAAATCTGACCTGGGTTTTATCTGATCATAATACTACTAGATTTTTATGACCACACTTCTCACCCAACCAGTTGAGTCAGGCTCACTTCATATATTTGTTTCGATATATATGTTCACACCAGGTATGCTTTGTGATGAGATGTGTGAGCTGCGTGTTTTTTGGATGATCTCTAATTGTTTTGCTTTCCAGAGTTGGAACTTGGAGGCAGGCAGGGAGGGTGGGAGTTCAAACTTCGTGGATGATCTCTAATTGTGATCAATAGAAGTGGGTTCACATACTTGAAGAGCATATGTACCAAGATTTTTGTTCCTTTACTGTAACTCCAAAGAAATATATTTTTAAAAAATTTCCCGTGTCGAAAATCCACATTCCTCAAGAATACATACATGATCATATGATCTGCTCGAGATCCTTTTGTTACTTTTGTTTAATAAGCCTTCTTTTTTTACCAGAAAGACAGGGTCATAGTTTTTCTTCAGAATTTCTTTTGTACGCGTAAATAGCATGCAACGTTACGGCATCTACGAAGTTGCTAAGAATTTTTTTTATTTTTGAATCACGTTGCTAAGAATTTGTTTCAAGTAGTAGTATTCAAAGGCAAAGCTGCGGCAGACTGCATCGGGTGGCTGCAGCCTTTAGCGGACCGACAGGTGAACAGAGTGTGCATCGAGATACTTTAACGTTGTCGTCGTCGTGGCCCACTCAGACCTGGGCCCTTCTTCCCCGTACACCAACCATCCATTCCAACTTCCAAGTGCTTGCAATTCGGCAACAACTATTGAAGCGACTGCGACAGCTTGTGCGCATGAGGCTGGACAGGACACAGGATGGGTGGCAGATTGGCAACGCCTTTCACCACCTTTGGGCTTTGGAGACGTCCGTGGTCCGTTCGTTCTCGACCTGAAAAGAGCCTTTTCCCGCCATTACGAAATATGCTCTACGCTACAGGTCACTAAAAAGTTTAAACGCACTCTGATATCATGACGCTAAATTCTTTTATGCAACACGTCATTCCGTCCACTTTTAGCTCTAACGGTGTCAAACTGTGCTGAAAAATGTCTAAACTACCCTCAGGTTTGCTAGCATAAGTGTATGCGATCTTTTAATTTTGGCCGCAGATATGGTTGTATAAGGTGTAAGCATGACTTCACGGTGAGGTCATCAAGCTAGCAAGAAAGAGTTCTCTCCGTTGCTCGCTCCGGCCGCTCGCGTGGCGTTGCGCGCGTGGCGTTGTCACAGAAGCTAGCGAGGACGACAAGTCGCATAGAGCTGTGCCACCCCATCCCGAGCCACCGACGCCGCTGCGATAGAGCTCGACGCGCTCATGGACGTCCAGTTCGGCGACCCTAACGGAACCATGTCGGCCCGGATCTCGGCTCCATGGTCTCCGCCGCCTCCGCCAACCTCAGGGACAACGCCATCGGCGGGTCGACCTCACATGCGAGAGGACCGTCAACGCCTGGATCGACTAGCGTCCCTCCGGTTCCGGCGATGGGAAAGGCGGCGTCTTGGAGGTGTTCGTGTCCTACGCGCCCAAGCGCCATCCAGCCCCGTGTTGTCCGCGCCGCTCGACCTCGGGGAGCACGTCAAGGATGACGCGTTCGTCGGATTCTCTGCCTCCACGCAGGGGAGCACAGAGACGCCATCGAGCGGTGGAGCTTCACCACTGCGTCGCCTTCGCCATCCCCGCGTTCGGCACCCGCTGCGGCGCTGCCCGACTCTACCCTGGCACTCCCGCCTCCCATCACCAACCCGGTGCTCCATCGCCGCTGCTCCCAAGAGTGACGACAACGACGCCGTTGCCACCAGCTTCCTCAACGTGTGTCGCAGCGCTGGCCGGCTCGAACGCTGCGGACACCACGAAGCGCCCGCCATGCCCATCATCGCCACCAGGCACGTCCTCGGCGCTGCGTCGCGGCGCCGCAAGCGCGCTGCGCCACACACCGCGAACGCGCGGGACGCCATAAACGCCCGCCACCGCCCGCGCGCACGCGCAGGCGTCCCCCTTCAGCCGGCGTTGCGGCCGCCGTGTGTGCCCCGCCTCACGCCGCGAACGCGCGGATGCCATGAGCGCCCGCGCCGCCTCGCAACCGCCACGGCACCGCCACGCAGCGCCGCCGCCTCATGGCGATCCCTCGGTGTCGGCGTCGCGACCGCCGCTCGTCGCGCCCGCCCCACGCCAGCGACGCGCGCGCGTGCGATCCTCGACGCCAGAAGCGTGGTGCCGCCATGAAGTCCGCTTCCCCACCTCATGAGGGCGAGCTCGCACCGGCCACCACAGGCGGCACATGGCGAACTCTGCCCCGGCCATCGCGGCAGCATGTGGCGAAGCTCCGCCCACGGCAGAATCAATGACGGTGCTGCAGACGAGCTCTCCCCGGCCGCGTTCTTGAGGAGGAAGGTGCCCGGGTCACTTACAGCTTGGGCCCACCGAACAGAGAGAAAGAAAGCGGAAGGATAAGGTTGTGAGAGAAGGGTATTTTAGACTTTGTGACCGTTTATGCCCACATGTCAGGGCTGTCAAATGGTGGAAAACCAGACGGAAGGTGAACGGAATAGCGTGAATGACAAAAAAATAAAGTGTCATGGTATCTAGGTGCGTTTAGACTTTTTAGGGGCCTGTAGGCCTGAAGCATATTTTGTAATGGCACACACGTAAAAGGCTCCCCTAAAAACTCTTGGCGCTGGCAGTGGCACGCAACACACACCACAATCCACAAGTCCAGCACGCGGCCACGGCGGCGCCCGCTATGTTCGCTTCGCTTATAATTTATATTTTTTCAGCGAACGAACAATATTTTTCTCTCACAACAAATCAACCAACCGTAATTTCATTTCAGTCATGGGCTTATTAGGAAAGCGAACAGGGTGATTACCATCCCACCCCGAGATGGAAATGTGGAGCAAGAGAAAGACGTAGAGGAAGGAGGCAGGCAGGGCACCTCGCCTGCCGCTGATCCGGAGGATGCTCGCCCCATCCTGCGCTGTCGGCCCCTGTGCTGCGTCGTGCTCGACTGCTCGTGCGTACCATACCAAACTTATCAAGTGTGGTTGCCTGACATCATCACACGATCGACACCGTTGTCCGTCTCTGTTTTCGTACTCGTGTCGAGGTGGGGCGGCCAGGTTCGCGCGTGCGTGCGAAACCGCATGGTGTACCTGAGGTCCTGAACCCAGGAATGGCCGCAGGAGTGAGTGACACAGTGCCATATAGGGATCCCTAGTGCCATACTGCCATTGCCCACTGGACAGATCTCACAGCACAGCATTGGCTCCTCAACTTCAGTAGAGACTGCAGCTGCACTTGCACACCTTCACTTCAGCCACAAACACATACTGCATTGGATCAGGAAAATCCCCCCAAAAAAACTCTCACTTTTCAATAAGTTAAATAGTTTTATTTAACCTGATCAAAGCTATACAAAAAAAACTAACATTTACGATGCCAAAATTGGCATCGTTAGGTTTATCATGAAATATATTTTTTCATACCATCTCTATTGAGAGTTTTTTTTAAAAAAAATTGAGAGCTATAAATGCGAATAGTATTTTCTATAAACTTCAACAACAACAGTAAAAACCACATCGTCATCGCATTGCGCGCTCTGTGATCTCCCGGTGTTTCTGTTCCCCCACATCACATTACAGTACAGTAGTGTATTGCACTTTGCGCGTCTCTCTATAATATCTGCGCCGCGCATGCATGCATGGTGTCATCTTTTTTCCAGAGTGCCGCGCACGCATTGCCCCCCTGCACTGCACTGCACTGCACTGCACTGCATGCGTTGGCATGAAAAGGCAGTAATTTTGCAGGATCATCGACGTACATACAGCAGAAAGCAAACAAAGGTTCTGCCGTGCCTTTGTTCCATGGACATGGTCACGGAGGAGGGAAAAGTAGGTTTGGGGAAGGGTGAAAACTTGAAAAACACAGCTCTCACCGTCACCGTCCCTTCTGGCCTTCTCTGCGCCACCAGCTCTCGCACTACTACTCTACTCCGATCGAACGTGCATGGCACCAACCTTTGCTTTGCATAATTACCACGGGCAAAAGGAACGAGCCATTGCAGCATCTCTAGCTGGACTACACATCTTCTGCCAAACGCCTCTACCTCTACAACTACATGTGCCCTAGCTAGCTTGTTCCTTATCTTCTAGACTGCCACTGCCAGGAGCCAGCAGCGACAAGAGCAAGGAACGAATCAGCTAGCTTTTTCAATTCGGTCTCAGATGGACATGTATGGATCCTCCACCGCACTCGTGCTGCCTGCCTGCCTGCCTGAGACGCGCCAACAGAAAACCCAACCCAACCGCACCAGCAGAATATATTCGATCCTCCGGCAGCGGAATGGAACCAAAGGTAGGCGTAGGCTCGTTCGACGCCTCCGTCCGATGAGCCTGACGGTGGATGACGTACGACAGCGAACCTTCCGTCGGCGAGAGCAAGACGACGCCATTGTATTGTATTGTACCTGTGGGATGGGTACGTCACCACACTCAGCACTGACATGCCCCCATTGCCCCTGCCTGCTCTGCGTAGCGTACGCTAATCCTAATTAATCCCGTGGTTGTTAAGACATCGGTGGCGCGCTGATGGAGTATATATTGCTACTTTTGCTTTTGTACGTATTTGGATGGAAGGAAGAAAATGATGGTGGAGTGTTAGTGGTTACTGAACGAGATGAGAGATCTCAGTGTCACTGACTGTCTGTGTCTGCATCTGTCTATCCTTATTAGCAGAGAAGGCAGAGAGAGCAGGCGCGCCGTGCGGTTTCAGGAATTAAATCGTACGCGTGTGTGTGCCCTGGGCGCGAGGGAACCTGCTGACACTGATCTGTTGTCTCTACTCTAAGTGCGTGATTAGCAGCTGGGTCACCTCGTCGTGTAAACGAATTGCGATGATGGCCACTGGATCGATCAGGGACGCTGTGTATTTGGGTGTACAGGCACAGGCCACCACAAGGGAGGAAGGCAGGCATGCTCCTCGTTGTTTTTCTCATCTGTTCATGTTCAGCACTGTCCCCTGGCTGACCCGTAGCAGATGCAGGAGCAGATGCGTGCCTTGTGGACAAGAGAAAGAGGAGCCCTCTGCATCTATCTGCATCATCCCTTGTGGTGGAGTGGAGACGGAGTGCTGCTGGGCTGCAACTGCAATGTAGGAGCAGCAGCTAGCTACGCCCTACGGTAGGCGAGACGTTCAGTCAGGTTCAAGCATACGGTACTCTCCGTCCGGTGCGCTGCTGCGATCCTGCTCTAGCTAGTGGTATCGCGACGTGGACGCACGTACCACTCCTCCCTCCTCCATGATATATCATCATATCCTGCCCTGCTACACCTACATACATATATACAGTAATAAGTATACAAAGCAACATGGCAACTCTGACCGTCGTGCAGAGTCCGATCCGAGTGGGCATGATCATCTAGTCCATGGCAACGAACGTGGCATTGGCATTGCATCGTCATCGCAGCCGCGAGCGCGGTTTTGGCGTCATTAGGAGGGTGAGTGCGTCGTGAGTGATGATGCTTATTCCGTTCGCCGTCATATGATGGCGCACCGCCACCAACCATGCGCGGCGCCGTCCGTCCGTGTCCGTGTGTGCGCTCTGCGTCGTACGCGGACCGCTCGGCAGCTAGCTTATTCGTCCTCCTTGACCCCTTGCCCTGGCCCCTCAGTCCCTCACCGTCGCCGGCGCTTCGGCTACCGCGACCGCACGGGGCCGGCAGCCCGGCACGGGAGGGTACTCAATCGCAAACAACCGTCCGTCCTCCACGCAGAGCCTTGGTAGCCGACGGCTAGCGAGGTTGTTGCCCACTAGTATATAATAAGGAAAATACATGCTGTTTGGTTCTCTAAAATACCCCCACCCAGCCACGGACCCACCCAACACCCCCCACCCCCACACACACAAACAACATGTTCGTTGTTTGGTTTTTGGGCTGATAAATCCGGCTTGTGCTAGTTTGTTGTGTGAGGAAAACACTGTTGGCTGGCTGATAAGTCCTGGCTAAAACCAACAAGTGAACAGGCTGAAAATTAGCTTTACACAGGTTTAATGGGTGTTATTTGCTCCCATTTTCAGTTCCATGCACAGAGAGTTATCTGATTCCATTCCCACTTAGTATTACTGTTCATACATTACTGTTCATTGAACCAAACAGTTCACAGTACCTTAATATTCCATTTGTTCAAAATTATAAGTCAATTTGACTTCTTCAGGTATTATTTTTGCTAAGCACCTGAATATACCTTATATCTAGATACATAATAAAAGCTATGTATCTTGGTTACCATAACAACTTACATCTGGAACAGAGGGTGTACAACTAAAAATTACATTTGGCCAATTTTTTTGGACAAGTAGTCAAATTCTAGCTTGCCAAGTTCGATGTAACAAACACAATAAGCATACTGTTATATTGGGGTGGTACCATATCATAATATCATAGGTATAGTAGTAGATTACACTGCAGCTTTCTTCTTTAGAATTTGGCAAATGACAAGCAAATAATATTGCCAAACTACTATTCATAGACTGCCAAAAACAGTGCGCTTTCTTTGTCAGAGAAATGCTCCTCTACAAGTTCTGAATGAAATCCCAAAAACTAAAAAAAAAAGCCAACCAAACCTATTGCAAAATGCTACAATAGCCTCACAAAGGTAATAAAATCCAGCCATCTCAAGACACTTCCGGGGGATTGCCAATTTGCCCTGCATGGTTCACAGGAGCCAAAATGCTGGCTCTGGCCAGTAGCCACCACTTCATCCGACATCGTGGACGGCACAGCTAACTAACGCGCGGTACGCCATTGCACTGTGCATCTGTTCGCGGGTTGGTTGGTTTTTAGTCGGGGCTTATCAGTCATGATACAGGCCCTATTCGCTGGGACGAATTTAGAGGAATCTGGATGAATTTGTGAGAGAATGAACAGTGTTTCCCATCCGCGAACAGTGAAATCCGACTGGTTTTTCAAACAGCCGAACGAGCCCACCGTGTTTTTCTCTCACAACAAATCAACACTAGCCGAATTTAGCAGGCCAGAAACCTACATGAGTCAGGAGAAGAAGATGCGGTTGATCGAAACAGCCATTAATCTCTCTCCTTTTGTTATTTCATTTAAAAAGAAAATCTCTCTCCTTCTTCCTTTCTATCTGCAAATCCAGTGGGCTCCACACATGAGCACACACAAAAAAAAACATTCTTTTGCCCCGGACTTCGTACTAACAGCTAACCGCCCCAGAAAACTCCAAAAAAACCTGGCGCCAAATCATCCAGCCCCAAACGCCCAAATCTCGTTACTTTACATTACATCACGAAAACGACCAAAATTGTCGCTTTTTTACAAGAGCAAAAACAACCACGAGCAGAGCAGCAGCAGTAGTACGAGTGAGAGAGAAGAAGTGAGAGAGAGGGAGAAAGCCAGAAAGGCGTCGTCCTCTCTCCTCTCTTTTTCTCTCCCCTCCCTCCCTCCAATCCGGCAACCCCGTCCCCGTCTCCTCTGTCTCTCTCTCTCCCACCCCACCTCACGCAGGCGGCATTAATGGATTCCGCAGCCGCGGCCACCTCCCTCCACCCCCGCATCCTCCCGGCCGAGGCGAGAACCCTAACGTGACGCGCTCCCCCCGCACGGATCCTCCTCTTTCCACGGCGCCGTTCGCTCCGGGTGCTCGTCGGGGGAGAAAAGAAAAGGTCGCTGCTTGGGGAGCTTCCACGGCGAGGGTGGCGCGGCGGCCCAATGCGGCTCGATCCAGATTGCTCTGCGCCGCGATTTGCCTCGGGTTGGGCTCCGGCTCCGTGAGTCCCCGCGCCGTTGACCCCGCTGCTGCTGCTGCTGGTGCCGTTGCCGCCGCCGCCTCGGAAAGGTTGGATCTTTATGTCGTTCTGTGCCTTTTGTGTGGGCGGCCTGTGGATTCTTGGAGTGGTTTGTGCTTGGGACTACCTGCATTCTGGTTAAATTCGTAGAAGGTCGCTGGTAGGATAGGACGCGGGAGTCAGCTCTTGGTCGGAATCTTTTGGTTTTCTGCGGGTTTTCCTGGGTCAAATTCGGGATGAAGATTTGATTCTGGGAGCAGAGCTGTCTTGATTAGCTACCTTTACTTGCATTTGGGCGAAATGGTTTAGTTCTATTGTATTCTGTTGATTCTTTGTGTTTACACGAGGTGTTGTATTCGCAGGTTTGTTTAGGTGGTGAGGAGAAATGGATGTGGAGAAACCTGCTTCCAAGGGGCATGGTTTCTTTTCCCTCTTCGATTGGGGAAAGAAGTCTAAGAAGCGCATGCTCGTCGGGAGCACGAGCAGTTCTCCAATTCTGAGTAAGAAATTTTGCAATAGGAGTCCAGTGATTGCTGTGCACAAGGTACATTTTTTACAAGGGGTCGGGCTAAATTTGTATCCTGATTTTTCTTTGCAGAGAATGCTGGAGATGGGAAGGATATTGGTGATAGTACACCAAGTACACGGTCAAATTCGGTGCGTTCTTTTGCCCCTATTTATTTCCCTGTGCCGTCCAGTGTGTTGCTTATCTCAGAGTCCTGAATATACTATGATTTTGTGTATTCCACAGATCCTTGAAGACGCCCCAAGCTTGAAGGAAAGCAGTGAACATAGCTGCTCATCTTCAGTAATTGATGAAGAAGCTCAGTCAAGAAGGAGTCCTACGGTTGTTGCTAGGCTTATGGGTTTGGATTCTATGCCTGCGGCAAGCTCACCTGAATCCAATCCCGTGCCATTAACCGTGCAACCACCTTTGCAAACCAACATCCATGAGGATTTGGTTGGCAGAAGTTATGTTGGTAGTCCCCTTAAGATGCCGGGTAGTCCTATTGATCGGTATAAAATGGAAGCACTGCCTCCAAGACTTGCCAAGAGGACACTATCTGTTGCACAGTACAAGTTGTTGTCTCCCATGAAAAACCCTAACCATATATCCAGCAGGAATGCTGCTGATATAATGGAAGCAGCATCGAGGATCATCAGGCCTGGAGTAGAAAATATCAGTTCTTACAGAGTTCATGATGTTGGGAGTCCAAATGCTGCACGTGCCTACAATCCAGGAGAGATCATAGGAATCCAACAAAGGTCACAGAAGCTTAATGAAGCAATGAGGAAACGTGATGGTCCTGCATCTTTTAGGCCGCCAAGTGGAAAACCTTCAGATGGAAGATTGAGAGGTTCAGAGGGTGCCTTGTCTTCCAGGATCTCACAGTCAAATGGATGTGCTCCAGTTGGTCCAAAGGTCAAACCCGGTAATAGATTAGACACTGCTCGAGCTATGCATGTCCAAGAAAAAGGGGGCATGAGAAAAGGTGGTAGAAAGCTTGAAACTCGCAAGAACCCTGAAAATAGCATGGCTGAAAGAACTAGGTTGAACCGGCAAAAGGATAGTAACCAAATGGGCACAACAAGTTCGTCCAGTGTGCCTGTGCCAAACAACAGAAAACAGAATGCTACGGGCACCAAACATAAGGTGAATTCAAACCCAGCAACCCCTAGTAGACAACGGAGCAATATTCACCAAATAAATGCCAATCCCAGAAAGGTGAGGGCGGCCAGCACATTTGCTGGAAACAGTAGTCAAGGTAGCAGAAAGGTGGACTTGCAGCCAAATGCTCATGCAAATGTAAGAAATAGTTCTATACCCAAAGCAATACCGAAGCCAAGAAGATTACAAGACAGGAGAGTGTACTCTGATACAAGCCAGTCAAGTGATAGTATTCATTCTGACAGAAGCCAGAGGCGGGTTCGACACAATATTGTGATTGATGAGCAATCATCTTTTTCAACAAACAAAAAGAAAATCAGCACTGAGATTGTTTCATTCACATTTACCTCACCAGTTGATAAGTCACTACATGGCACCCACTTCCCCAATCATTCATTGGAAAAACAATTTATGGGGAATCTGAGCGCTGTGTCAACTTCAAGCAATACATCAAACGCTAAACTTGATGTCATTGATGGTGATTTTTTGGGACTCCTATTGGAGCAGAAATTGAGAGAGTTGACGTCTGGTGTGACATCGCCCTACACTAAGCCAGCCAAAGGTGTCCAAGTGCACCACACTTCAACAGCTTTGGAAGATATGGCATCAGCATGTGAAACATCTAGCATTGCTTCTACTGATTATGATAGGGAGTCATTACAGTCTTTCAGTGATGGAAAAGCTACTCTCCCCCAGACAGATCTTTCTACTAGAAGTGTCCAGGTATGGCATGACAGAGACTCTGGTGCACCTCTTTCAGTCAGATCCTTTTGTCAGCACCATCTCTTGCATATTAAGTTGCTAGTTCTGAGCATATGATGTTTGCTAGTTGTTACTATATCAGATCAGAGTAAACTTGAAAGGGAATTACTTTGTGTTAGTTTAGGCATGGGAATTTCTCTCCATATAAGGTACACATTTTATAACACACGTGTTTAGTTTTCTTGTATTGGAAGTTTGGAAAGACTTTTTTTTTGTGAACGAAGTTTGGAAAGGTTTTGACTATACAGTAGGCAGTTGCTCATAATACATCAAAATATACATATATTTTATTCCTGCACTAAAGAGAGGCCCATCCCCCGTATTGCTCATCAGAAAGAAGAGCTATGGAGTGATAGTTTGTTCCTGACTTGTGCGCCAGATAATGGCAAATGACTTTTGCTCATAGTCATAAGCAGTTCACATGGTAAATCCTTCATTTTTCACTAAAATTAGGTGCATACTCCGTATATTCTATTTTCAGTATAATCAGGTGCATGTCTTACTTTTTCTTATAATTAGATCCCTTTTTCCATCTATTCTAACTGAGGATGCAAATAATGAGATCAGAGTGAAGTTAGAAGCAGTGACTTAATGCCATAGATCCTTATATTTGAAGGGAACTCAAACTTTATCATACTGGATTAAGAGTTGAACAGTCTTATTTTGTTGCTAAAAATCTGTAGATTAACACTGATATAAAGAGGACTTTGTCGGTATTAATGTATACATAACAGGTTAAACATTAATCTTTATGCTAACATATCTACCTTTGATCAGTCATCTCAGCCTGTGAAGTATGATCATGATGTCACGGATCGAGCAGAGGTTGAGCATCTTGGCCGAAGTCCCCTTTTCACATGGGAAGCTTCTATTTCAACGGAAACCTGCAGCTCATCAGAGAGCTGGAGGAGTGCAAATGGTAAATAGAGTAGCTTGGAATTTGCCGTAACAGTAGACATGGACCTTTCTAAATTTATTTCCTGTTTTACTCTTGCAGGAACAAGATTGTTTAGTTCAACTGAAGGAGCAACAACTTCTGACTTGACACACTTCAACAAATTCCTAGAAGCGGATGCCTCTTCAGAATATTCTGACACAGCCTCATCAATCACAGTGGCTACAGCAGAAATCCCTCGATCAGAAAGTAGCAGCTCATGTCATATGGATAATAGACAAGAGGTGGAGTTTATAAGAGAGATACTGAATGCTAGCTCTCCTGCCTGGCACATTTTCTCTTATTTGGAGCGGTTTGGAAATTCAGGTATTCTGGATCCACATCTGTTGGAGGAATTAAATGGCAATATTAGGTTGTTGGCTGGTGAAGAGGGCAAAGGTTATAGACTGAGGCGGAGGCTGCTCTTTGATTGTGTCAATGAATTATTGAGTGTGAAATGCGCTTACTACTTCAATGCTGGCTACAGCTTATGGTTTATGGGGATGGCAGTTCTGCAGAACTTGTCAGCGGAAGAAATCCATCGAGAGATGACCAGCCTGAAGGTTGCCGAGGAGTGGATGGTGGATGAGCTTGTGTACAGGGAAATGAGTAGTACTCTGGGGAGCTGGGTTGATTTCAAGATGGAATCATACCAAGCTGGCGGAGACATAGCGGCGGAGTTGTTAGGTTCCTTGATCGATGAAGTGGTTGCTGATCTTCTGATTGGCTCGTCTTCGTAGCAGATGTTGGATCCCCTCACTAACGATACCAGTTGACAGCCACAAGGTTTTTGTTCCATGTGTTGTCCTATATCTGTATATCGGTAGCTCGCTCGAGAAATTGTGTAGTATTCCTAAGATGAAATGTCACTAACGAAACATTCTATGATTGATCGCAATGTTTTTAAGGCGGTAAAGCGAGGCGAGGCGACCAACTATCGCCTTACGCTAAAGCGAGTAAGGCGTAAGGCGAGGCGACGCCTTACGGCCATCCAACAGTAGTATAGACTAGAGAGCTGGAAGCATGTCATACCTTGGTGTTGTCCTCTCCTGTGCAGCTCGCAGCCCCAAGTGTGCATCCAACAATACACGGCAATGGAGAGACAATTCAGGTTAGTACCTAAGTATTTCATAGGGAATATGGCACCAGCAAAAAAAGAAATTAGTTGAGGGACAGGTAAAGATTAACGAGTAGATAAGCACACTGCCACAAATAAAACCATTACACAAGTAGTTCAACAATAGTCCACTAAACAAGATAACTGGAGTGCTCAGTGAGCACATTCCACAATACTACAATACTAGTGTATAAATAGTCTGGTACAAATACTTTCACAACTCTCAAGCATCATTAAGTCAATAGAAGTCATCCTCCATCACAAAAGGATCTGAATTGCCACCACCACCACAAGAACTTGATCACTTTCACAAGCCAACAATAGGTGCAATTTCACCAGTCATCAACTTCCACATCATCAACCAGATATTCTTCATCGAGTTATCATCTTCCATGTCTTCATCCTCCCGTGGTTCTAAGTCCTCCTAATTGGGGCATTAGCTGCTGTGATCCGCCTCACAGTATAAGTTCTATCAATATTAGTTGCATCGCATGTGGGCCGCCCTAGGGAAATTACGACCACGATACATTTAGGATGCACCAACACCTCATCAACTTGATCCCATGTAATTTCAAGTCCACGGCCATCATGGACTGGTTCCGCATCCACATCAACCCATTCATTGTTCCAATCAAAGTCTTCCAAACACAAAGGATCAAAGCTGCTGCTCCTTTCTCATGTCGCTTTTGAAACCTCAACGCCATCTTTCGGTTGTCTTGAACATAGACCAAATCATTAAGCCTTTTATGCTCTAACTTTGTTTCTTTTCTTAGTATGAATCGCAATGGTAAAAATGCAAACAAAAAAAATATTCAAGCAAGCATTAATAGATAGTAGATTTTATTTATTCCTTGAAGCTGGGATAATTGAGTACTTATGTAATTGATGATTACTTATTGACTCAAATGTGCTCCAACAACGCTTACAACTTGAAGCCGAAGCACAAAGCCCAACAACACGTTTTGCAAATCTTTGAAGCTCTATGGCTTTGCCACCATATGAACGCCACCATTCAACTAGATCAAGTGACCAAATAAACATTTTATGTTAGAAATTAGGAAAGACTAAAAATTAGATTGTACGATCGGTGAATAACTTAGTAGGAGACTTGGTTTTGATGTTGTTGATTGCAATTTTGTTCTTTGAAGCTACCCCTTAAGTCCTCATATTCCAAAGCTTGGTCATCAATCTTGTTTTGAAGATCTTGGTCAGGCACCATTTTTTGAAAGAACCTCAATAAATGCGGACCTTAGCTTACAAACCATAACATCATCATTTCGAGGTCAAAATACTTGTTTGGGTTCAAATATAGTGCTTTGCCCCATATAATGGTTGGTCCATTTGATCTTCCCAACGCTTGTCAATGATTGCCAAGATACGCTTAAGCAAGTCCGCCTTTCCCTAGTAGGGAAATTTTCTTTAATCTTTTTCTTTGCATATTCCATACAAAAGCTGAACCTCTGGCATTCTTGGCCTCTCATCCCCATCAACTATCCTCAACAAAACAATAAGGGGCTGTGATGCTCTCAGGCGGATCCTCAACCGAGTTCCAAAATTCGGTTGAAAGGATGGTGTCATGCACTTTCTTTCTGCTTCGTTTCTTGCCAATTTGGACTTAGTCCGGTCATCACTTACAAATAGGAATTTCAGAGCATCCTTATGAGTGTGTAGGCTGCATAAAGTGAGGAAAGCAGTAGCAAAACGAGTTACTCCTGGTCTAACAAGATCTCTACCTCTGTCTTCTCCCTCATTGCATCAAGAAGCCTCCCGTGCCTATAAATAAAAGGTAGTAACTTGTCTTGCACGTGCAATAGGCTTGCTAAACTCCTTCATTTTGCCAATGTCCTCTAGCATGAGGTCCAAGCATTGTCTTTGCACAAGGGGTCGAGCGATGTGTTGGAATTCTTTCCATAAGAAGCTTGCAAGCTGCCTTATAATTAGCACCGTTGTCGGTGACCACTTGAACAACCTTGTCTCTTCCAATGAGATCAATTCTCTGCTTTGTAGTAAATCGCCAACATTGGAGCATCATGTACTTCTTTGGATGCATCAACAGACTCCAAGAAGAAAGTCCCCTCTGGACTATTGACTAGGAAATTAATGAGGTAACGGCCCCGCCTATCTGTCCACCCATCGACATTAGTGTACTGACCATATTGCTTCCAAGCGACCTCATGCTTCTCCTTTATTTTGTTGACTGTTCCACAGCCTTTCCAAGCAATGGCACCCTCGCCTCATGGTAGCTTGGAGGTCTATATCCAGTCCATCTTGCCCAATGGCCTCACACATAATCTCAAGGCTCCTTGAGTTGATAGCATTGAGTGGTATTCTACACTCATAGAAGAAATTGGCCACATGCATATTGACTTCATCTCTTTCTTCCTTGGTCCGATCCTTCCCTCCCACCTTTGCTTTGTGCGGGTCCATTCTTAGAATGCCTTTCCTCAACCACTTCTTGAGGGTTTTCCGAAGCATGGTAATCATGACTTCTTCTCTTTCTCTCTTTTGGTCTAGGTGGCGATTTGCAAATTTGAGAGCAGATTGCTTCCTTTTGGATGTTGTCCACGAACTTGGATGTTGCACAGTTGTACCGGATGTGAGAGAGGACATTAGCATTGTTTTGAACCTCCACCACTTGAACACCATCATCATCATCATCTAGGTTTAGCGCTCTCCTTCTTCTTCCCTGAACTAGTCTTTGCTTCCATTTCAAAGAACAATTGTTGTTGTTGTCTTCTCACATTTGAGAGCATCTCCATATCCACCTACAAGATGCTCCTTCAATCTCTTGATTTCAGACTTTACTTGAGTTCCACAAAGGATACACTCAACCAAATCTCTCATTGCCAATTTACGGCCGAAGCCATACTTCCACCTAGGATCACCAGGACTGGCCTTCCTTTTTGGATCTGTCCTTGGATCATATTCAGTGATAGACTGAGCCTACACTTTGTGGACTTACTGGTGTCTTGTGTTGCCATTTAGATGTACTCCTATGAAACACGACAAGCAAAGTAATTATTACGCCTTAAAAACATTGGAGATCGATGTGATCAAGCTTTTAGAAGGTGGTTAAACTTGTTCTTTGAATGCCCTCTAGCTAAATTCATCGTAGCCTATTGCTGCACGCTTTTGGTTAAGCTGTAGGCCAAGCTCTTTTGAACAATTCTCGGTCTGGGTGATTCTGTGCTTACCAACCTGAAAAAAAAAGAATTTCATGTTGCTCAATGCTTCATATGTTGGGCCCTGTTGAGAGCTGGAAACAATGTGTGCTTTGAGAAGAAAATAACCAAATCTCCTATTATGTTCGTTCCTATCACATTTGGGCAGGTCTCAAGGCAGGGAAAACCCATAAGCTTTTGAGGAGGGACCTGAAGCTTTGAAGCAAATTGCCCTAAAGTTCCTCCAGTTGAGCGGATATGAGGGTCACACATGGAGCAAGCTCTAACAGGCCAAAGGGTTTGGTGGCTTAACCTCATCGCCATCATCCGAACACCTTGGGAACCTGGAAGATCTTTGGAGTGCATGTCTGAAAGCACCTTCTTTTTTTAGACTAGATGGTGGCAGTTTAGATTATGTTCGGTTGTTAGTTGTCTCGTCTTTCCAGGATGTTGGATTGTAATGGCATTGTTTTGCTTTCGTGTTCGTAGTAGTTTGGGTGTCTTTGCTTTCGATTCTGGGCCCTGTATTCCGTCAGGCCATTTCTGACATCATTTTGGTTTGGTGCTAATGTGGGTTGGTGAGACTTTTGAACACGTTAATCATTGTACGTTTCTTGTAATTTCATTGCTTATGATAATGAAATTTGGGTCATCTGATCGGGAAAAAAAGAGAATGCTTTGTATTGCATATGACTCGCCATCCGGTTCACAGATCAAACTAACATTGAGCCTTCGAGTATTAGTTCACTAAACACTAAATAATTAACAACTAGGCAGGTTGGTATATAAAAAACAAGTTGCCGATTCAGATTCCGGACACAAAGTAAAAGTGAGCAAAGCACCGAGCAAAACAAATATAAAGGATGTTTCTTTGTCCGGTCCGGCTCGAAAGAAGAGGCCACAAGCAAGTAGAAAAATACGTTCTTTGTCCGGTCCGGCTCGAAAGAAGAGGCCACAAGCAAGTAGAAAAATACGAGCAGAGGAATCGGAATCAATCAAGTACACCTTTCGGCTCGGCGGACCGAGAGGAGGCGGAGGACCAGAGAGCGTGGCAGATCAGATCGTGGCCGGACCGAGGAGGCAGGCGGCTCGGCAGACAGGCAGGAGAGGACAGAGCACTGCCGTGGCCCATGCTGGAGGCTGGTCCTCGCTGGCTCGCTGGCAGCGACTTCTCCCTGGCAGCGGGAGAAACGTGTCCCAGGTGAGCAGCAGCGGACCAGAGGAGGCGGCTCGGCAGACGGGCAGAGGACCAGAGCACCTACCGCGGCCATGGGAGGCTGGTCCCTCGCTGGCTCATGGCAGCGACTTCTCCTGGCATGGAGGAGAAGCAGCGTCCATGCAAGCGAGTGTGGCTTCCGGTTCTTCTGTAACACCCGGTGTTATGCCTACATTTAAGGCCTTGCAAATCATGCATATCATGCATCACCAAGCATCCTAATCATACATGCATAATCTTGCCTATATATAGCTGAAACATTACTTGAAACATCTGAAACATGTTTGTGAAACGTAAATGATGCATACACTTATTAGAGTTGTTTTGCTCGATTCTTGCTTGCTAGGTTAGTAGAACATGTTTGGCTGCTATTGTAAATCATCTAGCAATGTTTAGTTCAATTTTTGGAGCAATGTTTGTATTCCAATTTAATTCAAAATTGACTTCAAAAATAAATTCCAAAAATTAGGGTTTTGAGCTAAACGTGGACTTTGATCTTCCAATTCAAAATCTAGAAAGAATTTGGCTGTGGTCCTAAAAGCAAAGTTGTAGAGAATTAAATTCTAAGCAACTTTCATTTTTGGTACATTTTCAAAAGAGGTCATCTTCTTACTCAAAATAAGATTTGAAAGCTGGCTTTTAAAAAAAAAAAAAAGTTCTTGAAAATATAAATGAAAAAGATGTTTTTACATTAGCGGGCCGCCGCCTGCGCTACAGCACTTGATAAAGGCCGGCCCAATGAGCCTCCAGCCAGCCTTGGCTCGCCTCGCTTCGGCCCAAATTGACCGTGTCGTGCGCCGCTTGCCTCCTCTCCTTTACTTTGCCCCTTGCCCACTCGCGCGTCCCGGCCATGGCAGGCGAGGCGCGCCGCGCGTGTCGCCCCTGCTGACAACGCCCATGCAGCGCAGTGGCCACGGCACAGCTTCACCTCCACGCGCGCGCCTTCTTACGCCTTGTGCCCTTGGCCGCTCCTCCCGCACTCCTCGCTTTTCGCCGCCTTGTCTCCTCGCCTCTTGCTCAGAAGAAGAAGAAAGGCGGCGCGCCACCGTCGCCCTTGCCCGCCGACGACGTGCTCCACCGCCAGTGCTTCATTCTTCGATTCATCTCGCCCGGAGCTCCGCCTCGCCTAGCTCCTTCGCTTGCGCTCACTCGTGGCTGCCATCGTCAAGGTAAGGGCCGAGCTCGGCCGTCCCCCTTTCTCGCCGGCGAGCGGCTGCCGTGGTCGCATGGAACGCCACGACGCCGGGCCACCTCTAACCTTCCCGAGGTGCGGCTCGCGTGGGGAGCCCCGATACACGCCTGCATCTTCGGAGGAGCTCGCCGCCGATGAGCACCGGCCGGTGAGCGCCTCCCTTTCTGGGTGTTGACCGTGGCAGGCCCGGCCATGATGGCGTGGCCTTGCCCGGCCGAGCTGGGCCAGGCTGGCTTGGGCCGAGCCCCGAGCCAGGCCGCCGCTTGCCCCCTTTCGCTCGGTCTGAGCAGGCCGGCTGTGGCCGTGGGCCAGTGCATCCGCAGGCCGGCCCAGTAGAGTTTTGAAGAATTGATTTCCATTTATTCATTCTTATTTGAAAACAGAAATGGTTTGCAAAATATTTGGATACTCAAAGTTGCTCCAAATTTGTTGAAACAAATTTTGCTAGGTTCCTTATCACCAGATCTACTTGGGAAAAATAGTGCATGTCATTTTGATATACTTTTCTATAGGATTTTATTTAATCTTGAATATTGATAACTTGAAAAATATGTAGAAAAATATATAGGCTTCAGAAAAATATGATTCCAAGTTTGTTAATCTTATTATGTCATGTACTTCCTAGGAAAAATATGTTTCATGCATGTGCTGTGGGAAAAATTTGAGGTGTAGTTTAAGTACCTTAGATGGCTGATTTTTGTTATTTTTGCTAGAGAGCAAAATTTGTATAATACATGCATGTGGTAATTTTTGTATAGTGATTATTTACTGTTTAGAATCTAGGAAAATACTAATTCTGTTGTTTGACACTTTTCATAGTACAAAGTAATTTCATGCTCATTTTTATGCTATAGCTTGTCATTTTGTGTAGGATAGTTTACTTATCCAAATGCCATGAAATTTTTATGGTAGTCTGTTTAGGGTAGTATTATGCTACTGTAATTTTCTCAGATTTTAGGAACATCAGAAATATAGGTTGCTATTCAAACCTATTATTAATTAGGGTTTAAGCAAGTATTGCCTTAAGTGTGATTAAGAAATTAGTAAAGCTTTGGTGTATCTTTGAAGCATTTATTAAAATATGTTGACTTAACATATGGGTAGTAGAAGAGAATGCGATAGATGACATGTGCTTGTAGCCTAGTTTCTTGGATGATGTTGTCTACCTTGCCTTTCAACATATTCATTGCATTCATCTCCTTGATGCACCGATTGCATAGGCACTTACACGCATTGCATCATACAGGATCGCAAACCGAGAACCCAGTCGTCATTCGAGGAGGCCGAGGAGCGATTCGAGTGCTGCCGCGAGAAGTGCCGTGAAGCAAGCGAGGAGGCGTTGAAGAACTTCCGAGTGCCCGATCACCGTCGAGAGCTCCTTCGAGAGAGGCAAGCCCCGAGCATCTTTCTCCCGGTTTGCAATGATTTCGTTAAATGCTTTACTTTAAATTGATGCATTACGTTCAGGAGTTGTTTGCAACCGTTCTTTGCATTATACCTTGTTTACCTTTGTTATACTATATCCTTGTTACCCGGTATCCATGATCGAGTCAATGCTTAGTTGGCTTAGACCGGTAGAAGTCGGGTGATTTCTGTCACTGCGAGCTATAGGTGGTTACGGATCTGTTTGGATGGCTATGAAGTCATGGTATAACTAAGTGTTAAATGAAGTTGAGACAAAGGCGGAGACTTGCGGGTTTTGGACTGTAGTGTTTCCGTGCGTGTGTCGATTCAGGACCGACCGTTGTTGGGCCTCGAGTCATGTTGAACGCATGCCTTACATTTATTTGGCGGATAAAGTACCTTCCGACCCATGAAGGTGGGAGAGATTTTCGGGCCGAGTAGATTGCCCCCATGACGACTTGCTTGCGAAGCGGTGTGGTAGGACACGGGCGGGATGATAAGACCAAAGTGCGATCGGTCGGCCCCGGTACATGTGGTTCTGGCAAACTCGAGATACCGGAAAGTTGACTCGGTGATCAATATCTCACTTTAGCGGGTGAGTGAGATTTGTGTAAGGAATAAATCACCGGTGGTTAGGAATCGATTGAATCGCCATCGCTCTGGATAGTGAGCACTTGACTTGAGTGACTTCATCGTAGTAAATGTTTATGGAACACTTGGGCGAGTTATAGTGAATATGACAAGTATGGAAGTTGTTTAATGATCGGTGGTTATCATTAATTGCTTAATCACATGTTTACTTTAGTATAGGTGCAAATCTAGTCGACAGTTAATAATAATTAACTTGGCAATAATGCTTTTAGAAAGGTCCTTGAAATGCTAAAAATGCTTCTTTTCGCATAAATGAGTGACTACCCTACTATAATGCACGCATAATCCTTGGTGTCATTTATTTTCGGTTATGTCGGGTAGAAGTGCGGGTGAGTACATTCTCGTACTCGGGGTTTTATTCCCACTTGTTGCGAGATGGGCGAGATGTACTATGGCTATTGTATCAAGCGCCTCTATCCTGCGATGGGTGATGCTTAGGACCATGGGCATGGTCATTCCTTACGTCTCATCTAATGCTTTTGTTGGAGATGATCATCGGTGGCACTATATTTGAACTCCGTGTGAGTGTGTGTGGTTTTAAACAAATGACTTCCGCTACTTTTTATTCGAACTTGTTTTGTAATAACTTTTATTTAAACTCGATGTATACATTATGGAAACTTTTATGTAATATGTGATTGGTGACCGCTAAACTTATTACGATCATTTGGGACACGAGTTGGTTTGAAATCTTCGTGATTTCACGGACTACCGGGTTATCTGGGCTTAAGTTTGCTCAATAAATGCTTTCTGGTGGATGATTTTCTTACTTAATTTCGTATAATTGGTCGGTTCTCATTACGGTGGCATCGAGCATGGTTTAGCGTGTTCTTTGTTCACAAGTGTATTTAAAACAAAAGGCATTTGGAAAAGCGTGAATTTCAAAATCTAAAGTGTGCGTTGATCATATTCCTTATGCCCGATTAAGGACTTTAGGTGGCTTAATTAAATCTTGACTTGGGGTTCTTGCATCATATTTCTCTTTCGTCGCTCATACGGCGTGCTATTGTATGAGTGCCACTTGTTTGAGTGGTAATGAATGGATCATTTGCCCTCACGCCTCGGTAAGTGTGAGTTGTGAGAGCATGATCGGATACACCGCCGATCTAGGGTGAATGCTTATATGATTTGGAGTAATTACATGTTCTCGCATGTTTTACAAAGGTATCTCAAATGTATGGGTCTTCCGTGCATGGGCGATGCCGTCAATAGGACGATGGTTCGAAGTAGTTACTACCGTTGTACACGTATCGGGGATTCGTGTAGAGCGTGTAGATAAAACTTCTTTGCTTTTATGCATTCATTGGGAATTGGGCTGAAATGAATCTTCTGCGGTACATAACAACGCTATCGTGTAGAACGTATTAGCTACGTATTGAGAGATCGTTGTATGCCACGAATTCGTCGTTAGAAATTATTTATTCCTAAGTTTGTGAGAGCGTCTGACGCGTACATACATCATGTTACTTGTGCATCTCATTCATCTCATGCATTCCTCCCTTATAAATTGATTATCTCATTTTGATAAAAGACGTATCACCAAAAGTATGTTTCCCAAGTAATAAGAGAACTTTTACTACTGAGATGGCCCCATGAAAGCAGACCGCAAGTAAGTCCACCGGAGGAAGAGCACCCCGACGCCCGTTGGCCTGAGGGAGCACCGCACCACAGACACCTTCTTGAGCGAGTTTGGCATGCCAACTTTGCTTTGGAGAGTGCTCCATGATGTGGGGTACCAGAGGGTCAAGAGCGGTGTACTCTTGGAATGAGAGCAGATTGGCGAGATGATGGACTTGCGATGGTGGAGATCACGGTTCCTGCTCTCGGTGATGCTCCAGTTGGGATGGTTGGCATTTGGAGTTTGAGGTCGTACTCGGTGAGGTGCGAGAGGAGCGACCTTCCGTGTCATCGGAGGACATTATGAGCAGATTTCCCGGTGAGCTTGCTGCGGCTCTTGTAGTACTTTCCTAGGGATGATCCTCGCGATGCCATTTGGGTTGACCTCGGGGAAGTGCATTGGTGAGAGGTCCGGTGAGGGGGCGAGCTAGTGACAACCGGGCAATGAGTGCTATGTTCGCCGCCATTAGCGCGTATGAGGGTCTCGAGAGTACCCTCTTGGACTTTGGTGGCTTGCGTGGCGAGGATAAGCTCAAAGGAAGAAGCGAGAAGAAGAGGCGAGCCACGAGCTATAGCTAGCTTGCGGGAAGCGATTGGGCGATATGAACTTCTGGCCGAGATCAAAGCGGTTGAGAGAGGTGATAGAGCTATGCGGTGAGTGCATACGTTGACTCAAGCCAACAACAATGCAGACCGCATGATTGGACAATTGGTTCAGGGAGAGGAATGAAGCACGGAGCGCAAGAAACCTTCTGCTGCAGAGAGTCGATGAGTTAGAGGAATACAACGGCAACTTTGCGAGGAGTTTCACGCGCGCTCTACAATGGGGTTGGCCCATATGCTCCAATAAGCGCTTGTTGGCATGGACATCGGCAGCGACAACCGAGCGAGCACTGTAGTTTCACACGGAGGCGATGGTGATGTCTCCGATCCCGACGATGGCCCCAAGGAATAGGCTAGTTGCCTTGCGCTAGTATCTAGGTCTGTCGCGAAGACCTTTCTTTTGTTGGCATGTAACCTATCGTATGTTGTTTTGAGCGTATGAGACTTGGCATGTGGTTGGAACTTGATGTTGAATGCGAGATCTGAACGCATAAAAAGTCCAGTGTATGTATACTGGCAATGTGACTGTATGGATGCGATGTTTGCCATTGAAGTAATTCGATTAAGTGTTGTTGTCTTAATTGGGATGAGATTGTTGTGCCTCTGTTTTATTGCATGAATTTATTCTCTCCAGTAAAATCAGTACGGCATAATTTTTCTTCACTCGCAATCATTACTGACTTCACTCAATCGTTACTTATTCTTTGAAATATGCGAGATGACAAACACTCGCCGAACCACGTATGACCCGCCGAGGCCGGGCTAATGGTGCGGGGACCGGTGGTGGTGGTGATGGTGGGAACCACGGCAACAACAATGAACCTCCCCATGAACCACATTTGCCACCTCCTCCCCCGTTTACCCCCGAGATGTTTCTCGCGCAGCTGCTCGGGAGTCAGCGCAACACGGAACAATCCCAGAAGAACATGGAGGATTTTCTGCGCACCATCGCCAACAACGTTCAACGTGGTAACAATCAAGGTGGTGGCATGGGGTGAACCAATATAGCGACTTCAAGGATTTCATGGACACCGGGCCACCCGTATTCAAGGAAGCCACAGAGCCACTTGATCTTTGAGGAATGGATCAACACAATGGAAGATAAATTCCGTGTGTTGAGGATGGTGAGGTTCGAAAAGCGGAGTATCTTGCACTTCAATTGCGAGGACGGCGGGAATGTGGTGGAAGCACCATCGCACCACCTTCCTCCAAATGCTCTGATTTCTTGGAGAGTTTCTTTGAGGCTTTTTCGTGGAGTCTATATTCCACGAGGCTGACCGAAATGAAGTTGGGAGAGTTTACGGCGTTGAACCGGGCACCAAAACCGTGGACGCAATACGCATGCTTTCAACAACTTGTGTCGCTATGCTCCCGACATGGTTGACCACAGATGCTAAAAGGATAGCCAGTTTTAGAGGGGTCTAAATCCAAAAATGATGAAGCATGTCGGTACCAACAACCGTGTCGATTCAATGACTTCATCATGTTGACGTCTGAAGCGGGAGAAGAATAACAACGCCAAGACCGCTATGCCAAGACACATAAGAGAGCCTTTGAAGGTGGGCCATCTCAAGCTAGAACACCTATGGGAGGTCGTCCTCCATATCGCCCATCGGCACTGGCGCTAGATTGAGCCACCTCGGCCAAGAAGTCGAGAATTTCCGTGGACCTCAAAAGCCGTACAAGATGGCGAAGACAGCATTAACAAAGCGGCCAAGAAGCTGCGGTACAAAGCGATTCAAAGGGGCTGTGGGATCTCGCCGGAGACGATGAAGAGGACCCTGCTATAACTGTGATCAACCCGGTCATTTCTCGAGGTTTTGTCGTACCCCCAAGAAGAAGCAAAGCAGACTTATAATGCTAGAGTGCAAAGTACAACGATGGATGAAATTCGGAGGAGAGCAAAATCACTTTCTTTGGTAAGTTTCTGTCAACGAAAACCCTACTGGTTGTTCTATTTGATTACGGATCATCGCATTCTTTTATGAGTCAAGCATTTGCACGAAACATGGACAACTATGCAGAATTGGGGTATGGGTACAGAGTATAAGTTCAGCGAGGGGTGATGTTTTGACTAACCGGATGGTTCGAGGGCAACCCTTGAATTAGGTAGCGAGGAAGTTCCGAGTGAACTTGATAGTTATGCTGGATTAGTCTTGGATGTCATTATAGGGATGAATTGGATGAAAGATTGGGGAGCGGTCATAGATCTTTGGAAGTGAGTACTTACCCTTAAGGATCCCCTGGGTGAGGTACTTTCAAGTACCATTGCCTCGGAGAACAGACCTTATAAGTGTTACATGTGCTACGGCGATCATTCCTATTCATGATTCCGGTAGTGTGTGAATTTCCGGATGTATTCCCGGATGAGTTACGGTCTTCCGCCGAGATAGGGAGATTGAGTTTGGAATTGAGCTAGTACCGGAACAGCTCCGATTTCAAGGAGACCATATCGGATGCCTCGAGATGAGTTAGTTGAGCTAAAGAAGCAATTAGAAGATTTGTCAAAAAGGGGTTTATTCGGCCAAGCAAGTGCGAGTGGGGATGTCCCGCTTTGTTTGTGAAAAAGAAGAAAAGAGGGCACGTTGAGAATGTGCGTAGATTACGAGCCACTCAATCTTTGTGACCGTCAAGAATAAGTATCCCTTGCCTCATATTGATGTTCTGTTTGACCAATTATCCAAGGCCAAGGTGTTCTCAAAAATAGATTTGAGATCCGGATATCATCAGATTAAGATTAGGCCACAGGATATACAAAGCTGCATTTTCCACGGATCACTGGGTTGTATGAGTATCTTGTCATGTCTTTTGGCTTGACAAATGCTCCTGCATATTTTATGTTCTTGATGAATACGGTTTTCATGCGAATTGGATAAGTTTGTGGTAGTATTCATCGATGACATTACGGTGTACTCCGAGAATGAGAAAGATCATGAAGAGCATCGAGAACCGTCTTGACCGGACTTAGAGATCATCAAGCTGTATGCTAAGTTTAGCAAATGCGAATTACGGTTGAAGGAAGTTCCTTTCCTTGGTCACATGCATTACATCGGAGAATGGAGTTTGATCGATCCAAGTAAGGTGCAAGAAGTTATGAATTGAAAGCACCGACCTCGGTTCTGAGATTAGAAGTTTCTTAGGACTAGCGAGGTTATTACCGTCGCTTTATACCAGATTTCTCGAAGATCGCCAAACCGATGACAAGCCTCCTCTGAAGGATCATAAATTTGTGTGGATGAGAAGAGTGTGAAGCGACTTTCCACACTTTGCGGAAAGCTATTAACCTTTGCTCTGTTCTAGCCCAACCGGACATCGAGAAACCATTTGATGTGTTTTGCGACGCATCAAAAGCTGGATTAGGATGTGTTCTCATGCAAGAAAGGAGAGTCATTGCTTATGCATCACGTCAATTGAGGAAGCACGAGGTCAACTATCCAACACATGATCTTGAACTTCTTTGCGATTGTGTACGCCCTAAAAATTTGGAGACATTATCTTACGGGTAATGTGTGCAATATTTTCACGGATCACAAGAGTCTTAAGTATATCTTTACCCAACGAGCTAAACATGAGACAGGCGTAGATGGTTGGAATTGATCAAGGATTATAACTTGAATGTGCAATATCATCTGGTAAAGCCAATGTAGTGGCGAGATGCTTTGAGCGAAAGTCACATTACTTGAATGGGCGACCATTACTTGAAGATGGGTTCGATCTAATGCATCCTCTTTGTGTTACATAGTATTGATTAGTTGCTCGTTGGAGAGTAAGATAATAGAAGGTCGAGAAAAGCCGACAAGGGATATTCCACATCAAAGAGAAAATAAAAGAAAAGCCGTCTCAACACTTTAAAATAGATGAGCAGGCGTGTTGTGGTTTGACAACCGTCTTGTGGTTCCCAAGGATCGAGAGCTTAGAAATAAACTCATGGATGAAGCTCACCTTTCTAAGCTATCTATCCATCCCGGAAGTAGTAAGATGTATCAAGAACTAAGATCTCATTATTGGTGGACCAAAATGAAGAAAGAAATTACTGACATATGTTGTCGGATGTGACACATGTTGTCGAGTGAAAGCAATTCACATGAAACACCGGTATGTTGCAACCCTTATCAATCCCGAGTTGGAAGTGGGACGATATCGGTATGGATTTTATCACGGGTTTGCCCACTACTCAAAAAAAGGACATGATTCGATTTGGGTAATTGTGGATCGTCTTACCAAGACCGCTCATTTCCTACTGTCAAAACCACTTATCGACCACCTCAATATGCCGAGAAGTATATCGCGAGAAATTGTGAGGTTGCATGGTATACCAAAGACCATAATATCGATAGAGGCTCACAGTTCACGGCTCATTTTTGGGAACATTTACACAAAGGCTTAGGAACTAGTTTGATTCATGATGCCGCTTATCATCCTCAGACGGATGGTCGAATGAGCGAGTAAATCTTTGTTTTGGAGGATATGTTGAGAGCATGTATTGTCTTCTTCAAGGGATCATGGGAGTCATGGTTACCGTTAATTGAGTTTTCTTATAATAATAGTTATCAAGAAAGCATCAAGATGGCCCCATTCGAAGCTTTATATGGCAGAAAATGTAGAACACCATTGAATTGGGTCGAACCTGGAGATAGAAGATATTATGGCATTGACTTTGTAGAAGAAGCCGAGAAGAAAGTTCATATTATTCAGCAAAATATGAAAGCGGCCCAATCACGTCAGAAAAGCTATGCAGACAAAAGAAGGAGACCCCTTAGTTTTGAAGTTGGTGACTATGTTTATCTGAAAGTCACGCCAATGAAGAAGAAAAGGTTTGGAGTCCGAAGAAAGCTTGCCGCGAGATTCGTAGGACCATACAAGATCTTGGAACAAAGAGGTCCGGTAGCCTACAAGTTAGAGTTACCTGAGACAATGAGTACAGATTTTCCAGATTTTCCATGTATCACATCTCAAGAAATGTTTGCGTGTTCCGGAGGAAAGAATAGAACCTCGAGGTATTCAACTCAAATCAGATTTGGTGTATCGTGAACAACCGGTCCGGGTGTTAGACACTAAGGAACGTGCTACTCGGAATAGTGTGGTGAAAACATACAAGATACAGTGGGATCATCATGATGAGGGAGATGCAACTTGGGAAACAGGAGAGTATCTACAAAAAGCTTATGAAGATTTTTATAACAAATGGTTCGTAACCCAAATCTCGGGACGAGATTTTTATAAGGGGGGAGGGCTGTAACACCCCGGTGTTATGCCTACATTTAGGCACTGCAAATCATGCATATCATGCATCACCAAGCATCCTAATCATACATGCATAATCTTGCCTATAATAACTGAAACATTACTTGAAACATCTGAAACATGTTTGTGAAAGCGTAAATGATGCATACACTTATTAGAGTTGTTTTGCTCTCGATTCTTGCTTGCTAGGTTAGTAGAACATGTTTGGCTGCTATTGTAAATCATCTAGCAATGTTTAGTTCAATTTTTGGAGCAATGTTTGTATTCAATTTAATTCAAAATTCGGCTTCAAAAATAAATTCCAAAAATTAGGGTTTTGAGCTAAACGTGGACTTTGATCTTCCAATTCAAAATCTAGAAAGAATTTGGCTGTGGTCCTAAAAGCAAAGTTGTAGAGAATTAAATTCTAAGCAACTTTCATTTTTGGTACATTTTCAAAAGAGGTCATCTTCTTACTCAAAATAAGATTTGAAAGCTGGCTTTTAAAAAAAAAAAAAAGTTCTTGAAAATATAAATGAAAAAGATGTTTTCTGTTAGCGGGCCGCCGCCTCGCTTCTGGCCCGCCAGCCGAAGCCGGCCCAGCGAGCCTCCCGCGCCGCGCGCGCCTCGCCTCGCTCGGCCCAGCCCAGCACCGTGCCGCGCCCGGCTTTGCCTCGCTTCCTTTGCCCGCCTTGGCCATACAGCGCGTCCGGCCATGGCAGAGCAGCGCCTCGCCAGCGTCGCCGCCGCTGGACAACGCCGCCCAGCTTGCGCTACCCAGCCTTCAGCTTCACCTCCACGCGCGCGCCTTCTTCTGCCCCGCAGCGCGCTCCTCTCCCCGCACTCCTCGCTTTCGCCGCCTTGTCTCCCTGCCTCTTGCTCAAGTTGAAGATAAGACGCCTTGGCCGCCGCCGTCGTTTGCCCCGCCGATGACGACGTGCTCCACCGCCGGTGCTTCATTCTTGATTCATCTCGCCGGAGCTCCGCCTCGCCTAGCTCCTTCGCTTTGCGCTCACTCGTGGCTGCCATCGTCAAGGTAAGGCCGAGCTCGGCCGTCCCCTTTTCGCCGGCGAAGGCTGCCGCTGTGGTCGCATGGAACGCCACGACGCCGGGCCACCTCTAACCTTCCCGTAGGGTGCGGCTCAGCGTGGGGAGCCCGTGATACCGCCTGCATCTTCGGAGGAGCTCTCGCCGATGAGCACCGGCCGGCCGTGGGCGCCTCCCCCGCCTTTCTGGTGTTGGCCGCAGGCTCCACCACCATGATGGCGTGGCCTTTGCCCGTGGCCGGTGAGCCAGTGGCTTAAGCCGAGCCCCGAGCCCGAAGCCGCCGCTTGCCCCCTTCGCTCGGTCTGAGCAGGGCGGCTGTGGCCGTGGGCGGTGCATCCGCAGCCGGTGATGAGAGTTTTGAAGAATTGATTTCCATTTATTCATTCTTATTTGAAAAGCGAAATGGTTTGCAAAATATTTGGATACTCAAAGTTGCTCCAAATTTGTTGAAACAAATTTTGCTAGGTTCCTTATCACCAGATCTACTTGGGAAAAATAGTGCATGTCATTTTTGATATACTTTTCTATAGGATTTTATTTAATCTTGAATATTCTTTGATAACTTGAAAATATGTAGAAAAATATATAGGCTTCAGAAAATATGATTCCAAGTTTGTTAATCTTATTATGTCATGTACTTCCTAGGAAAAATATGTTTCATGCATGTGCTGTGGGAAAAATTTGAGGTGTAGTTTAAGTACCTTAGATGGCTGATTTTTGTTATTTTTGCTAGAGAGCAAAATTTGTATAATACATGCATGTGGTAATTTTTGTATAGTGATTATTTACTGTTTAGAATCTAGGAAAAATACTAATTCTGTTGTTTGACACTTTTCATAGTACAAAGTAATTTCATGCTCATTTTATGCTATAGCTTGTCATTTTTGTGTAGGATAGTTTACTTATCCAAATGCCATGAAATTTTTATGGTAGTCTGTTTAGGGTAGTATTATGCTACTGTAATTTTCTCAGATTTTTAGGAACATCAGAAATATAGGTTGCTATTCAAACCTATTATTAATTAGGGTTTAAGCAAGTATTGCCTTAAGTGTGATTAAGAAATTAGTAAAGCTTTGGTGTATCTTTGAAGCATTTATTAAAATATGTTGACTTAACATATGGGTAGTAGAAGAGAATGCAGTAGATGACATGTGCTTGTAGCCTAGTTTCTTGGATGATGTTGTCTACCTTGCCTTTCAACATATTCATTGCATTCATCTCCTCTTTGATGCACCGATTGCATAGGCACTTACACGCATTGCATCATACAGGATCGCAAACCGAGAACCCGGTCGTCATTCCCGAGGAGCCCGAGGAAGCGATTCGAGTGCACCGCGAGAAGTGCCGAAGCCGACGAGGAGGCGTTGAAGAACTTAGAGTGCCCCGATCACCGTCCGAGCTCCTTCGAGAGAGCAAGCAAGCCCGAGCATCTTTCTCCCGGTTTGCAATGATTTCGTTAAATGCTTTACTTTAAATTGATGCATTACGTTCAGGAGTTGTTTGCAACGTTCTTTTGCATTATACCTTGTTTACCTTTGTTATACTATATCCTTGTTACCCTGGTATCCATGATCGAGTCAATGCTTATTTGGCTTAGACCGGTAGAAGTCGGGTGATTTCTGTCACCTGCGAGCTATAGGTGGTTACACGGATCTGTTTGGATGGCTATGAAGTCATGGTATAACTAAGTGTTAAATGAAGTTGAGACAAAGGCGGAGACTTGCGGGGTTTTGGACTGTAGTGTTTCCGTGCGTCAGGTCGATTAAGGACCGACCGTTGTTGGGCCTCGAGTCATGTTGAACATGCCTTACATTTAGGTGGCCGGATAAAGTACCTTCCGACCCATGAAGCCGGGAGATTTTTCGGGCCGAGTAGATTGCCCATGCCCAGACCTTGTGCGAAAGCGGTGTGGTAGGACACGAGGCGGGATGATAAGACCAAAGTGCGATCGGTCGGCCCCCGGTACATGTGGTTCTGGCAAACTCGAGATACCGGAAAGTTGACTCGGTGATCAATATCTCACTTTAGCGGGTGAGTGAGATTTGTGTAAGGAATAAATCACCAGCTGGTTAGGAATCGATTCGAATCGCCATCGCTCCTGGATAGTGAGCACTTGACTTGAGTGACTTCATCGTAGTAAATGTTTATGGAACACTTGGACAGTTATAGTGAATATGACAAGATATGGAAGTTGTTTAATGATCGGTGGTTATCATTAATTGCTTAATCACATGTTTACTTTAGTATAGGTGCAAATCTAGTCGACAGAGTTAATAATAATTAACTTGGCAATAATGCTTTAGAAAGGTCCTTGAAATGCTAAAAAATGCTTCTTTTCGCAAATGAGTCAACTACCCTACTATAATGCCTGCATAATCCTTGGTGTCATTTATTTTTCGGTTATGTCGGGTGAAGTCCGGGTGAGTACATTCTCGTACTCGGGGTTTTATTCCCACTTGTTGCGAGATGGGCGAGATGTACTATGGCTATTGTATCAAGCTGCCTCTATCCTGCGATGGGTGATGCTTAGGACCATGGGCATGGTCATTCCTTAAATCTCATCTAATGCTTTTGTTGGAGATGATCATCATTTGGCACTATATTTGAACTCCGTGTGAGTGTGTGTGGTTTTAAACAAATGACTTCCGCTACTTTTTTTATTCGAACTTGTTTTGTAATAACTTTTATTTAAACTCGATGTATACATTATGGAAACTTTTATGTAATATGTGATTGGTGACCGCTAAACTTATTACGATCATGGCTGGGACACGAGTTGGTTTGAAATCCTTCGTGATTTCACGGACTACCGGGTTATACGGGCTTAAGTTTGCTCAATCGTCTGCTCTGGTGGATGATTTTCTTACTTAATTTCGTATAATTGGTCGGTTCTGTTACACTTCCCCTGCTCTCCCGCTCGCTGGTAGGTCCGCTTCTCCCGCGCGCTCCTCTCTCCGCGCTCTATTTCTCCCGCGCGCCCACTCTTTTCCCCGCCCTTTCTTCCGCCATTTCCCGCCGCCCAGAAACTGACCCCTGTATGGCGCCCGCCACGCACGATTAGGCGCGAATCGGACGCCAAATAGACGACTTCCGGACGCCATGGTAGTAAGGCGGACGCCATACCAATCTGAGGCGAGTCGTCCGCCAAGTCGTCCTGCCTGTAGCGCCTTGCCGATTAGGCGACGCCAAAGCGACGCCAAAGCGACGCCTTAAAAACATTGATTGATCGTTTTCCTGTCAAGAGTGAAAAGAAAAGAAACATTCTTGACCTGTTCTATGAGGATTTGGTCAGATGGTCATGGTGCAAAAAATAGCAGGACAATCCAATTTTGTAAAACCATTGTCCATGGCTGTGAGTGTAGGTGAGACTGCTTGTTTGTTTTAAAGGGTTTAAAGAATGGCTATCTTATCTCCTCCGTTCTAAATTATAAGACATTTTGACTTTTTTAGATACATTGTTTTTATTATGTATCTAGATACTGAACTATGTATCTAGAAAGACCAAAACGTCTTATAGTTCAGAATTTTAGAATGGAATGAGTATTTAAAAAATTGACTAATTGTATGGGTGTGTGTTTAAATGACTAATTGTATGCGTTTCGTGAAAAGGAAACCCCTCCTTGGGGCGTGTCGTATACTAACTAAAAGTTAAGGAACTTATACCTTTATTAATTCTCCGGTGAATTACAGAATATATGTTCTCCACAGGCGCCTAATACACATCGACTATATATGGGTCATCTTTGGTGAAAGGCTCTCTTATAGTTCAGAAATTTGGAATGGAAGGAGTATTTAAAATTTGACTAATTGTATGTGTGTGTGTTTAAATGACTAATTGTATGCGTCTCATGAAAAGGAAACCCCTCCTTGGGGCGTGTCTGTATACTAATATATATAAATTAAATAATAAAAACTAAAAGTTATGGAACTTATACCTTTATTAATTCTCTGGAGAATTACAGAATATATGTTCTCCCTAAGACGCCTAATACATTTGACTATATATGGGCCATCCTTGACTAAATTAGGCCCCGTTTGGCAGGGTTTCACTTCACTAGTGAAGTCATTTTTTTTTTGCTTCAGCTCCACGAACAGTTCCACCGGTGGAGCTAAAGCGGTTTTGGTAAACTGTTTGGTAAAATAGCTTCCCTGTGAGAGCATGTTTTTAGTAGCTTGGAGGAGGAGCTGGGAGAAGCCACTTTTTTTGGCTCCATTCCACCCCAAATCACTGTGAGAGCATGTTTTTAGGGGCTTCACAAGTGAAGCTATTTTACTTTACCCCGTTTGGTAGAAAACGGCTCCAAACGGCTCCTGGAGCCGGTGGAGAAGCCCTGCCAAACGGGGCCTTAGTATATCATGTGTACTCTGAGGAGGAGCTGCGTGTTTGGGTAGAAATACTCCCTTTTGTGTCCCCTTTTATCCATCTTTCTCACTTTCGAGAAATAAAACATTCTTAACTTTGTTTAAATATATAAAATAAAATATAAATATTTTATAGTACGTAGTTAGTATCATTAGATAGATTGCTGAATCTATTTTCATAATAAATTTATTGAGAGATATCAATATTGTTAATATTTTCTATAAACTTAGTCCAACTTGCGAAATTTTGACCGACACAAATCTCACGACAACACTTTAAATAGGGACGGAGGGAGTAGAAGCTTTCATCTCAAAAGGGCACGTTGGCCCAGATGCTCTAGCTCTCGATCCATGACATGCTGATTGCTGATCATCTTATAGCCCTGTTCGTTTTTTCTATGATTCGTACTTTTCAGCTTGTTTTTTCAGTCGGAATAGTGTTTTTCTCTCGCACCAAATCAGTCAGAACAGTGTTTCGGCTTGTTTTTTCAGTGAAGCGAACGGGACCAGTCTCATCACCTGATTGTTTGTGTCCTCAGTTACAATAGAAGGAAGAATGGATTTAATTCTACAGAGGAGGAAAATATTAAATATGCACCTAATTTAAGTGAAAAATGGAAGGAAAGACTTACTTATCATTAAAACTGGTCCATGCTGTCCATGTAAACTCCAGCAGACATGGTGTTGCGGTTGAAACGGACAAGAATAAACGCCCTGTTCGTTTGGGCTTATTTGACTGATAAGCTATGGCTGAAAGTACTATTGACTGAATTGGTGTGAGAGAAAAATAATATTCGTTGTCTAAAAAAGTACGGCTTATAAGCCAAATAAGCCCAAGCGAACAGGACGAAAGTTTGGACACTGGTCAAACTATGAAGATGGAGTTGTACCCCCAAACTTTTTGGGCACAGTACACATACCACCACAGAAAAATGAGAAAACACACAAGATTTCGCAAATCTCACGGCCACAAATCCTAACCGAAAACGAAGAGAAAACGCCGTGAAAAACCTCACGAAAATCTTCCAAGAGGCCAAAGCAGCTACTCCCAGCCGCACGTGATGCAGTAGAGGAGTCCAAACCCTAACTCCGTCGCCCGCCGCAGCCATCCCCGTCGCGCGCTCCTTTGGCCACCCACCCCCAACCCAAGTACCCAACCGTTTTTTTAATCAGAAACCAGCGGAGCCGACGCCCGACGCCTTCGAATCCAAATTGAGGTCATCCAAAATTTACTAGGACTCGGCGAGCTCGCCTACCGCAACGCCATGGCGCTGCTGGTGCGCGCGCGGCTCTCCTCGCTGGACGACGACGACGACACGTCGTCGCTCTCCTCGGCCTCCTCCTCCCCGCCGCTCTCGCCCGCCGCCGCCGCCTCCTCCACACCGCCGCCGCCGCGCGCGCGCGCCGCGGTGCTCGCCGCCCCGCGGGTCGCGGCGCAGCTCTCGTCCACGGAGGAGGACGTCAGCGAGTCCTTCGACGACACCACCGCCAGCTCCGGCGACGACGCCGACCTGGCGGAGGAGGTGTCCAACGGCTTCTTCTTCACCGTCGCCAGGGTGCCGCCGCCGACGTCCGAGGACCCCAGCCCGGTCCCCGGCAGCGAGGCGGCGGCGGGGGTTGCCGCGGCGGCGGCGCCCGAGGGCGGGGACAGCTTGGGCGACGCGGAGGAGCCGCTGGAGGACAGCTCCGAGAGCGTCTTCGAAGTGCTCGATGCTGGCGCGAGGAACGGGTTGGATGGCGGCGTCATTGCGGATGGCGACGGTACGGACGCCGAGGGTTCGCTGGGTGGTAGCTTGCAAACTTCCGGGAGCTTCATTGGCGCACAGGATGGCGGGGAGCCTGCCGCATCAGGTGATTTCGTGACCGTTTCAGATGGTACCGTGCTGAAGGATGATGATAAGCAGGGGGAGCAGGCTGTCAATGACGCGGAGTCTGAGCCTTTACTGATGCCTGTTGCTGGGGTCAATGACCTGGGCACCGTGGATGCTTTGGAAGGGAAGGGCGTGCCTGATCGCGAGGTTACTGAATCGCTTCCTATTCCGGGTGCTACAGAAGGAGAGGATGCTGGTGCTGAACTTTGCAGCGGCGAGTCCGATGCAAAAGGTAGTACAGCCAAGCTTGATACCAGTCCTGAATATGCTGCCACAGGAGAGGTCACATCCGACGGCGCACAAGTTCGTGATAATGTTGATAACCCAGACTCCATTGCAGATGGTGGCCATAATAAGGTAGGTGAGGAAGGTGACGGTTACCACGATGCTTCTGATGATCTTACATCCATCCCAATCTCTTCAAGCGACGATGCTGTGGAACTTCTTGCAAAAGAATTGGAGGACAATGTGCCTACTTCCAAAGTCACACGCTTTGGTTTGGATGATTCGGATGATGCGGAGATCAATGGCGATGATGACTATGAAGAGGAGATGAATGGAAAGGAGGTTGAGCTTATAGCTTTAATCGAGCTTCTAAGGGCTGCAAGCAGCTCACCTGAACAAGGCAAGGCCAAGGTTTTCCCAGTTGAATCTTCTGAACCCAGGCAGCTGCCTCCTACTGTAGCCAGCAATGCTAGGACGAGCATGGCTTCTGCTCCTGTGCCAGAAGTAACTGCTGACCCTGAGAAAGAGATGACCGACGAGGAAAAGAAGATATACAGAAAGGTGGACATGGCACGAATCAAGTACATGCGTCTTGTTCATAGATTGGGGTATGATACTAACCATCAGGTACCAGTACAAGTGTTGTATCGGCTTAGTCTTGTTGAAGGTTTCAGGCGCGTAAGGATGACAAACCATTCCTCAGAGATCGAGAATGCCTGGAAGAGGGCTTTGCAGCATGAGGCAGAGGGAACTGAGGACCTTGAATTCTCCTGCAATGTATTAGTCCTTGGGAAGACTGGAGTCGGGAAGAGCGCAACAATAAATTCCATCTTCGGGGAAGATAAATCCAAAACAAATGCTTTTCTTCCGGCAACATCATCTGTGAGGGAGATTACTGGAGTTGTTGATGGCGTTAAGTTTCGTGTCATTGACACCCCTGGGCTTGGGACTTCGGCCAAAGATGACAAATCAAATAGGAAAGTGCTCAAAGCTGTTAAGAAGTATATGAAGAGATGCCCTCCAGATATTATTCTGTATGTTGATAGGCTTGATACGCAGCGAGAGGAGGCAAATAGCCTATCTCTCTTGCGAGGCATTACCAGTGTGCTAGGCCTGTCAATATGGCCCAGAACAATTATTACTCTCACTCACTCAGGAGCAGATCCCCCTGAAGGCCCTAATGGTTCCGCGGTGAACTATGATATGATTGTGACCCATCGAACTCATGCAATTCAGCAAAGCATCCGGCAGATAACTAATGATCCTCGAATTCAGAATCCAGTGGCTCTTGTGGAGAACCATCATGAATGTCAGAGGAACGCAGAAGGTGAAAAGGTGCTTCCTGATGGCCTTATCTGGAGGCGGCTCCTCCTTCTCCTATGCTACTCACTGAAGATGATTGCTGAGATTGACAGTCTCTCAAACCGTCGTGCGTCTTCTACAAGTTTTTTAGGTCGCTTTTTCCAGGTGCCTCCAATTCCTCACTTCTTATCATCTTTGTTGCAATCTAGAGAGCACCCTAGGCGTTCCAATGAACATAATGTTGGGAGTGTGGACTCAGATTTTGACCTAGATGAATTGTTGAACGGGGACCAAGAGGATGAAGAAGATGACTATGATCAGCTTCCTCCCTTCAAGCCACTAAGTAAATCCCAGGTTGCAAAGCTCTCTAAGGAGCAACAAAAGTTGTATTTTGATGAATATGATTACCGAACTAAGCTTCTTCAGAAGAAGCAGTTGAAGGAACAACTCGAAAGATTTAAGGAAATGAAGAAGAAAGAGGGCGATGATAATGATGTACCTTCTGATGATGATCATCCCGATGATGGATATGATACAGATAGATATCCTATGCCAGAATGGACCTTGCCATCTTCATTTGATTCTGATGATCCTGTGTACCGCTATCGGTGCCTAGTGTCTACACCAAACCTCCTGGTGCGCGCTGTTAACAATCCTGATGGATGGGATCATGATTATGGATTTGACGGTGTGAGTGTCCAACATAGCCATGATGTTGCTAACAAATATCCAGCTTCTCTGTGTGTTCAAGTTAACAAGGACAAGAGAGAGTTCACCATCCATTTGGATTCCTTGATGTCAGTTAAGCATGGAGACTATGCCTCGAGCCTGGCTGGCTTTGACATCCAAACAATGATGAACCAGCTTGCTTACACCCTCAGAGGGGAGACCAAATTCAAAAACTTCAAGAAAAACGTCACTACCGGTGGTTTATCCATGACTTTTTTGGGAAATACCATGGTGGCTGGAGCAAAGCTTGAAGACAAGCTTTTAGTTGGTAACAGGTTAACACTATCAGGCAACACTGGTGCTGTGTCCATGAGAGGTGATGCTGCATATGGAGTGAATATGGAGGCAACGCTTCGTGAAAAAAGCTATCCTGTAGGTCAAGGCCTTGCCACTTTGGGTGCATCCTTAGTGAAATGGCGTAAAGAGTGGACAATGGCTGCAAATTTGGATTCCCAAGTCTCTGTTGGAAGGTCTTCAAACATGGCAGTTCATGTTGATGTAAACAACAAACTAACTGGACGGGTCAGCATCAAGGCCAACACTTCAGAACAGCTGAACATTGCCCTTTTAGGTACCTGTTCAGTGATAATGTATTTGTGGAACAAGATGCACCCTGGTGCAGATCCTAATGCTGAGTAGCACTGGTTAGTGTGACAATTTTGAACCCTAATATTTTTGTATCCTCTCCTTGTTCCTTCTGTTTTTCTACTTGTTGGTTATAACTACTGTTGAAGCTTGTTAGTCATTCCTCCATTCAGTCTCTTCCCTGTGCCTTCCACACTAATGTTTGGCTATTGCAAATTGCAATTCATGTATACTTTGTTATAGTATGTAGACTTGTTTACTTGTTGGATATCAGTCATATGGTCGTCCTTGTTCTTTAAATCTGTTTGTATTTATTTACAAAAAAAATGCATTATACATTGCAAAGATCCAGAGGCACCAGTGCATTGTTGAGGTGGTTTGGCCATGTCCAAAGGAGACCTTTAGAGGCACCAGTGCATTGTGGAGTCCTAAGCCAAGCTAATAATGTGAGGAGAGGTAGAGGTAGACCGAAATTGACATGGGGGGAGGCAATAAAAAGATATTTGAAAGCTTGGGATATACCTAGAAATCTATGTTTGAATAGGAGTGCTTGGAAAGCAGCTATTGATATGCCTGAACCGTGACTTGGGGCTCTTGGTGGGTTTCAACTCTAGCCTACCCCAACTTGCTTGGGACTGACAGGCTTTGTTGTTGTTGTTGTATACATTGCAAAGATCCAAGAACAAATATTAGATCTCTCATATATGAGCCTGAATTGCTTCCAGTGAAGTGGCTAAGGATCTTTGTTTGGCTAAGTGACTAAGGAACTGTGTTGGGCTTAATGGATAAAGAACTGTGTTGGGCTTATAATGGATAAAGAACTCTGTTGGGCTCAGCTGGCTAAGGAAATGTGTTGGGCTAAATATCTACTTAAGAAACAAATACTAAGTATATTGGGCAAATGGCTTCCAGAGTACCAGACTAATAAATGATCTAGGTTCTTTTTTTGGTCACGACTCATGGCACATACAACTCTTTTCTGAATCCACTTTGTTCTCTTCAGACTTCAGATTGTATTGTATTTCTGTTAATAGATTGCAGTCGTATCTTATGTTTTCTGTTTGAGAACTGTTACAATTAATGGTGCATGAGTCCTTGTTCTACAGTAAGCAAAGCCATATAAAGAAATGTTACATCCTTGTCAGTATGCTTATAGTATTAGTAGCAATCGCCAGTGATATGTATTTTGACCTTTGAAAACTTTCAGTAAAGACTGGGTAAAAAATGTCAAACTTGATTAGAATTGAAAACTTTAAGTAAAGACTGGGTAAAAAATGTCAAACTTGATTAGAATTGCCTTGGCATTTACGCCATGGAAATTTTGACTGGGGTGTCTGCTTATTGATCAAACCTCTAGAATAGTTTGCTCAGTTCGATAGTTTTATCCATATTTCATTGAATTGTTGTTCAAAGGAGTTCTCAAAGCTTTTACTTTGATCTGTCTTAAGAAACCCTTTGAATTTTCTGACATACTTAATGTTGCTGTATTCAGAACTCCCAAGATCCAAGCAGTCACAGGTTGGCAAGCACATCATTTGTGCACCCAGCTTATGATTCAAGAACGGAAGGTAGCTGAAAACTGCACACTCTGGCAACTTGCTAGGAATGGAAGTTGAACCATCGCTTTCTGTCAAGATTCGAGATAAGTGTAGCTGTGCTGGCATTTCTTTTCTTTTTTTTTCATCCAGTGCGCAGTTGGTGGCCAACTTCATGACTGTGATGAGTGACTCAACTTATTATGTCAAAAAAATTGTAATTAGTAACACGTTTGATGAATCATAATGCCCCAAAAAAATTGCTGTCTTTTTTGGCCTCCCTTTCATTAAGCAGTTTCATCCCTTCTAATCAGAAGACACAAAAGTGTGGCCCCTGAAAATTTAGTTTCTGATAGCTTGTCTAATTGTCTTTAGGCAGGCAACATATTGTCATGATTTACACGCTAAATTTGCAGCATATCATATTGGTGAAGTCTTTTGTTTCTGCTAATATCCTTGGCAATTTCTTTGTGGATATCTGGAGATAAGATAAGGTGCTCGAGAAAGCAAGCAAGAGGATTGGCCCACTGGGTTTGGCTTGCCCTTGCAAGTGGGAGGCAGTCTTTTTCATTATTGTTTAGAATAGGATTCGTATTCCATTAATCCATAGGAAAAGAGGAGTCCAATTCAAAGGTGCTTTCTTTTAGTTATATATAAAAAAGGGCCTCCTTTTATTCTTCTTTTTCTGGGTGACTTCTGTGTGTTCTGTCCAAGTTATAATGATGATATGATATTGCACATATAACAAACGATATGATACTGCAAAAATATATCCCGAAAAGAAGCTTTCAGCTTCCTTGCAAGATGCAGCTTTGTTGAATAGGTAGTCTTTGATCTCATTGAACTCCTAGATCTGTTGAGGTTCGTTGCTTGAAATTGGCAAGTGTTCAAATCATTAGTCTTTCATGGGCACGTAGCTGGATTCATGGTTCCTAATAAAATCCCAGCAGCGCTCCTCAGATCATAAGGAAGGAAATGAATGGCCTTTCCTCACAACCAAATGAATCACCTTGACATGCAAAGGGGGAAGCCTTCTGTCAACCATATCAGTTTCTAGACGCTTCTTTGCAAGAAAACAATGAATTCAACATTTCAACTCATGAACATGGTTGCCTCTCGGCTAGGATTAAAGCATCCAACTACTGAACAGATCAATAAGGCAGTGAAGAAGTGATAGTTTCAGACAAGAGCATATAGATAATAAAAAGATCACCACTAGAAGAAGAATCTTCTGAACCAAACCAGATGAGATGGAAGCAAAGGTGGACACGCAAAGCAGGAAGATTATTGTTTTCTCATAGCTATTCACAGGTTCCCCTTATTACAAGATTTCTGGAAAACAAGTTCATGGCTACAAAAGTTTCAGATCTCCCTCTTGAACCCACACCCATGACCCATGCCATGCATGAACTTCCCAAGATCTCAGACTCTCCAAAGACCAGAGACATGGACTACGTACCTCGTTTTTTTCCCCATTCACACCATCATACCATATAGCCATACCCATATCTACCTAGTTAACCAGCCCTCCATGCGTTCATGTTCATGGTGCAAGCAGCAAGCTCCATAATTTACAAGACAAGCTCCAGTTCTTTTTATGGTTCAGTTCTTTGCAGATCTGACCAAGACATGGCCACACAAGCGGCCATGCTCTTGCAAACCCAGATCTCGGTTTGTGTTTTATGTGTGACCCCAGGGAGCCAAGAACATGACTCTCCTTATGGGGTCCTCGGCAGCCGAGCCGCGGCAGTCAGCGCCACGGCTCGATTCGCTGGCCAGCCTGGCCGCCGGTGTGGCGGCGGCGCCGTAGGAGCGCCGGAGTTTCTCACGGAGGGCCTGCTTGACCTCGTGAGCCCAGGAGCCTTCCCCAGCCAGCAGCTGAGGGGGTTTCATGGCTGGCTGGCTGCCTTGCCAAAAGACCAAAAATTCCTACAGCAGTGGTATGGACGAGTCTGAGCAACCAGAGTGTGTGTGCAGAGAAATGGGAGTAGATTCATCAGACGCTTAGTGGTGCGGGGTTATTTATAGGCGGGGGGAGGGGCAAAAAGGGAATTCCACCTGCGCGCTGGTGTGCGCCCGGTATCGGGTTCCAAAGGGCAAAGGGGACCCCTTTTCAAAAAAAAAAAAAAAGGCAAAGGGGATGCGAAGTGGAACCCGGCTAGCTGGCCGGGTAGTTTTGTTTTTAGAACATGTTTGTTTCTAAGAGCGCCTCTGAAATTCCTGTCACATCAAATTTTTGCATGGTGTATTAAATATAGACTAATTATGAAACTAATTACACAACTTACGACTAATTTGCGAGACGAATCTTTTAAGTCTAATTAGTCCATGATTTGACAACGTGGTGCTACAGTAAGCATGTGCTGATGACAAATTAATTAGGCTTAAAAAATCGTCTCGCAAATTAGTCTCCATCTATGTAATTGGTTTTATAATTAATCTATATTTAATGTTCTTTATTAATATTTAAATATTCGATGTGACATGAATTTTAGGAGCGACTAAAGAACCAAACACCCCCTTAGTTGGGGTTCCTTCTGGCTTTGCAATGTCAGTATCATGACGTTGATTAAAATTTTAAAAATAGTGATGATCAAATGTCCTTTGGCGACAGGTTGCTCAACAAAGTCTTGAAAAATCTTGCAAGAGTTCAAGTCGGACTGGTCGAATCTGAGTGGTTTTGTTTTGGATGATTTGGTTTCAAATGGCGCCAGCAAATTCTCAACTACTTGCTCCGTTGAACTATAATTCCTGAGTTTTTTATGTTGAAGGAGGATCCGGAGCTGGACTGGACACACATGTGGTTTGTTTGGTACTCCTTGGGTTTTAAATTATAAGTTATTCTGTTTTTTTAAATATGTTGCTTTTAATATATATATATATATATATATATATATATATATATATATATATATATATATATATAGACATAATATATATTTTATGTACTTAGCAAAAGCTATATATCTAAGAAAGGCAGAACTGATGTTGGTGTTTCGAGTTACCGACTAGTAAATTTCTAGTATTGCGTGTCTGGCTCGGATGGTGTGCTTAGAGGACACGAAGTTTATACTGGTTCGGACGGAAAGTCCCTACGTCCCGATTAAATCGATCTTTGCTCGCGTTACTAACAACCGAAAGCTTTATGAGGGGTTACAAACGGGCGAGAGAGGGACGATATCCCAAGTCTCTGGTGTGTGTTGCTAGGATGTGTCGTGTGTGTTCAGCCGTATTTTTGCGTGTCCTTCATGGGGCGTCCTGCTTTTCCTTTTATAGTCCAAAGGGATGAGCAGATTACAGAGAAGGAGAGAGAGAGAGGAGAAAAGTCAAGGGGAAGAAGGCCTCTCGGATCGCTGGGCCTTTCTTCCCCTTTATGCGGGTCCCACCGGCACTGCAGAAGGTGACAAGGACGGCTCCAAGCTGGGCGCCTAATCGCCTCTGATGCCACGACCTGGCGTTGTCAACGGGTCGTAGCGTCCCATCCCGTCCCGACGGGCGACGTGGCGGACCAGCGTTCTGGTTAGCGACCGTACAGGGAGTAGGCAACATAGTGACCACGCGCGCGGTCACTGTTGGTGGTGTGAATTCCCTGGAGTGACATGCCGTGGGCACGGGTCATGATGAGATGTGCACACTCTATACACGGTGCCAGAAGTTTGACCTTTGGGTTGTACTTTCTGATCCGTAGTGGTTGGCGACGGTATGGGCTTCCGTCGGGAGCCGCGCCTGAGGGGTCAGGCGAGGCGGAACTCCCGACCCAGAGGCCGGACGAGGCGGAGCCCCCGACCCAGAGGTCGGGCGAGGCGGAACCTGCCCCTAGTGGTCGGGCGAGGCGGAGCTCGTGCCCCAGCGGTTGGGCGAGGCGGAACCTGCGCGCCTGGGGGTCGGTTGGAGCTGTAGTCGCGCGCTTGACTGCTTAGGGGAATCAATGTTGATGAGCATTAGCTCCTCCTCTTCGGATACTCTGTTATTGGTCCCCGACAACTGACTTGTAATTTAAAATAGAGGAAGTATAATTTATAATAGTTTATCACCAAAATAAGTTGAAAAACCAAACGACGTGTTTTTTCATCTTTTTCTGGCCGTGTTTCTCCCCCGTAGTCAGCCAGGTTCGATCAACTTTTTTTTGGGTAGAATTAGATCATCTTTTCTGACCGTGCTTTGTTCTCTATTTGTATACAGCCTGTTCGGCAGCTCGTATCTGGCTTATAAGCTTTAGCTTATCAGCCAACGAACAATATTTTTCTCTCACATCAAACTAGCCAGCAGTACTTTCAGTCATAGCTTATAAGCCAATCCAGCCGAATCAAACAGGCTGATAGTCTGAGAAAAGCTATACCGAGCTATCTGTTCAGAGTTGCCACGTTTTGAGGGTTACCGTTACAAACAGAACCTATGTTTATTGTAGTCATCGTGTTCGCTAACCTTTCACTTTCTTCTTGCTCTTTGCTTAGGACATAAAAAAGGTCTCCGACAAGCATGTTTGGTTATTACCTTCCATAATTGTTTTTAAGCAAAACTTAATACATATTTAATTTGATGATGTGAAGGGCAAATCCCCTAATAGTAGGCTGTACCATTTTCCATGTGCAACAAATGTCTTCATATAACTTTGTGCGTGTGTATTAGTAATCAAAGTATTCAATGTCTAACCGTACGTTTTTCCTAGAATTTGAGACTGAAGGGAGTTAAACAAACAGCATTTGAACCACAACTTCCTGCTAGTAGTTTCCCTGTAAAAAGAACTGCATTGCATGCGGCTAGAATTCTTTTCCGATTTAGAGGAAGTGTAATAATAAAGTACAGTAGGTGAAAGTGTAATAAAAGAAGATTTGTGAGAGAAAGGGAAGAAAAGCATGCTGCACACTTGTATGCAGCTAATGCACATGCTCTAAGAATATTTGTGAGAGATCAAGATGGATTAGATGTTAATGGTCTAATATGTGGTTCACAAGCTATTATAACTTTCTGATTATATTAGTTGGTTGTATATGGCGTGACAGCAACATAAAACTTTCTGATTATATTAGTAACCATGCCCTTACTTGAGTGAACGTATCCTGATAATATTCCACCGCTCAGTTCTGGTTGAAATGAAAGCCAAATATAACCGATCATTGATTCCATTCGAGTAAAATAAAGATACATGTCGATCGAACTGAGTGTAGTTAGGTTCCACTTGACCGCGGGTGATCATATTTTTTTCAATTTTACTGTAGGATTTAATGACACTATTTTTTCTGGTGAATTTGTCAATTTGAAGATTTGTTACCTCAGTCGTCCCAGTGTTTGGAGAGTGCTTATATGTGTAGGGTGTGCCCGAGTGAGTGCGCGTCGTATGAGTATTTATGCATCTCTGCTACGCTTAGAGCAAGACTAATAATATAACATGTTAGTGGTTGTATGAAAATTTATAGCTCACCTATCAATCTATATTTATAGTAGTTAGCTCAACTATGGCTTCCTGCTTTCTATCATAAAAGTTTTTTAGTTTTTGTGTATAAGCTATAAACTTAGGCCCCGTTCGGCTTGCTGAAACTGGCTGAAAAACACTGTTCTGACTGAATTGTTATGAGAGAAAAATATTATTCCGCCTAAAAAACAAGCCGAACAAGTCGATTTCTATGGTGCCCTGCTGTCCACCTGGACCATGTTTAGTTCCACCGAATTTCAAACTTTGACACTATATAAAAAGAAGATTTTCCGTCACATCAAATTTACGGTACATGCATGGAGTACTAAATGTTGACGAAATTAAAAACTAATTGCACAGTTTGGTTGTACTTTGCAAGATGAACATTTTGAACCTAATTAATCAACAATTGAATAATTATTACTAAATACAAACGAAATGCTATAATACACTATATTATATCGAGATTCCGGCGGCGCCGATTCCGGCCGCAACTAAACGCGGCCCTGCTTTTGTCTTGTACGTAGGGCAGCTGGCCAGTGACGTCCGCACAGCCCAGCGCAGGCGCAGCGGCGGTGCACGTCGCCGTCGTGGGCCCCGCACCCTGACTCGGCCTCGCACTCACTCCCTTGCGCCCTGCGGGCCCCGCCAATCACTCTCGATCGGTCGACGGTCGCTGGCTCGCTAGTCACTGCTAGCCCACCACTGCTAGACCGTATCGACTATGGACAAACAAAACAGGTGCTACCTTGAGAATATAAAATATATCAATACCTAATAATAAAAAATCAAAATTTCTCCACCCTGATTTTGATCCGGCCCATTCTTCGTCTGGCCCAACTGTCCACCCACACTCTTTCAGCCCACTTGCGGCCCATTCGCTGGACCAACTGCTCACAGCTCACGTTTCTCTGCGATTAAAAAAAACGCATGTTCGTCTCCCCGGCTACGATCGTCTCGTCCGCCCGAGTTGCGGTGGCGCCGCCAAATGACAGCCATGCACGTGAGCCTATCTGCCTCAGCCTCCGGGCGGCCGCCGGCCGGAACGAGATCCTCAGCAGTCGAGGGATCTACCCCGTCCGTTCCATCCAAAGGCCATCTCACGGTCCTCGTTTAGCAGGCCGTACGACAGGGCCTCGAGGTCAGTTATGCACAAGAAAGATGGCGGCGGAGTTTAAGGACCGAGTCGTCCATGGAGTGCTCCGCCAACGGCGGCCTTGGCGAAGAACCGAAGATGCAGCCCCCGAGTCGACGAAGTCCGCGTAGACATCGCCAGCCACGAACGAGCTCCGCGGCAGCGGCGAGCCGGGGCGGGGTGTCCACGAGCTCTGCACGCGACGGCGCGGCCGCGCACGAGCTGGGGCGCATGCTACCGGTGCAGGGTAGCTGCGAGCTCCGCGAGCAGCGGCGCCGGCCAGCATGCCCGAGCTCCGTGGCCGCGGCGAGCCGAGACGATGCCGGGGTGCATGCGGGTACCGGGGCAGGGCAGCTGCGAGCTCCGCGTGCAGCGGCGCCGGCCAGCACGTGCGAGCTCCATAGGCGGCGCCGGGTGGTCATGCACGAGCAAGGTTCGTGGGCGGTGACGGTGGCACGCGATGCGGGAGGTGGTGCAGGGCGGCGCTGCAGCGACGACGCACGCGCGGGAAGAAGCAAGTGCACGCGCTCCTGTTCCTCTCCTGCGTGCGGGGGCTCGGCCGCACGGGATCGGGACGACGGGCGCGGAAGCCGCGGCCACCGTGGTCTCGTCACTAGAGCCCAGCGGCAGCGCGGCGGCAAGGTCGAGCGAGTTCGCGAGGCAGGCGGCTGTGGCACCGGTGACATGGCTTCCCTGCTCGTCGGTGAGATGCATGTGCTCGCGGGAGAGACGGCGCTCGTCTTCCACGGCCACGCCCCTCCCCCGCCGCGGTGGCGCCGCCGCTTGCCGGACCGCACACGCGAGGCCTATCCGTCTCGGCCTCCCGGCGGCCGGACACAGGCGGAAGTGACTCAAACACGAACACAAATACAGGAAGTCACGGTTAACTCCATACCACACCAAATCTCATCTCCAGTCACGATTCACACAATCATGGCAGTACAACACACGCAATCCAGATCGACTACAAATCAAATAATAATTCGAATCAGACACAAAGAACTAGAGATAAATCAGCCCCCGGCGTGGGCGAAGAGAGACGCTCGAACCGGTGTGGACGGAGAGATTGCAGGCGGCGGTGGCGGGAACCAGTGTGGACGGAGAGATTCCAGCGGCAGTGGTGAGGACTGCCTCCTCGACACCTTACTCTGTCTCGCCGACGCGCACGACAGCTTCCAGTAGGCCGTGGTGGAGCTGAAGCGGGATGTGGCCGAGGCCCTGGATGCTACCCGCTGCCTCGACAGTGCGCGACTCGCCTCCGCGCTCTGGTCGCAGCACAAGGCCAGCGACCTCGCCCGCCTCGCGGCCTCTAGCGGCCTGGCAGCACAACGCGGCAGCCACCCTCGGCCTTGGCGGCGCGGCGAAGGTCGAGGACACTGCAGCCGCTTCCGACCTTCCGTTGGGATGGAGCCGCCGCAGCTTTCGTTGGGCCCCGAGCAGGCGCCGTCAAGTGCACGCGGGGGAGACGAGATGAACACTGCACAACAGGAACACACGAGGGGAGAGCCGTGGCATACTAAAAAAGAGAGAGAAAAAAGGTATTATAGATATTTTCGTTTTCCACCAGCAGTGTTTTACTAAAAGTTTATCCAATCATCAAAGGAGCTGGAGCTAGGAAAAAAAACTATTTCTTAGAGTTGTAGCTAAAGCTGTTTTGGCTAAGCCCTTGTTTAGTTTCTCCAAACTCCTGAAAAGTGTACTATGAAAAAAAAGATTTCCTGTCACATCAAACTTGCGGTACATGCATGGAGTATTAAATATAGACGAAATCAAAAACTAATTGCACAGTTTACTTTAACTTTGCGAGACGAATCTTTTGAGCCTAATTAGTCAATGTTTAGACAATAATTCATAAATACAAACAAAATACTACAATAGAGAATCTTTACTATGCAAAGTTGGCATGTGCAAACTTTGCGAACTAAACACCGCCTAAAGCGAGCTCTACCAAACGCAGACAGTCGCGAGCGCACCTCGACAATGACGACGGCACCGAGTCCTCCGGTCATGGGCGACACCGCGACAAACCTTGACGTCCATCGGCCTGTTCGGTTGGTTGGTTTGTTTCGTTGCTGGTTTGTGAAGAAATACTGCTGGCTGGTTTGTGTAAGAAAAAAATACTATTCTGATTAGAAATTTACGATTATTTATGAGAAGCCACGGCCAAACGAACAGGCTGCTTATCATGGCCGATAGTTGTGTGGACGGTAGAATGCTCGATGGTGTACTCCTCCGGCGAGGCTTGCTTGGTGCAGCGATACACAGCAATAGTTTGGCAGCACAATAAAACAGAGTATTGCAAGGTCGGGTATTCATTTAGATAAATATTTAAAATAGAAACATCTCTCTTTAATTAAACATTTTTGTCCGTGTTTTTTTCTATAAAAGCTCGATATATTATTTCACTCGTTGCAACGCACGGACATATTTGCTAGTAAATAGACTTATTAGTAAGTAAAAACATATTTCTATAAATAAAGTTTTTCGTACTAAACTTCAAGTCATTTTGCATTTAGAAAATATAGAGTCTAATGGCTGCAGCAACTTTTCTACCGATGCAAAGTACTGTATCTATAGTTGAATGGCTTGCTAGGTAGCCACAGCTGAACAGGCTCGAAAACGTTGCAACTGTTGTATAACAGTGAACAGACTCATAGTATAGATATAACGTATATCTAAATGTATATTACAATTTAATGTAGAAAAAACCATAGCAACTTGAAATTGACAGAGTACTTTCAGAGAATAAATACTACTTTCTTCATAAAAAAGAAGAATTCTAGGTTTTACATAATCAAAGCTTTTAGGAAAAAATATTAATATTTACTATGAAAACATATTCAATAATCAATCTGACGATATTTATTTGGCACCATAAACATTTGTAGTTTTTAAGTATATATATTTGATCTAATTTAAAAAATTATTTGACTATTTGAAAAGTGATATATATATATATATATATATATTGTTATTGAAGGAGGGACTAAAAGCTAGGACAGAGGCAGGTCATCTGTTTCTTCTGAGCAAGGTTACGCTGTGGCGATGTTTTTTGTTTGGTGTAGCCGTCGTAGGTAACCAGTGAGCGAGCGATCACCTTCATCACCGACTTGCGTGCCCAGTGGCGAAAGCAAACACTAAGCTGTAGGCTAAGCTACTAGGGTACGACACGGACACGTGAGAAAGATTCACGGGGGGATAAACCTCCTCCAATCGTAAACACGACGCTATATTCACCCTGTTTCAGTGTTTCAAAATATAAAATGCATTCAACCATTCATATTATACCATGAGTTAATCTTCTCTGACTTCAACCAGTTCTTTTTTAACAAAAAAATACCTTACTGTTGGAATGGACGTGGTTATAAGTGTAACTCTAACCAAAAACTTATTTGAGCCCTCATCCCATTTTATAAAGATTCAAACACACGAAAAAACTCTTAAATCGAGCTACTATCCATCCATTGATAGATGAGGGGTTCTTATTTGTCTCTCTTGGTTCCTAGATGCAGGGAGCCCCTCGTTCTCCCTCACTCCTTTCTCTTTTCCCACAAACCTGGTAAGTGTGGGCGATTAGGATGGCCCATGATAAAAACAATGTAAAGTAAAAAACATTAAAAAAATCTTTTTTGCGAATTACATGAGTACGCTCAACACGCACGCACACTCTGTTAGAGTTCGCTGAGAAATATAGGCTAAAGCGTGAATGAGGAGCTCCCATTTGAGAGAACTGAGGATGGAGAAAAATTTGAGGACTTGGTTGTGGTCACTCTTTTTTTTTTGGAGCAACGTAGTCGCTCTAAATAAGTCGTCAGTGTTTCAGTGCTCACAGATTTTTTTAAACTCTCACAGATTACTTTCAAGCAACCGGAATGGAACAATAGTGGGCCTAGATTAGTGTACTTTTGTCCTTCGATTAACCAATTTGATCCAGAATCGAAGGCCCACAAACAAATCTGGCCCATAGGGAACAGAAGTCATCGTTCCTCGCCTCGTGGGCTTAGGCAAAAGTGATAAGCACAACGTGCAGCTGCCTCTCCCAACAGTATAAAAGATGTCCTGATCTACATGTCACTAAAAGTTTGAACGCACTCTAATACCATAACGCTAAACTTTCGTGTTTTTCACCCCAAACGTTTCCCTCCTCTAAAAAGGGAAACAAACTCCAAGCTCCCCTTGCAAGCGAGCAAACTAGGCTTGGTCAAGGGGTTTGGTGAAGATATCTGCGAGCTGGTTTTGGGTGTCAACATGGCGTAGGTCAATATCCCCTTTCTCATAGTGGTCTTGCAAGAAGTGAAAGCGGACTTCTATGTGTTTTGTTTTTTAGTGGAGAACAGGGTTCTTAGCTACACTTATGGCACTGGTCCTGTCACAAAGCAAAGGCACTCGCTTAAACTCTAAGCCATAGTCTCTTAGGGTAGCTATCATCCAAAGTAGCTGGGTGCAGCAAGCAGCGGCAGCGACATATTCAGCTTCTGTGGTGGATTGGGCAACACTAGACTGCTTGCGAGAGGACCAAGACACAAGAGAAGATCCAATAAATTGACAAGTCATTGACGTGGGCTTTCTCTCAATGCGACAACTAGCATAATCCGCATCGGAATACCTGCAAAGAGAAAGAGAGAGGAGGCCGAAAACCAAAGACCAAACTCGGGTGTGAAACGAAGGTACCTCATGATCCGCTTGACGTCTTGACGATGACATGTGTGCAGTGAAGACTGAAAGCGCACACATAGACAGACCGTGAACAGGATGCCCGGTCTCGTCGCCGTTAGGTACAGTAAGGACCCAATCATGCTTCGGTACTCCTGGTCCACAGCTTCTCCTTCCTTGTCCTCATCCAGGGCCATCGTGGTTGACATGGGCGTCGAAAGAGGCTTGGCCTCGCCCATATCAAACTTCTTCAGGAGATCCTTGGTGTACTTGCCTTGGTGCACGAACGTCCCTTCTCGGGTTTGCTTGATTTGTAACCCGAGGAAGAAAGTCAATTCTCCCATCATGCTCATCTCAAATTCCCTACTCATCGTATCTGAAAACTTGGCAACAAGAGCATGAGAAGAGCCACCGAAGATTATATCATCCACGTATATCTGAACCAAAAGGGTGTCAGTGCCTTGCTTGAGGAGAAACAAAGTTTTATCAACGGAACCCATTCTAAATCCCTTAACAAGCAAGAAGGCTTTCAAACGCTCATACCAGGCTCTCGGGGCTTGCTTTAGACCATACAAGGCTTTGTGGAGTTTATAAACATGGTTAGGAAACTTAGGATTTTTAAAGCCAGGGGGTTGCCTCACATAAACATCTTCCTCTATGTACCCATTCAAGAAGGCACTCTTCACATCCATCTGATACAGCTTGAACCCTTTCGAAGCTACAAACGCTAAAAGGATCCTAATTGCTTCCAAGCGAGCAACTGGGGCAAAGGTTTCTTCATAGTCTAATCCCTCTTTCTAGCAAAACCCCTGATCCACTAGCCTAGCATTGTTCCTCACTACCACCCCGTCCTCACTCTGTTTGTTCTTGTAAACCCACTTTGTACCTATGGGGTGGCAATCTGGTGGAGGTGGAACTAAAACCCACACCTGGTTCCGCTCAAAGTTCTCTAACTCCTCGTGCATAGCATTGACCCAATCGGCATTAGATAGAGTGTGTCTAATATCTCGAGGCTCAAAAGAAGCTACGAAAGCAGAGTGAGCGAAATGTGAGATGTGATGTGACCTGGACCGTGTGACTCGCTGGTCGATGTCGCCGATCATGGTCTGAGGTGGGTGGCGACGCTGAATGTGCCGAGGTGCTTTCCTTGAAGAAGTTGCATCCCCCTCAACAGCAGCTAGAGCCTCCTCAGGTGCAACCGACGTAGGCTGAGGAGGCAGCTCGCATGGACCCCAAGTAGTGGAAGAAGACAGATTGGGACCGTGAGCCAAAGTAGTCGTCGTAGACTCGAGAGGGGCAGCCGGAGGAGTCGGCTCGGGATCACCCCAATCGACATCTTCCTCATCCTCTTCAACAAAGATGCTCTCACCAATCTCCTGATCACCTGCACATTCAAAAATAGGAGCAGAACAAGACATGGTTTCTTCAAAGGTGACCTCGCAGGTCTCCACAACTCGGTTAGTTTCAAGGTTAAGTACACGATATACATGAGAATGTGAAGCATAACCGAGAAAGATACCATCGGAGGACCTAGACTCAAACTTATCCAAATTACCTTGTTTCAAGATGAAGCACTTGCATCCAAACACCCTAAAGTGGCTTACCTTGGGTAGTCGTCCGAATCGCAACTCATAAGAAGTCTTCTTCATGAAAACTCAAAGGAAAATGCGATTGGAAACATGGCACGTGGTGTTGATTGCTTTGGCCCAATATCTCCTAGGAGTCCTATGCTCATCGAGCATCGTCCTAGCCATCTCAACAAGGGTCCGATTCTTGCGCTCAACAACACCATTTGTCGAGGGACATAAGGAGAGGGAAACTGATGCTCGAGGCCCAAAGAAGCACAAAAGGTTTCAAAATGAGTATTCTTGAATTCTGTACCATTATCACTACGAATTGCTCTCATGGCATTCTTAGGGAACTCATTTTACAACCGAAGAATCAAATCCCGAGCATGTGAAAAAGCCTCATCCTTACTCTCCATGAAAAACACCCAAGAGTAGCGAGAAAAATCATCCATGATCACTAGAACATACCACTTCCCACCATCTGACCGAACCCAAGCTGGACCAACTGTGTCCATGTGAAGTAGCTCACCAAGTTCCTTGGTCATGACTTGGTTTATAGGTGGGTGAGAAGTGGCAACCATCTTTCTGTGATGACAAGGGTGGCACACCAAGTCCTTCTCAAATTTCAACTTGGGCAATCCTTGGATTAAGTCAAGTGAGCTCAACCTAGCTAGTAAGTCAAAGCTCAAATGACCCAGTCTTCTATGCCATTTCCAAAGCTCAGAGGAGGATCTTGATGTAGACAAGGCCCGATCTTTCGATAGGTACGATAGCGTCGATTGGTGGAGACTCGACATTAATGATCTAGGCTTCGAACCAAGACTGATTCGGACCCTCGCAACCGTTAGACCACTGCTCCATCGGTTATCAACCACGCGAACGCGATTGACCTCGCCGAGAAGGCTTTCCTACAAGCGAATCGAGAACACAAGCAAGAACGGGATGAACACAGTCTAAAATTGCAAATAAATATGAGGCTTATGATAACGAGAAGAAGTTCAAGTCTTTATTTGAAAGGACTAATCACCACAGGCGAACAAGATCAAGAACTGGGGCCCTGGTTCACAGCAAGCGGCCTTGGCGGCACAGTTGCAGCAAAACGACGTCTGTTTCACGAGAAAATCAACAACTAAACAAAACCCAAACCCTAAGGAGAGTGACGGTTGCTAATTATAGACCCCTAGACGTCACCCCCTGGACGCGCCCCTTAATGGGCTCTAAGACGATACACGGCCCAACGGACCAAAAGACGATGTCGTAGCACCCTGGCAGATTCTGGATGCTGAATTGTTTCGATGATTTCCATTGATTACAATTGGATTTTGACATGAAATCACTTGCATTGGCTTCCTTATATAATTAGCTTTCCATCCATATGTGGATCGTCGAAAACGGAGCCCGGACGCGCCCGTGTGACCAGTTTTATGACAGACTGGTCTTAGAACCCGAGATGGGCTCAAACTTGATTTGGGCCTCCTCTTTGGTGACTCGAACCGGATGAGCTTTGGGCCTCCTTCTCGATTAGGACACCCTCGCTGATCTCCTCATCCTCTATCTCCAAGCATGGTTGTATGCATAGAGCTCATGTCCTTATCATCCCCCCTTTCTTGATGAAAAGCCGTCCTCGATGTCGCTTTTGCTTGAAGTTGATCCTGCACAACATGAGGACAAATGAGGTTTCCAAAATAATGGTAATGGACAATGTTGTGAGAAAGAATATGACCACATGTCCAGGTTTGTAGCATGTCTTGTCCTACAGATATGTAGTCTGCTCGATTGAAATACACACGATCTTTGCCAATACTATCCTATAAAAGATTAGTACTAATAAGAAACATATGTTCCCTTTTTTTATTACACTTGTGTTCGAAAAGCAAAACTAGAGGAATATGGCATAACAACAGTGTTGATTTTACTGTCCTCTAGTTGATCATTACTTTGCACAACAAAAGGAGAATTCAGATTTGTACAAATGTAAACTCGTTGTATTAAATATTGTCCTTGGTTGTTATATTTGCCAAAAACATGATATGTATGTCTAGAGAACCATGGCAAATCAGCATATGCATAAAGTTTCTTCTTTAAAGAACTAAGATTATACGGAACATCAAATTCAATGTAACCCAAAGTATTTAAAGAAGACAATAATTTCAGCTCATCAACTTCACTAGCATTATGAATAACAAGTCTATTTTTAGCACAAGTGTTCGATTTTAGCACACATATAGCATGATCATTCTTCAATGATTGCATGGGTATAACATAAATATCATCGTGCAAGTCATCTTCGTCACAAGGAACATCAAGCAAATCATCTTGTGACAAAGGTAAATCAAGCAAACACTCCACTAAAATTTGCTCTATCATCGCATGATTGGTGGAAAAATTCAGCACTTCAAGAGAACTATCACCTTTCGTGAATTTAGCATCATAGGCATTATCCTTGTTCTCATGTTCAACAAAAGTAATAGTTGATGGTTTTGAATTTTTACATTAGGCTGTGAGCATCTCGTTTTCTATCACGTCATCCTCGCTCTTTTATACATTGTCCTGCAAAAGGTTAGACATAGTAGGAGGAATAACAAGAGATTGATCTAGTTGATGCACCTCATCATTTGAATTAATTACAAGAGATTGATTAACAAAATTTTCTCTCATAAGATCTTTCATATCATTTCATGTGTGAGGTTTATCTAAAAAACTTAAAGACTCCCACCAAGTTGATGCAGATTATCTCAAAACACTAGTTGCATTTTTAATTTTCCTCTATTCGCACATATAACTTTGTACAAAAATATTATCTATTTTAGTTTCTTACTCAATGTACTCATCAGCACCAATACCATCATAAGTAGGCAGGGAAGAAAGAATAGATTGACCTATGGGAGGAGGTGTAGCAGCAATAGTGCGTGGCTCATGCATCATTGATGTCTCATATCAGTATGTGTTGTAACCTGTCATTGTTAGCATCAAATAAGAAAACACACAAGTATATATTTTCCTATTAGATACTATAGGATATGGTCAAGGAGTAAAGTCACACACTCTCAAATGTCTTACCATGGTCTTACAAGTGTTCTTACCAAAGCAACAGGCGGTGCAATCGGTCGGTGACTGTGATACCGTTGTAGCTTGAGTGTAACAGTTACAAGGCGAACATGTACTTGGTTAGAAGAAAATGGAGCTTGGATAGGCAAAATATAGTAGCAAGGAATAGCAATAATTTAATTCAAAAATTGCAAGATTGAAAAGTAGTCCCAAGCTAGTCTATGTCGCCAGCCTAGACTCGTCCTGGACCTAGTTCAACAAGCAACAATATCTCAGCACAAGTACTAAACAAGATGCAAGCACTTCTGAATTTTTTTTCACCTTCCTTTTTTTCCTTTCCTTTTTCTTTGGGTGCAGCTTTTTTTTCTTTTTTTGCACCTCTTTGCCTTTTGCGTTTCTTTGTGTTTTTAACAGAATGTGCCGCAAATGACTCTAATACGTAACCACCATATCAATCGATCAAAACTGCATAGGCTTGTGCACCAATATGCGCGGCTGGACACGTGAGCAAAGCAACTCCACAAACAAAACACCTTGTAGATTATTACTCTGACGTGTTCTAAAGGGCAACAAACCTTCCTTTTTTGGATCTAGTATCGAGAACAACCACAGGAAATTTAGAATTTTTACGCACACAGCAGCAGCTTGTGTAGTTGGTAAATCAGACATGTAGTAAATCTGATCGACTAAAATAAACACCAAACCAATCTATTGGCCAAACCAACTTTATCACTAAGATATATATATTTTTTGTTCAGCCAGCAAAGAAGACTGACACTAGACCAAGACTAATTAACCAACGAACACAATGCCATGCGAGGGATGACAGTTCAACAAAGCAAACTAAAATAAAAAATATTGCAAGGCATAAGGGGGCTGTAGGATATGGAATATGTGGCAGTGTATATATTTTTTTGGCTTTTTTGGACTATAGGTAATGCAAAAACAGTAATAATCTAAAGGGAAAAACAAAGTTATACCTAACGGGCAATAAGGTCTCTGATAATACTTGATGTAGACAAGGTCCGATCTTCCGATAGGTACGATAGCGTCGATTGGTGGAGACTCGATGTTTACGATCTAGGCTTCGAACCAAAACTGATTCGGACCGTCGCAACTGTTACACCACTGCTCCGTTGGTTATCAACCACGCGAACGTGATTGACCTCGTCGAGAAGGCTTTTCTACAAGCAAATCAAGAACATAAGCAAGAACAAGATGAATGCAATCTGAAATTGCAAATAAATATGAGGCTTATGATAATGAGAAGGAGTTCAAGTATTTATTCGAAAGGACTAATCGCCATAGGCAAACAAGATCAAGAACCGATACCCTGGTTCATAACAAGCGCCCTTGACGGCACAATTGCAGCAAAACAAAGTCTAAGACAAAACCCAAATCCTAAGGAGAGCAATGACTGCTAATTATAGAGCCCCAGACATCACCCCCCTGGACGTGCCCCCTAATGGGCTCTAAGACGATACACGGCTCAACGGACCAAAAGACGGTGTCGCAGCACCCTGGTAGATCTTGGATGCTGACTTGTTTCGACGATTCCCATTGATTACGATGGGCTTTTAACATGAGACCACTTGCATTGGCTTCCTTATCTAATTAGCTTTTCATCCATATGTGGATCGTCGAAAACGAAGCCCAAACGCGCCCGTGTGACCAGTTTTATGACAGACTGGTCCTGGAACCCGATATGGGCTCGAACTTGATTTGGGCCTCCACCTTGGTGACTCGAACTGGATGAGCTTCGAGCCTCCTTCTCGGTTAGGACACCCTCGCTGATCTTCTCGTCCTCTATCTCCAAGCATGGTTGTATGCATGGAGCTCATGTCCTTATCAGATCCAGCCACCAAACATCGAGAAGAGCCAAAGAAGTGAGAAAAATCAGCTTGAAAGACACGACCAAAAGGGAGAATCTGACAAATAAGATTTTCCTGAGAATCAAGAACTCGAGACAAACTAGTCTAAAAGTGCACCTCAAAGCCATCCTAAAGGAGTTGCGAAACTAAAAGCAGATTGAAATGCAAGCTCAAAACCAAAGCAACATCCTTCAGAACAAAACTCTCGTTGACCGGAATGGTCCCACGAGAAAGCACCTTACCTCTGCTATTGTCCCCGAATGTTATGTACCCCTTGCATTGCACGGGGTCGAGACTGGAGAACCATTTTGAGTTTCCGGTCATGTGGCGCGAACAACCGGAATCAATAAGCCACGTGCTCTCTAGGCCTTCGTCCTGCATCAATAGAAAGACATGGGATGAGCAAATGGCACAACACTGGGGTTAGTAAACTATGGAGAATACCAGTGTTGGCTCATTTGCCCTGGAAAAGTGTTAGGAAAAATACCAAACATACCATGTCCCATTTTAGGAAAGCGATCACCATGTGGGGGAAAACGTGGTCCGCTAGAGCTGTACGACTAAAAGCCACTGCCACGAGGTCCAAAGTCATATTGATCATGACCTGAACCACGTCGGGCACGACCACCACGTGGTCTCGCAACCTGGGGCCTAGCACCTTGAGGCATTGCACCTCTAGGCCTAGCACTATGCCTCTGAACAGGCGGCACATGTAAGCCATGGGGCGGGCGGTACATGTTTTGGTTGTTCAACTCGTACTCTCGCCGCTCATCTCTCTTCCTCCTAAAGCAAAACTCACCAAGGTGACCATCTATCGGGCTCATAAACCCGAGGCCCCCAATGGACCCGCTTTCCTGCAAAAACTCGGCCCAGTAGACAGCATAGCAACAACGCTCGCCTCCCGAGCCAGCCTAGATACATAATGACAGGCCAGGACAACGATCCGGTCCCCGACTAGAAGGCCTGGCCAAAGTGGGACCATAGTCCAACTCTGACCTCCTTTTTTGACCGGGGATACGCCGGACCTCTGCTCGCGCAATAGATTATGTGAGTTGACGGTGAGTTAACGAGAGTTATATATGGTAGGAATCGGGCTGGTATATAATGCCTGAGGCCGTTGTGTCTTCTAACAAAGAACTGAAACTCTAAAACCTCAAAGAAATCTATCTCTGTCCTTCGTCCCATTCCTGCTTCTCTCCCTAGGTCTCCAATTCTCAAGCTATCTGTCCAATTCGTTGCGGAACCGTGACAGGAGGCTAGGAAGCCCAATGGACGTTAGTCTAGGTTAAAATCAAATGTCTTCTAGTGGAGCAAGGAATTTTAATTACAAGTACATGGGGATCAATAGAGGATAATGGAGATTGATGTGGCTTCACGAAACTGCAGGTAAATATGTTATTGTAGATATATAAATATATAGATTATGTGCTAATTTGTCAAAAGATGTAAGAAAGAAAAAAGAAATGAAAAAGAAAAGAGATGGTATGGGCTTTTATTTAGTGGCCCATCTAAAAAAGCCCACGCACCGCCACATAGTCTTTACCCTAGCACTAAGGCACACAGCCTGATAGCCGCCGCCGTTTCTTATCTTCCTCGCAGCGCCGGCGCTCCATCTTCTGCTCCCTCCCCCACTCTCGCTCGGCATGAAGGCGACGCTCCATCTTCTGCTCCGTCCCCCACTAGCGCTCGGCATGAAGGCGACGGAGGCGGCGCTCAGGCTCGGGCTCTCAGCGACGGCGGGGCAGTCCCAGGCTCGGCGGCGGCTCCTCCTCCCGCCTCTCACCAGTCGCCTCGCGCCCTCGCGTCCGTTCTCTTCTGCCGGACCGGCGACCGGCACAGATCAAGACCTCCTCTCCCCCCGCCTCCATTGGACCGTCGACGTGGCGCCACGGCCCCTGGCCTGCTGGCGCGCCAGCGCGCGCCACCACACGGCCGGTGCCAAGGGCCATGAGCCAGCGATCATTGCTCCCACAAAAGGCGGTCGCGCCGCTTTGGGAGGAGACTTTGGCATTTCACCCATCATCAGAAGCTGATTTCGCACTTTTATCATCCCGCAAAGTGGTTTCGCTCGTTTGCTATTATGAAACTGGTGTAACCCGCTAAAATACATTTTGGATAATTTTAATTCATGGAAAAAAAAGAAAACACGTCCTTCCATTTCTACCCGTTCCCTCATGGTCAAAACGGATCCCTCAAGCGAGCTCGCTCGATCGCGCTCTGGCGCGCGAGCATGACGACAGCCTTGGCGGCGGGTCTGGAACCACCGGCCGTGGAGGTCCCGAGCACGCCGTCGGCGCGCGCGCCGTCGGCGAACACGATCTGCTTTGCCCCGGAAGTTCCAGTAGCGGTAGCCTTGCGCATGCTGCAGCGCTGCGTGCCGTCGATCTTGACCGAGAGCTCCTCCTCCGGGAACTGCCGGAGAGGGGTAGCGCGGCAGCAGCGACCACGGCGACCTGCTGCTCAGCGCGCCCTCGCGCGACCGGACCGCGCCGTGTGCACCGCGACGCCCGGCGTCGCCTCGGCGCCGCGCGCCCGGCAACGACGGTGGTCGGCGGGACACGGGCGGATGGATGGAAGCGCCCACGGATCTCGGCCCTCGAACTTGGCCTTGACGAACTACACGCCACCAGTGTCGCCCACGGACAGCACCACCTCGACGTCGGGGACGAGGACGGGGAGGAGGACAAGGCCGCGCCGTCGTACCTGGCGGCGGTGAGGTCCCAGAAGAGGGCGAGCGGGGGGTTGTGTGCCAAGGAGGAGGAGGGGAGGCAGCAGGTGCCCTTGCGGCGGCGGCGGAGGATGGCGGGGGACGACGCGGTGGGGCCGGCGAAGGAGAGCGCCGGGGCTCCGTGCGGCGAGTGTGACCAGGTGAGCCGCAGGAGGAGCGGCGGCAGGAGGAGAAAGCAGGCAGGGGTAGAAGTGGAAGGACCTCGTCAAAATGTATTTCAGCGGGTTACACCAGTTTCATAATGGCAAACGAGCGAAACCACTTTATGGGATAGTAAAAGTGCGAAACCAGTTTCTGATGATGGATGAAATGCCAAAGTCTCCTTTGGGAGCGCTTATGCCCCATAGCGAAGCGCTACCCGTCCGCTTAGCGCTTCAGCGCGCTGAAGCGTGCGCTTAGTGCCGCTTTTTGGAACCCTGGTCCTTATGATGTCTCTGATTGTAGAGTTGAAGAAGAGGTTGGAGACTTACTATGGGGTGGATGAAGAGACAGAGTTACCATCCGTCGCTGAGGCTGTCCTTGAGCGGAATCTTGCGGGTGCCCATAGTGAGACTGATGATGACCTTATTGAGGAGCTGCGTAGTAAGCCACTCCCTGAAGTCCGTGACCGAGACTTTGAGTCTGATTTTGAGGAGATGCATGATACCGACGAGGAGCTGAATGACCTCTACAGTGCGAAGGAGTATGTTGAGAAGAAGATCAAGAACAATGAGTTGTTTAACATGGATGACACCAAGTGGGATGCCTGGATGAAGGAGGCCACAGACAAGGGCTGCTTTACTAACATGAAGGTGTGCGAGGGAATCCTCGAGGACATGCTCTACTGGGACAAGTTACTGCCTGGTATGTTCAGTTGAAGCTTTCTCTATCTTGCTCCCATTATTATGAATATTATGAACCTTTTGGAAATGAAATCTCTAATTATAATGAGAAGTTAATGACTAGGATGTTGGAGATAAAGGATGTAATGGATTTGACATTTTACGGTCATCATTGGATTGCTTTGGCCAAGTAGTTTTGTGATTAAAATGAATCTCTTTTCTTATTCTATGCTTCAAATTCTTATCAGTTTGCATTTCCTTTGATTATATAGGCAATTGTCAATTGGCCAAGGAGTGCATCTATGAATTATATAGACACCTGTCATCTTTATACCATACTGAATGCTTCATAGCTTCTTATTTAAGGAATTATGCTGGTTGGTTGTTGAGTGATGATCATCTAGTTGTCGCTTTTGTTATATATAAGTGGGCAACTGGTTATATTGGCAAGAGTGTAATTACCAGAGTGTTGGCTTTACTTTGTGAAATTCTTGCAAAATTGATTCATATAAGGGCCTGTTTGGATTTCCTCCTCTAAACTTTAGAGCTAAAGCTCCAAACAAGTGGTCTAAAGTTAGCTCTAAACTTTAGCCACCTCACATTAGAGTTTGAGAGCTCAAAAGTGAGCTAAAGTGCTCTTAAGCTTTTAGAGCTCTAAAGTTTAGAGGAGGGGATCCAAACAGGCCCTAAGTAATATAAGGGTATCGTAGTGTACATATAGAAAATGGTGATATGTTTTTTAAGAGTTTCTGTTGTGTTAGAAATGTTGTCAACAAGCTATAGAAACATGCGTACAAAGGATTTTCGTTGTTATCTCATTTGCTCTTCTGACTGATAAGTTGAACATAGCATATGATGGCCTTTATATATTGAACTTTGCATCAGTAACCAAATAAGAGTTTATTATTCTGGCAGCAAACAAAAAGATTCCAGAGACAATTGTGGTGTAACTTCAAAGAGGGTAGTGTTGCCATGTTCTTCTCTGTCCATTTGGTGATACACACAAATGAGTTAGCTTGGCATATCTTTAGCTTCTTCAATTTCAGCTAAATTGGCATGCATGCTCCTTTTATTAGTAGTATGTGTCAGTAGTGGGCTGATGGGATGTTGGGTCCCCAACCAAGTCAGCATCTGAAGCAGTTCCATCCTGCCTTTCAGTTGTTTTCAGATGGTACAATGTGCCACCCTCTGCACATAGATCACAGGCACCTGCCTGTTCTCCCTTGTATGGTAGATCCAAGATGCATCAAGGGGGTAATCATGTCATCAACAATGTATATCAGGGGATCATAGTAATTGTAGTTTAAAAGTTCATACTGATCATTGAAAAATATAGCTCGATACATAGAGCATTTGAATTTTTAGCTAGGTGTAGACCAAAGAATAAAACCTGTCACGATGGGGTAGTACGTTGGACTTGCTATTATAGAAGTCGCCGGTCGGCAGTGGTCCAGATCGTACTTGTGATAACAAGCATATCTTGTCAATAGAATAGGCATTTCTGCTTGTAAGGCATCTTTTTGTCACCATACTATCTGATTTATTTCCAGTAGGGACGCTATGATACCATGCAAACAGTCTAGTCTTTGTGTGCATGTTGAGTATTCAGGCGTGAATTTCTAGTTTTGTTTTTATTTTGTTCATGCCTGAAATATAGATATGTAATTACTTGTAATTGTTTTGAGTATAATAGCTATGGGTGTGTTTTCTCATTTTCCTGTACAGCAGTATTGTGATTCTATTTCTTTTTTGAAACTTCACATGTTACATCCAGATGAGATCAAGCAAAAGGTGGAGGCCAAATTTAATGAGTTGGGAGGCATGTGTGAGAGGGGACAGATGGAACCTGAGCAGGCATATGAGTTGTTCAAAGAATTTGAGGACAAGATGGTTGCCGAGTGCACTGAACTAATTGAAGCAGAGGTGCCAACTGACGCTGCTGAACTGACTGAATCAGGAAGTAAGAAAGTTGAGTTAGATGATCTACCTGGTGAGGGACCTGTTCTAAGGTGGGAATCACGGATTGTGTTTGCTCCTAGTGGCGATGCATATCATCCCAAAAACAGAAAAGTCAAACTCAGTGTAACTGTGAAGGAACTGGGACTTTCACAACATGCTTTCCGTCGGTTGCGTGAGGTTGTTGGAAAGAGGTATAATTCTGGGAAAGATGAGCTCACAATAATCAGTGAAAGGTATGATGAATTCTCTCTTTGCACACTAAACCTAAGATTATGAAATTGTGTACGACATCCATCACTAAAATAGTCCATAAAACGTGCTACTGTCAGAATTGGGTCTTTTTGTGCATTTCCAAAACTGTGCTATATTATTTGTGGCTCTGCTTCATACTAATAGGAATCATGATCTCCAGGATGATAGCCTTATCATTGCAATTTGATTGCTTTGGCAGGATTGAACATCGGGAAGAGAACAGAAAAGACTGCTTGAGGACACTGTATACTCTAATAAAAGATGCAATAAAAGCTGACAAACTTGTTGAGGATGCCAGAAATGCTTATGTTAAAGGAAGACTTAAGGCTAATCCTCAATTTATGGAACGATTGAAGAGGAAGACACAGAAATTGATTGCAGCTGCATAAGGTGTGTTACGGAGCTCCTTGTTGTAACAGTTCCTCTCTTTCCTTCATCAACATGGTGTTCTGTATTGTCATTTTTATTGTTGGCTAACACAGGGAGAATAATATGTTGTATGCACTTAGCTTTGCTTTCTTTAATTGCTTGGACTCTTTTGTAGGGTATTCTTAGTCATAACTATATGTTGATCATCTCGAATAACAATGTCAACAGTCGTCTCCATGCCTTTTTGGAAACCTTTTGCTGTTTCCTACATTGAAGATGCTTAATTTCCTCAGTTTGCTGAGAATACCAACTACCGAGGTATTTTGGTATTAATATGCCGCTGTTACTCACATGGTACCTTTTGTGTATATTCAAATTCTCATGAAGTCACAGATTCATGTAGGCAGGACTGGAATCTAATTTTAATCTTCTGATCTGTACAATCGATTCATTTAAAGGGTAATTGCTACCTTGTTTAGACCTCAGTTTCTACATTCTATGTGCTAATTGTATGTCAAGTTAGCTACTTACGATGTGCCCTGTAGTGTTAGCACGGGTACGGAAATTCAGTTTCTACATTCTATGTGCTAATTGTCATGTCAAGTTAGCTACTTACGATGTGCCCTGTAGTGTTAGCACGGGTACGGAAATTCAGTTTCTACATTCGATGTACTAATTGTTCTAACTCATATCATATACGAGCACGGGCATGAATCCTGGCTATATACGGGTCACGAATCCGGGTCATATGGAATACGGAGGGTGTAAGGGAAGTTTGGGAAGTAAAAAATGCATTAGAAGAAACGTTTTATTCGGGCATGTTCGGCTGGTATTAAAGCCGGCTGAAGCCGTTTTATTGTGAGAGAAATACTGTAGATTCTAACTGATAAGCCGGTTGATAAGTTCAAACGAACATGCCTATATGGTAGAGAAGTGCTTTACACATTTGTACGTACATGCATGATGCATCATAAGCTCATGCCCAACACCTACCCCTACCTCTATCCTTAACAAGGTCGGGATATCCACGCATAATACTCAAAAAAAAAAATAGATCTATGATTTCGATGGCAAGGCGGATGTACTAGTCTAGATATATCTGTCCTTCTTTTCCATCTTAAAAATAAGACTTCTGGCGAAAAGAGTGGAGTTGACTACCCTTGCTTAATGACTAGTTGCGACAACAAGCAGCAAAACAAAGACCTTCCTCTCAGGGCTTTGTAGGAGGTATCTTCATTATCAATACTTCTCCTGACATCTCAAGGTAACCTGAAAATAGCATGATGCATCATAAGCTCCGCCATTGATTATGTGCTACAACATCATGGTCACAGGTGCAACGCGTTTGGAATAAAACTTTAAACGACATTGGTCGGTCCGGTTCACTTAACACATTTTCTGCAGAACTTGAAAATATTCATATTTTTTCTTCTAATTCGTCTTTCTAAATCTCACACTCTCTAAATTGTCATTTAAAGAATCATGTAAATAAAAAACTGATTTCTATATCTTTCCACACTATAACAACTCTTTTATATCTTGTGCGTATTCTAGGGAGTCGTTCTTCATCTTTGGTTAGCGAGAAACTTAGAAAATGACTCCATTTGATATATAATTAAAGAAGTTGTTGAAGATTATTTTCTAACTAAAATCTCTATTTTTAACCATTAAATGAACCTGTTTTGTATGGAATCTATACACGATGACGATTATTATCATTATATATTCTGAAATAAGGTACGACTGTAGATGCACAGACGCACTCAAATTTATGCGCACACACTCTACAGATGCAGGGCGCGTAGGCGAGTCTGGCGTGCATGGACGCAATGTTGAGTCGGTGGCATCATGCAGAGGGCACGTGCGGCGGCGGGTTGATGGTGGTCAGTACAATAGCTGCTCAGAGCTCCGCTTTTGACAATTGAAGAACGTGCGGGCCTTGTTTAGATTGAAAAAAAAATTAACCCGATGAATAGTAACACTTTCGTCTTATTTGGTAAATATTGTCCAATCGTGGATCAACTAAACTCAAAAGATTCATCTCGTGATTTCCAACTAAACTGTGCAATTAGTTATTTTTTTACCTATATTTAATGCTCCATGCAAACGGCTAAAAATTGATATGATGGAGAGAGAGTGAAAAAACTTAGAATTTTGAGGGTATCTAAACAAGGCCCCGGTTAACCGGTTCAAAATCAGCGTCCAGGGCTCTGAAAATTTGACTTTCCTTGTTTAGATTGTAAATTTTTGCAATCTAGACACTGTAGCACGTTTCGTTTGTATTTAGCAAACTTTGTCCGATCATGGACTAACTAGGCTCAAAAGATTCGTCTCGTGATTTATAACCAAACTGTGCAATTAGTTACTTTTTTTACCTACATTTAATGCTCTATGCATGCGTTCAAAAATTGATGTGATGGAGAGAGTGAAAAAATTTGGAATTTAGGGGCAATCTAAACAAGGCCCTAAAGAGAACTACCGAGGTTGCGCCCAAAAAAAAAAGTGTAATGTTCACGCTACCCATATCGAGGCGACGAAGTCAGGGGCTCAGGGCAGCTACCGATGGCAGTTGTCTCATCAGCGAGCCCACGGCCGGCCGCCACATCAGTTGACGCGCTCTCGGCACTGCCCAGCCCGGCCGTCCCGATCCTCCGCCACCTCTTCATCTCCGCAGCAGGGCAAAACCCCGGCCGGCCCGCGACCTGCATCCAAAACCTTCGCAGAGAAAGAAACATCTCCAAATTAATACGCAGCAAGCTAATAAGCAGTAAGCACCCGAGGCATCGTCCTTGGACGCGCGCGCAGCCAGCTGCCAGCATGGAGGTGGACGGGGCGCCGGACCTGACCGACTTCATGAACGACTGGTTCTTCGGAACGGTCGGCGCGCGGCACAGTGGTGGCGGCGGCGGCGGCTACGACCTGACTGGCGAGAGCAGCAAGAGGCTCGCATCGCCAGCGGGCAACAAGAAGCAGGGGAAGAGCGGCGGCGGCAGCAGCGCGAGCAAGCAAACGCAGGATTGGCTGGAGGAGGCGAGGAGGATGGTCGGGGCCGGATCACCGGGTCCGAAGGGCGTCGGGTCGCCGTCCAGGCAGCTGCCCAGGTTCGCCGGCGGATCTGGGACGGAGCCCTCGCCGACGCTCGACCGCCGGGACCCGATGTCGCGGTCCGCCAGAAGGTAAAACTAGATCACTTTCGTCCGTGCAGGCGTGCACGGTGCACCATGCGCGCGCGCTCACGTAGGCTCACGTACTCCTTATTGTAGTCCTACGACGAAATGAGCTGGTCCGACAAGTTCGTTCGATGCACTAATGTATTACTCACTTTTCTATAACCACCACAACTGTTAGCCATGGCCTGGAGTTCCTGTGCAAAACATCGTTGGCTGGTCACGGGCAAGGTCGTTTCTAAATTGAATGGAGGAGTTTGGGTAGGATAATATGATTGTAAATTTAATAAAAAATTATAGAAATATATATCCTATTGAATATAGTATCGTAGAATCAGACCCATTGATAAGATCAGAAAAATATATAATCACAAATTTTAACAGCTATATGTCACGGGCTCACGACCCACACTACTTGTAGAATTAGAAGCTTCACACGGTTAATGGTGCATTTGGATGACAGAAATATTTCGGATTCTCACACACTTTGTCCAGTGAAGCTATTCTCCATGGAACCCATAAACCCACCCAAATATTGTTTAGTTCATTTCAAGGAGGCTCTGGTCAATAGTCAAACAGTTTTATCAATTTTTGCCAAGTGATTCTATTTCAGCAGAAAACATTTTTAAAGAGAATCTAAATCTTTTCTAGAAGAATCTAGATCCCTATCAAACTCACATTTAGATACTATAGTTTGGGTTCGCATGTTCATTTCCGAGCGCCTAGGATTGGATTCAGCTGCTTGGGTGATCGCTCCAAACGAGGGCCATATCCAAACATACTTCCAGAGTTCTAGTGCTGGCCTGTTGCACGATTTTCTAAATATTATAAAATGAATATCCAGTCTTAAACATGCATCATAATCTTGTTTTTTTTTTCAGAGTTATGCGCCACATTTTTTTTGACCATGACAAATAACTTATGCTCTATCTTCAATATTTCTTTTTAGAATGACACCTTCAATGGATTCGTAATAAAGGTCTTAGCTACACTCATACTCTCCTCATCCGCGTGTATTCAGATGAAAAATTAACAAACTATATCTCAATCCACTTCGACGTACGTAAATTGAGATAATACGAATGCAGCTAAACAATCCCCATAAGGGCGTCCTCAACAGTCCTAGACAGCTGCTAGTTAGAAGGGTATCCACGTAATCAAATAGGATAGCACACCAAATTTACTTTTCCAACAATTCACATTCTCCAAGCCAGTCTTATCTACCACACAGAGGCAGGCGCATGCAGCAAGGAAGGAAGCGCATGGGAGAGGAAGCATGCCGAGCAGCTGCTCACATGGTGGGGCCAACGCTCGGGAACCGTGCAATCGGCTAACTAGTTGGTTATCGCTAGCGAGGATGTATTTACGTTCTCTTCTCCACGTTGGCTTGCAGGATGACTCAGCCGGCTCCGAGCTACCCCGTTGGGGGCGCCCTAAGTGGGTAGCAGCGGACCTAGGACAATTAAGGGGGTGTGACAGAACCGTTCGAAAGACCACACTTACGGTGACGCTCGATTTTCATTAGAAATTAAACACCTCAAAAGTGAGGTGCATCAAATAGTTTCGTTGGGCACACCTCAAGAGATAACCCGAATAATCCATATTTTTCGTCCAGGATCCAATAATAAAAGCGAGTTTACAATACTTAGTCCATTTCATATAACAATAGTTCTGGAAAATAAATTATTACAATACCAGGTTTAGAGTGTGAAAATTAAATAGCGGAATCAAAATGACATCTAACGATAAGATACAAGAATCCATCTGTGTCCACCAGAAAAATCCTCCACACAAGCCACTCCTCAAGTTGCACGTACAACAGGGGTAAATAAACCCTGGGTACGCAATGTACTCGCAAGACTTACCCAACTAGGAGGAATAATTTCCCGACTCCAAGGAATATGATAGGCTTTATGGTTTGCTGGGTTTCCTTTTTTTTCGGAAAGCATTACTAATAGTAAATCCTTATGATTGTATTTATTAGCATTCATGATTAGTTCATTAGCTAATCATTCTATGTAAGCACCTGTTCTACTTTCAAGCATGAGTTGAGCAATCAGATTTATTCACCATCTTTCAGTTCTTACTACAGTGCTAGATCATAGCCATGTCGTACCGCATCATGCTGCGATTCTGGACCAATGTATTCCAGCTGGGTACCCTGAAACACACGCCCCGCTTGTACCCTAGGCATAAGTAAGACCAACCCGTCACTCTCCTATCACGGGGTCCAGGTCCCCGTCCAAACTTGGACTCCAGGCCCCCGTACCTGAGTCCCGGACTCAGTGCAGTGCTTAGACCTCCACCATCTCCGTCTCTAATTAGTCGGTCTGGAAAGAGCAGAACCCATGACAAGAAAGTGACAAGCCTTCCCACTCCCATAAGCAAGTATGTGCTCAGGATAATAAGTCTGTGACCTGAATACCATCCACAGCAACGAACGGTCCTTAACCGACACGGATAGAGAAAACAGTGTAATCAAGCTATGCCCCGTTGGCCACGGGACACAACCTATTACACCCACCAATACCCGTACCATATCTCTGCCCAGTCTCCAATTTTCTTTCACCATTTTATTATGAGAGCAGTAATAATAATCACCTACTGTGAGTAATAGCAGGTTACTCATGCTACCAAAAAAACTTAAGCATAGCAGCTACTCGACCTAAGCTAGTAGGACTCATAGGTAGGTATATGTATGTATGTAGTTTCAACAATAAGCCTGTAACGTAAATGCACATCACATATATATTCAGTGATTATTTAAAATAAGGGTTATGCACCGGGGCTTTCCTTGGACAGACGGGTGGTCAGCTATGTCAGACGTCGGTGGCTCCGAGGCTCCCTCCTGTACGAAGACCTCCTCCTCGTACTCCTCAATCACCTCCTCGTACTCCTGCTCGCTCGTGGTCATGAACTCTACCAACTCGTTATCTACATACATGAAATAATGATGCAACACTTAGTAAAATAAGAATACATCTGCCAAGCTACTAAGCTAACTCTAATGACTAAGACGCTAAGTTACCTATTATTCCCACTAAACAGGTATGAAACCTTTCAAACATTATCTTAGCAACTAAAGGCATCCTTATTCTTATTACCGATTTAATATATATACTAAAACAAGGAGTACTTAGCTACCATATTTCTCAACATATTCTAAGGCTACAAAAATTATAGTGAGCACATAATAATCTAATGAACCTACTTTAGTTTGGTTATCCCAACATAAACTAGTATCAAAGCAGTAATTAATTGTTGGAGGTGATATCTCTCACTTTGGCAATGGAGGACAGCAACACTCCAATTGGCATGATCAAGCTTGATGCTTCAAATTATGCTCTATGAAAGCCCATGATGGAAGACCTGCTTTATTGCAAGGATTTGTATGAGCCAATCATGAGAGATAAGATACCCACCGGAGTCACGGAAGAAAAATGGAGAGTATTGAATCGGAAGAAAGTAGGTTTGATCCGTTTGCACATCAACCATACTATTTTTCACCATGTTGCTAATGATAAAGTTGCGTTTGAGTTGTGGCAGAAATTGAAGTCTATGTATGAGCGGAAGATAGCAGTTAACAAAGCCTCGGTGATAAAGCAGCTTGCGAAGCTAGAGTACCGAGATGGTAGCAGTGTTATTGAACACTTGAATGTCTTCTAAGGCCACATAAATCAGCTGACAGCAATGAAGATAAATCTTGATGATGAGGTGCAGGCACTGCTGTTGTTGATCTCATTGTCGGACAGCTGGAAAACGCTTGTTATATCACTTAGCAACTTAGCTCCAGATGGGAAGCTGAACCCTGATATGGTGAAGAACAGCTGAAAGGTCCTAAATGGCTAGAGGGGGGTAAATAGCCTATAAAATTTTTCTACAACAACACTTAAATGAAAGGTTAGTACAACAAATGGCTTTAGCAAGTTTGACACTAGCTCTACAAGGGATGCAAGCCTCCTATCCACAATACTAGCGAGTATGATCTCTAACACACACAATAGGCTATGTCACTACACTAAATTAGTGTGCTCTCAAAAACTAACAAAAGAGACACACTAATCACTACACAAGTAAAAGCTTGCCCTCAAGACTAATTACACTAAAGGGCTAAGCACAACTAGTTTGCAAGAATGTAATTGAGATAGAAAGGTATACCACCACGGGGCAAGTGAGATGATCCAATCAAGATGAATACCAAGAATTCCAATCACCAAGGGAGACAAGATGACAATTGATTTTTCTCCTGAGGTTCACTTGCTTGCCGGCAAGCTAGTCTCCATTGTGTTGACCAACACTTGGTGGTGCGAGCGCTAATTGGCGTGACAAGCCAAACCCTCCAAGTGTGCACCAAGCACCTACCACAAGTGAGGTAACTCAATGACACGAGCAATGTATTAGAACTACCTTTGGCTCTTCGTCGGGGAAGGTGCAACACCCCTCACAATCAACCAGGAAATAGTCACGAACAATCACCAACTCGTGCCAAGCTCCTCCTTGCTGTCCAAGCCGTCTAGGTGTCGGCAAACACCAAGAGTAACAAGAAAACTACAACGATGCAATCACAAGTACCACTAGATGCAAATCACATAAGCACAAGCACTTGGATGCTCTCCCAAACTCACATGATGATTAGCAATCAAGAGAGTGGAGTGGGAGTGGTGTTTCTCAGCTCTAGAATGAGTGCAAGCAATACAAATGGCCAAGAGGGTGAGAAACAACCGGTCAAGGTCTATTTAAAGACCCCCTAAATTTTCCAAACCGTTATGCACTCTCGGGGGATCCGGACTCACCAACCGGACCATGGTCCATACCATGCAGCACCGGTCCGGATCCTCCCCTCAATGAATCACGTTGCACCACGTCAGCTCAAAATTTGAACTCGATCGTTGCCACGCGCAGACCCCTTGCTCGTGCGCTCGGACTGGCGATCCGGACTCCCAAACAGTGAGTAACCGGACCAAGCACCAAGCCAGTCTGGATGCCCCGATTTCTATGCAAATAGCTCCAGAACGGCACAAATGCATCCGGACGGGGTCCGGTTCACCCAACTGGCCCATTGGCTAGGGTCCGGACCCTCTACTCCTTGCCTCGCGTGCTGCCACATCGCACACAGGCTGTGAACCAGACCGAGGCCCAAAGGGTCGGATCCACCGTGCGCCTGAGTCTGGATCAGGGTCCGGAGCGAAACTGCTCCTCTCTGTCTCGGGCGCCGAAGAAATAATTCTTCAAACCTAGCTCGTGCCAACCAGACCCACGGTCCGGTTCCTCTCTTCCCTTCACCGTGCACAGGGAACCTCCAACCGGACCCTACGACCTTGGTCCGAATCACCTGCACCAGCAGAGTCCGAATCCTTCGCCGCAGCACACAGAACCTAGGGTTAGGTTCTGGACCCATGCACCATGGTCCGGACCCCCTAAACCCTAGAATTCGGTTGGCGTTTTTCAGAGAAAAACATCTCCAAACTTCACCCTTGCTTCCATGTGCCAACACCAAAGTGTCTCTAACACTTGTGCACGTGTGTTAGCATTTTTCAAAGCAATTTTCAATGGCTAATAGTTAGCACACTAGGTCCTAATGCACATGCATGTATGAAGTTCACCTAGTGGCACTTGACAACCGCAATTGCAACGATTTTACCCTCTTAATAGTTTGACTATCAATCCTAAACGTGATCACACTCTCTATAGTGTCTTGATCACCAAAACAAAATCCCTATTGCTTTATACCTTTGCCTTGGGGACTTTTGTTTCCATCTTTCATCTTTTCCAAGTGTAGAGTATGATCATCATCATCACATGTCCATCCTAGCTCCACCACTTGTAGTGCACCATCATTTCATGTAACACACTTACAACATATGATTAGTGCACATAGGTTTCATCAATTAGCCAAAACCAAACTTGGGCTTTCAACAGCCTACTGAATGAGGAAGTCAGAAGAAAAGAAAAGGGCAGCCATCAGCCATCTTCTTCAGTCACAACTGGTCCCAATCAGTTGTTATCACATCAACCCAGTTGCAGCTGATCGCAGCTGATCACAACAGCACCAACAGCAGGCTCAACTAGTTGTAGCTGCCCAGTTTCAAGTGCAGTCGCAACTAGTCGCAACCAGAATCGCAGAAATAACAGGACACCATATTTAACGTGGAAAACCCCCAAATCGGGGTAAAAACTACGGGACCAAGCCAGCCAAATCTTCTTCCACTGTATGCTTATGGGATTACAGTAAGTTCATCTCTAGATAGCACTAGAGGCAACCATACATTAAGATATAGCAAATCTTGGACAGCAAGAATAAGATTTAGGGCTACTACTTAGGGAGTGGAAATACCTCACCAATGATGGTGAAACTCGGATTAGAGGCACCAAGAAAGTGGATATGATGCTTCACAACCTTAGAGCCGAATCCTTCTTGACCTATTACAAGATCTCCTATCTCATCTCACTCTTCTCCCTCTCTTTCTTTTTCTCTTGTTTTCTTCCCTTCTCACACACAAGGAGCAGGGCCGAACTGGAGCTGCTCTTGTACTGCTTCGATGGAGTCCAGAGACTTCCTATGCTTCTCTTGTAAGTCAAGAGGCAAAAACACTAGATGCACACAAGGTTGGTTCATTTTCTTAAGCTGCACCTATGACATGTGGGCATGCTCACTAGGAGCATTTACTCTCCTCACCATCCACTCATGAGGAGGATTTCCCAACAGTATCGTGGTTGTGTTCCTTGAGCTTATATGATCAATGACACACATTATGCTACAATCAGTCAGTATTCAGGGATTTGTGCCCCTATCTGCGGGTTCCTCGTTCTTGAACGGAGCAAAAATTAAAGAAATTAGGAGGATTGAGATAAATGAGAAAGATCCTTTTTTTTTTTGAAGAATTCAATAGTACTCCATGGAGGGACCAGCTCTTAGCTGGAGTTTCCCAGGATAAATCAGCATGAATGCATGATTGGGAAAGGCAATGCCATTGCGAATCCTGCCTGTCATGTTTCTCAATCAGGACCAGCCTGTTCCTAATCCCCAGGACGATCCTGTGCCCCTCCAGTCCAATCCTCCATGTGCACAACACACTCCCATGCATAGTCCCATGGGAAGGATTAAGGAAGGAAGGAAAGACAAAATGGCCCCAATCATTCATTTCGCATACACTTCCATATCCCAATAATCCATTAGCATCGATATGAATTATTGGTTCATAACATGGTCAGGTGTCCACTGTAATGTAGCAACCAGCTAGTGTAGAGGAACAGGAATCCTAGCAGCTCACTCAAGTTTCCATGCGTACAGAAACAGGCAGAAATCAGAGTACTCATCAGTGTGGAGGTCCGCAGCGGCAGTGGACGGCAGCGGCTCGGGCTTGAAGATGAACAGTGCGTTCCTCATCTCGGTGCCAAAGAGCCAGTCGTGCGCGTCCCAGTACACCTGCACCTTGAGGTGGTCGAGGGAGATGCACTCGTTGCCTCTGAACTTCCACTGCAGGTGCCTGACGAGGACGTTGACGGAGCCGTCGATCTTGATGACCATGTCGACGTCGACGCCGACGCCGGCGCCGCTGAGGTTGCTGCTGCTGCACTCGATGCTGATGTCGTGCAGCTTGCCCCTGTCGTCGAACCTGGCCTTGGTGAGGAACCGCTTCTTGCTGAAGACGTGCTCCTTCTTGCACACCAGGACGGCGTCCCGCAGCGACGGCCGCGACCCGGTGCGCCGGAACGCCTCCTTCTTGAGGTTGCCGAGGAGGAGGACGACCTCGTCGTCCGACACCACGGCGACGTAGTAGTCGGACAGCGGCTCGGGCTCGTCGGAGTACCTCACGCTCCGGAGCCGTCGACGTGGAACTGCTTGGCGCCGTACTTGCGCCAGAAGTGCCACGGCTGCATCTCCACCTTGCAGGCGGTGCTGCAGCCCTGCTTGGAGGACGCGCCACCGTCGGCGCCGTCGCCCCGCTCCCTGCTGCCGCCGCCGCCGCTCCCGCTCTTGTCCTTGCCGCCGCCCGCCGCCCCTTCGATGGACACGGACAGGCCGTGGGTAAGCAGGTTCCTGCACCACGTCACCGTCACCAGGCGGTCCTGGCCGGCGATCCCCGCGCGGTAGACCAGCGTCGCCGCGCTCTGCCCGGACCTGGTGGCCGCCGCGGACGCCGGGACGTCCGGGAGCTTCTCGCCCGCCGAGAAACACGAAGGGACCGAGAACAAGTCCTGCATCATGTCGATGCTGTGGCTGGCTTTTGGTGGTGGAACACACAATGCGATCCTAGCTATCTATCTATCTGATCGATCAAGGTATATATGCACCGGACTGGACCCTGAGAGTGAGGTCGACAGGGTGGCTGAAGGAAGAAGGCAAGCTTGCTAATTGCTATACATATAGGGATAACGATTTTCTATAAGAACACAATATAACGATCGCCAGAGCACCTTATTCTGTGTGGTCAAAATGAACACGAATGCCATAAGTGACAAAAAAATTGTAGAGAATGTCAAATGATATATAATGTTACAAGTAAAATATATGAATCACGGCCTGTACGAACTAAACTGCTGGTGGTGGGCTTCCAGCAAGCCAACCCCACATGCCACCAGAACTTTGCCTCTGCTTTGCGTCCAGCGCTGCTTGCTCAGAAGCGGCTTTCTGTCGCCGAAGCAGTTCGACCTCCTTTTCCAACGCATCCATACTCTGAAGCTTTTGTCGAAGTTCCGCAACATCGACCTGAGGCATTTTGGAAATTAAGTATGATCAGAGCAGAATAAGACAATGATGTCCAGATAAGATATTTGTTGAGCGATCCACTGGAGAAATGGGGGGCTATGTTGTGTTGGGAATAATGTACAACTTGTCATTTGTAGTGATTGGTGAAACAAAACGCCAGCATGTACCTCAAGTTTGAAACATCTGGATTGCTCAGAAGCAAGTTGGCCACGGACAGCTTGAAGTTCCTATACACGGTAAATGGAAAAGGTATTATAGAACAGTGTACAACAGTTTAACTTCCAAATCACTTGCTCAGATTGCGTTCAATATGCCAGTATGTGACAAGCACATGATGTTAACATCATTTAGCAATGAATAACCCATACAAACATTCAACACAACGAATGCTTGATCTAAACATTAGCAGAATGTAGTTTAAAAGTAGCATCAGACCTCAGTATACTTCTAAACATAGCGGGTGTAGTAATTTAAAGAGAAGGTTAATTAGAAGCTTAAATGAATGCGCATGATCAAAGAAAATAAGAAGAAAAAAAACTAGTAAAACATAAGGTAAGAGAAAGATGACTTGCCTTTGTCAGCTCTGCATTTCTGGTCTCTGCTTGAGCAATGTCTTCTTTAAGTTGCACAGTTTGCAGCTGTTCCCTGCTAAGTGTTGCTTCTAGTTCCTCTTTCTGAGCTTTAAGATCTGCTATAAGCTGTTCACTTGCTTCATCATTTCTGTTATTCTGGAATTCAGAACAGCACAAGGCAAAAGAAGGATCTTGTGAGTATCCTGTAACTTGGATCATCATCATTGGTAACAGCAACCACCATCATGAACTTTGTAACAGACAAATTCTATTGTTAATACTTGTAGCACTATTAGCTGCATTGTCTTCCTTGCAGAATTTCGATTGGTACCAAATATGGACACATGTCATATACTTCTAGCCAACAAAGAAAAGTATCCTGGGCAGGAAATTACCAGGTCAGAATCGGCACTGTCCATGGCAATCTCCCGTATCTTCCCATCTTGAGAAATTTCAGCCTCAGGTTCTATGACCCTAGATGTAGTATCTGAGACAGTTTCTTCTTTTACGGTTGACTGCGAATCTGATTTCAGGCTGAGTTTAAGAGTGTAAACCTGCTCATCATAGAGAAAAGATGTTGGTAGAAGTTAATTCCATGAATGAAAATAAGATTTGAATGGCAATTACCTCGTTGCTGTATCGTCCATTGTATCCTCCAAAAGAGATGAGATAATCATAACCACTGTAATTGCTATGCACTAAAGTCATGCCCTAGAAATACCAAATTTCAAATATTAGCAGCCAAGAAAAATCATCTTAATCACTGAATGCTGCTCAAGAGATATACCTCACTGGCAAGGGGAACACGTCCTTCCACAGTGCTAACAACTGACCATGTTAGAGTTGACATGTTAAGCACAAGTGTTTCAGAAACACCTGTAGAGGCGAGTGTATTAGTTATGCTTGACATAAAAATGCAAAGAAAAATATCATGGGCCACTGTGTGGGTATGTTGAGATTGGGTGGAATCCCAACACATCCAAACAAGGTCTCATTGGTACAAGCTCTCAGGAGGCAAAATGTACTAGTAACATGTCCACACAAATTGAACTCCACAATGACCACACAGTAGTTATCAACAAGCATGTTAACATAATAGGTTAAGACATCTTACCACTTTTATTATTGCCACCCCCAACTATGTACCAGTTCTCACCAACAGTTGCACCTGCATGGCCAGCTCTTGGGCTTGGAGTCAGACCTTGTTGTTTGGGTCTTGACCACTCCATCTGTAATTTCCAACAAAAAAAATTTAGTAGTCAAAGATAGCACAAAAAACCTTGGAGTTCCAGAAAGAAAAAAGTTTGTACCGTCTGCAAATCAAGGACATGTAGGTCATTGAAACATGTTGCATGAGACCCCCCACCAAAAATTAAAAGATAGCGGTCAGCATGGCAAGCAGCAGCATGATCTGACCTTGGAGAAGGAGGAGTGCCTCTAAAACACAAAACCAACATCGCGATGAGCTAAATTCAAAATACAATGTTCAGCTTAAAAAAAGATCACTCTGTTTTCAGAACATGTGCATAAACTGACCTAATGCGATTATGCCACATAATGGAAGTTTAGAAACATGCTCCCTTTTACTATGACAATATGTTTAAGGCTTTTATGCTATCAATATTCGTTTCCCCTTTTGTGCTAGTATATAAAAGCTAGTTAATACTTCCATCGGTCAAGAATCGATCGAGTCAAACTGCAAAACTCCATAGCAGCAAAGTGGTGCAAACTATGTTGAAGAGAAATTACTGAGAAGTGTTAACCTAAGATTTCCTAGTCCTAGATGGTCAGAAAAGCATCTCATTAACCAAAGAAAGCTTCTTAACTCTACCATATATGTGTGACAGTTAACATGCATCCCAATTATGTTGGGGACCAGTTCAAAGTAATATTTTAAGCATACATAGCAAAGATACATGAAAGCTAGCTAACACGTTTTCTTCTTCTCACTAGGTGAACAACTGTGCATTAAAGGGCCATCAAGGTTGCTGTACTTACATTGCATCCACATCATCCCATGTCATGGTTTCAAGATCAAGGATGTGCAAGTCATTCAAGAGACACCGTTTTGCATCTTCACCACCAAACAAAACTAGTGTCGTTCCAACAAGAGTCACTGTTTGACCTCCACGTGAAACCTGCAGCAGATGAAACTTATATAAGCAAATGCACTTTCCTGCATATAACTGGGTAACTAATACCAAAGCAATTGAGCAATGTTATGTGGCACAATTTCTTTATTAGTCATTTCAAAATACAGACTCTAAGATAAAATCAAGTACAGATAGAACTATAGAAGAAACCATCTGAGTAAGTGCACCAAAACAAAGATGTACATGCTCAAACATAAGATTAGCGGAACAAAAGAAATCATAACAAGAACTGGCCCTCTTAGTTCAGAGTTACAATAACCGATTGAAGAAAAATGATTACCGGTGGTTTCCCGTAAGTCTTGACAATCGACCAGGTACAAGTATGCGGATCAAATTCCTTCACTAGAGTAAAACCACCAGAAACAACAGCAGAACAAATTAATGTATGACATAATAAGTAGAAGAGGTACCAAAATAGATTAAAACTGATTTTATCAAACCTGTAATGCCTTCAGATGGATCTTTTGTATGCCCGGCAATAGATAAAAATTTGTTGCCCCATGAAATCTACAAAATGGTACAGAATAAAAAGGCAACTGCCATTAACTACTGGATTCAAGATAAATGACTATGCAACAGTTGTGCAGAAGTTTACCAAAGAATGACCAGCACATGGAGCAATTTGTGTGGTTTTAGTGGAATCAGCAGATTCTGCTTGCAATTTGGCATCAACCTTGGACCAGGTCAAACTCTTCAGATCCAAAGCCTATTTTGGTATAAATTACGAAAAAGAAAAATCATTCATTAGATCAACAATATTTCATGCTGACCTGCTTTCAGGTGACATTTGAATTGCCAGTGCATTTAAACGAATTTGTTTTCCCTTCCCTTGAAACTCCTCTTTCTCACTCCTAATATTATCTTAACAATTTTGGCTAAATAATTAAAATGCAGGAAATATCCAAAATACATAGATTTGTTTGCAATATTCTGGGGAAATAGCAGTTATCTCTTTGCATAAGAGTCCAATAGCCCAACTTTGGCATAAGGAAACACATTGAAGACTCAAATTGTGGCAAGAAACACACTTTGACACCACACTAATATAAGGAAAAGGTCAAGGTTAAGGATCATGAACACAAATGGACGATTAACCCAGACAGTGTATGCAATAAGGCAGTCTGTTTAAAGATGGTTTGATCAAAAGCAGTAGAACAGCATATGCTTACAGAGTCACATGCTTCCAAGTCATAGCTAACACTAATAACTTAGGATGCATACATATGGTGTTAGGGATTGTTTTATTCAACTTCACGTACCTGAAGGTCACTAAGGTAACGTCCATTATGGTTTCCACCAAATATATACATCTTATTTTGCAAAACAGTTGCTCCATGCTACAGAAACCAAACTTCTCATTAGTGCTACAAAAGTAAATAGAGAAAAACGATGGAAGAGGAATGAAGTATCTGGTGCACCTCATAACGAGGCTTCGGACGGAGACCACTGACAGATAATGGAGTCCACTCATCATGAGAACTAACAGTACTAAGGCCTTCCAGAATAACATCTTTGTCCTGAGTCTCCACAGAACTTCCATTTTCAGAAATGATTTTTGGTTCTGGAATTGATGTTCCATTTGTTGAAGCCGGTACACTCTGTGGCTCAAATCTTTTGGTTTCTAACAAAAAGAAACACAGATGGATAATTTGATAAACCTGCTAAGAAAAAAAACTAGAGAACTAGACATTGGGACGGTGCACTATATGATAAGACCAACAGTGTCAAGTTCTCTATGTTTTTGTCTAGAAAAAAGAAGGAACAATAGCGTGACTTACATGCATCTGAATATCTACAACAGGCTCAGGGTTGAACTCAGGGACCCTAGAGTACCATCCAGGATCTTCTTCCTGCCAGAATACCAATACATCTATCAAATCTATTTGCACAGCCCCAACTTGCTTGGGACTAAAAGTCTTTATTGTTATTGCACACACTGAACAATATCATGTAATTATTCATACCTCTAAGATTTTGACAAAAGGCGCGATCGCCTCCGCTGAAGGCATGCTTCCAAGCCCATGCCAGCTAAAAACACAAAATGATATAATCGATAAGTATCGTTTTCAGAATACACACTTCAACGTACAGTATTTATTTTCTGGGTATTTCCCACTATCAGCCCTCCAGGCTAACTATCCATAATCTAAATTACATGAGTATCATGGTTATTGCAGCATAAGCATCTCATTTTCTATCTTCTGGCTGGGGACCAAATCACATTTCAAATTTGGGTTAATCAATAAAATAAGCCGACAGTACATGAGAATGAACTACTCAACTCGCTGCTAGCGTGTAGACGCAATTCAAGTTTTAAGAAAAACACTGAGGTTTCACTTTTTCATCATTGATAAAGAAGAACCTGCACAGAAGTTGGATTGTACTGTGACTGTGGCAACGTGAAGTTTGAGTGCAGTTTCTAGTGGTACTAACCTCGTCCATTTGCTCTGCTCCACGGGGTTCCACGCTCTTGGCTTGGGCACATTGCATGGCCCAACCGTGGCCTGGATCAAAACGAAACCCAAAATCACCAACCGAATTGCGATCATCAACCAAAGCAAATCTCTCCCGAGGGACGAAGAAGAGCAACACAATTTAATCACAACCAACACAAATTCAGCCTATCTCACGCTGGATCCACGCAATTTCACCCCCACACCCGAATTAATCGCCAAAATGATCAAAAACAACGTCCGACGCGTCACCTGCTGATGCAGGCCGTAGAGGAGGAGGGCGACGTCGTTCTGGAAGCGAGAGATAGCTGCGGAGGAGGTGGCCCCGCCGGCTCCGAACCCAGCGTAGGCCGCGGCGGCGTAGAAGCGGTCAGGGTAGGCGAGTCCGGAGCTCGCCATGGCCGGCGCTGCGCCCTAGATCTCCGCCCGGATCTCGCCTGCGCACCGGGCAACCGGCGCGAGACGGCGGGTAGGGTTTACTCCTCCGCCGGACCGCAGCTCTTCTTCTTCTTCGCCGTCGTGCTGGAAATGGAAATCTGCAGAGTGAACTCGCGCCGAGATCTGGAGGGAGGGAGACGGCGAGCCGACGCTGGCCTCGTTCCTACGCGGGCGACGCTTTTAACGCTCCCCGCCGAGGTGGCCGTAGAATGGAAGGGAGACACGGAGGCAGATGCTGACGGGACCCGCCACGTGTCAGTGACAGGTGGGCCTGAGTCGGGCCCAGTGATGTGGTAATAGAGTCGCGCGTGTGTCTCCGGCCCGGTCGTGGTCGTTTCGTTTGGGCAGGCCGTGCGTTGTTTCCGTCCTCCTGCTCTGATTTCTCTGCTTCGTCCGATCCCCTCCTCCACCTGCCAGACTCCCCGCCGTCCACCGCTCGCCGCCCCCGGCCGCCATCCAGTCGCCGGTGCAGCCGTGCAGCACCCATCCTTTGGAACTGTGTCCAGCTGCTTTGCGAAACGAGGCGCGTATACTGGGGAGCTGGAGCGAGGACGAGGAGACGAGGGAAAGGATGCAGCAGCTGCAACCGAAGCAGATGCACTGGGTGAGGGCCGACTCCTCCGACTTCGGGGGCGACCGCCCCGCCCCCCGCAGGTATCCATCCAGCTCCTCCTCGCCGCCGCCGTCTCGATCCCCCCCTGGAGTCTCACCCTACCCCTCTAACGAAGTAACAACCTCACGATTTTGCAATTTCGTGCAGCGGGCACACTGCGGTGAGCATTGGCAAGTCCAAGGTGGTCGTCTTCGGCGGATTCGCCGACAAGCGCTTCCTCGCTGACGTATCCGTCTACGACGTCGGTAATCTAATCCCTCTCCAATTCTCCGACGGTTCGCTTGTTGTGCCAAATTTGCCTGCCGACCTCTGTGGGCAATTTTGCACACGCAGCAACTCATCTTAAGGGTTATTAGATTGAGGGACGTAGATGGCATTTACATGATTGCGATTTTTATGGATGGAGCATATGCATTGGAACTTTGGAAGGAAGAAAGAGCTTGTCCTTACAAACTTCTGAATTCAACTTATGTTGCAGAGAATAAGCTGTGGTACACACCTGAGTGCACTGGTAATGGGTCGGATGGGCAGGCCGGCCCAAGCCCAAGGGCTTTTCACATAGCTGTTGTCATTGGCTGCAACATGTTCATCTTTGGTGGCCGTTCTGGGGGCAAGCGGTATGCGGTCCACATAGCTTATCTAGCAGAATTTGGAAGCTTAGCATAAATAGTTTCCTATATGTTACTAACGATGTGGTCTTTATCTTACAGCTTAGGTGATTTCTGGATGCTAGACACCAGTAAGCCTCTATGTTTCATCAAATTGTCAAGATCCCCTTCTCTGGTTCTGTGTACACTTATTCTAGGGGTTGCTGCTACATTCATGATACTGATGTACATTCAGACTTATGGCAATGGTCGGAGATGATTGGCTTTGGTGATTTGCCGTCACCACGAGAGTTTGCTGCTGCTTCAGCCATAGGAAACAGAAAGATTGTTATGTAAGCATTATTTGATATGCACACCCCTGTCGTACGTTCTGTTTTTTTTTTTTGAGAATTGACGCTCACAACACGCATGCACACTCACCCCAATGAACACACGCACGCAAACCCTATCCCTATGAGCACCTCCAAAGGACTGAGCCGGCAGATCTCGAGATTCACGAAGTCACCACAAGCGCCTCGCTGTCGACGGGGACGTCGTCTACCACTGAAAGCATAGCGCCGTTAAATCCTGGAATAAATCTAGGAAAATGCGAGCACTCATGCCAAGTCGAGGACTTGAACCCGAGTGGGCAGGTTCCACCACAAGGAGCCTAACCAACTGATCTATGATCAGTTTTGAAGAACATTCTATCTTTATTCAGGTATGGTGGATGGGATGGCAAAAGGTGGCTTTCAGATGTATACATCATGGACACAAGTAAGCAAACTGCTTCTTTATCCAATCACTGCATTTTTTCTTGAAGATGGCAAGGAAAACGTAGAGCGCTGATTTTTTGCATTCTCTATTGTATAGTGTCACTGGAGTGGACAGAATTAGCTGTTACTGTATCTGTGCCTCCTCCAAGATGTGGGCATTCCGCAACCATGATTGAGAAGAGACTGCTTATATTTGGAGGCAGAGGTGATTGTTATTTCTTGATTTTATTTGTGGGTTTCTCAAAGATTGTGTTTTATGATTCCTTTTGTGAAAGTAAATTTTGTTGATTGTTTTAATTTTTTTTGGAAATCTAAAAGCACTAACTAATTATTTTCATAATTGTCTTGTGGAAACCAAGTTATTTTCCTTGTGAGAATTTGTAGTGTGAATGTGTTATGACGGTTTCTACTTTCTAATGACTCTTCAGTTAATTCGTAATCTTTTGGCCATCAACACCCACATTTCCAATCACTTCAAATCTTCTTTGCCACAGGTGGAGCAGGGCCAATAATGGGTGATTTATGGGCTTTAAAGGGTATTACTGAAGAAGGTATCTCCTATTTATTCATATAAAATCTGTTTGAGTTAAAGGAAAGATGCATCCTAAGCCCCATAGTGCTATGTGCAACATATGCGTGGTCAGTTGATGATGGCACCAGTCGAACTAACAGTGCACGTTGAAATAGCCTATTTGAATGATTGTGGATCATGAATTCATGATCAGATGTGGTTTGATGCCTTTTAAAAAAATATATATATTGTAATACTTAAGACAATCCATGGTACATACCCTGCATCTTTCTTGTCCTGTTTGATTGCTCATGCCTTATTGGAAGTCATGTAGTTTAAGATGGCCCATCAGTATTATTTAACCTCTGAGGACAACTAAAATCACCCATTCTATTTGATATATGTTAATACTAGTTGAAAAGTATTATTGTCAACTTTCTTCTGATTTAACTATCTAGCTCATCGTTCATTTGTATTTTAGTTCAGTTAGTCAGAACCTAATTTTGTCTACTTTGGAAGACAATGAGACACCAGGTTGGACACAGTTGAAACTTCCAGGGCAATCTCCCTCACCACGATGCGGTCATTCAGTAACATCTGGTGGACCTTATGTATGTAATTTGATCCCGCCATACTTGCATTTCTTTTTTTGGTCTCTCAGTGCACTAGTATGAAGTATTCAGTAGCTGGTATCTCATATATCATAGTATTTGTAAACGTGGGCCCCATTAGATGTCCATACTAGATATTAACTAATTATCATTGCTATATTGTACAAACCATATGCACCATTGATGTATATTTAGAACTCATTTATGCATTTTGATCTACTATGGACCAGTAGGCACTTTGTTTGAGTCCCAACCCTCTTTCCGATGAGGCCAGGGGTCTATTTCCTGCTATGATCAATGCAATAACAGATAGGCTCCTGGGTATGCCTTCGGTGACAATGCTAAAAAATATTTGTGTTCTGCAGAGTTTCATCCTTAGTTTTAAGATCTGAGGTATCAGTATGTGCAACACATCATTTATTAACTTAGGTTGGTGATGGAAGTAAATTTTAGACACAGCTTTAGCAGAGTTTCTTTGTCATTAACTACATAAATGAAAGGGTGTAATCATTTATTTAAAAAATAATTGTCTTTATTGTGTACTGGGAGTCTTTGCAGCCTCAAACTGTTAATCGGCTAGATTATGTTGAATTTCTTCTAAAATTTTTCCATTTAAAGGTCTTGATTGCATGATCGGTTAACTGAAGATGTATAGATCTTTCTTGTCAGCTCTTGCTGTTTGGAGGACATGGAACTGGCGGTTGGCTAAGTAGATATGATGTGTACTACAATGAATGCATTATTTTAGACAGGGGTAAGATGTGATTCTAATTCCTTTTTTTATTTGCATAGGGATTTACTGAATTGGAATGTGTGTCTTTCTTGTGGGTGTAATGCTGCATCTTTTAAAAGGTTTTTTTTGTTTAAGTCCAACAGTTTTATTTCTTCAGTACAAAAATGTTTCCTGCTATTAACATAAGATGTGGTTCCACAAGTAAACTTGTATGACTAACCTTAAGAAGGAAATTGTGATGCTGGCTGATTCTGTGCTGCTTGGGGCATGTTTGTGGTTGCTTTACACTGAGTTGTGCAATATAATTAGTTGATAGAGTCTTTAGTGAACCAGTAAGATTCTTCCAAAAGTAACTGCTATATCCTATAAATGTAATCGCTTTTAAAAAGCCTTGTCAGGCCTACGCAAACCCATTTTTCTCGTGATTAAGATAATGTAGTGTCAACTATGGATCACATACTAATGGCAATCAAGAACACTACCAAAGTTAGTATGTCTTAACTTAATGCACCTTACGTAAGTCTGATTACATCCTAACACTAACCTAGAAGACTAGAAAAGCTAGTTCTGTAGATATGGCTTAAGCAGTCATCATTGATCAAGATATAAAATAAATGTCAGATAAGTCTGTACATTCATTGCTTGGGTTATCTTTGTAGGTAGTTGGAAGGTGTTAAATATGATTGTCAACCACATCCATTATAACCAGCGTTGGAATTAGTTGATGATGCAGCTAGTAGGTATATTATACTTGCTGCACATAATATAGCCTCAAAAGGCCAATCTTGTAACTCCGACTGATCTTACCACTGTCAACTCAATGGCGACTAACTAGGTTATTGTGGATATACTGAACACAATGCTGACAGCTAGTACTATCTCCATGATTCATTGCTTTTGTTTTAATGCTGACCTACCTTTCATGTCACTTACTCAATCAGCACATGTATCTTTGTTGGCTGATACTTCAATCCTTGACAGTGTCTGTTCAATGGAAGCGCCTACCAACAAGCAATGAACCACCTCCTCCTCGGGCATATCATTCCATGACTTCCATAGGGTCTCGATTTCTTTTATTTGGTGGCTTTGATGGAAAGAATACGTTTGGTGATTTGTGGTGGCTTGTTCCTGAAGGTATAGTCATCTCATGCTTATCTGAAAAGGAACACTTCATTCCTATATGCTTGGTATCTTGAGGGCTGCGTAGAGTGTACTGGGATATAAAACACTGCACATAAATTCTTCAATTCATAGTCCTGCAGTCGTACCCTTTAAACTTCCATGCATGGTTCAGTAGTGACAAGTGAGGAGTTTTGTCAATTTCCAAGATCACAAGAAAAAGGAACACATTTGACTAATTGTTTCTATAATTTGCTGCTTTAACTGGATGTATATTAGGAAACTGTACCACTTATGATGCAGGTTCATTTACCAAATAGTATGAAATGAGTTGTTGGTTTTTTATAATGTAAACTTCCCCCTAATGCTCTTGACTTTTTGTCTTTCTCTGTGATGCTTGACGAAGAAAGATCATTTTTCCTTTTCTAAATTGCACCGTATTTTATGTACAGATGATCCTATTGCGAAACGAGACTTAGCTCCTAACATCGATTCAAACAGCAAACCTAGTGCTGTGATTGGTGATAACCAGCAATCCAACTTAAAGGTACACGCTTGCATGTGTGAGAGTTCACTTTGAAAATTTCAGGTGATAGAAAATTCTATAATTTCTAAAATATGTTTTGCAGGAGTCACAGGCTCTGGAGAATCCAATAACAGAATTGGCCAAACGACTGGGGATTCCACTTTCTGAGGAAGTTTCAGCAAGTTTTGTTGACGAAGCCAATGATAAAGAACTTGTGGAATTGTCATCTAGGCTTGCTGGTCAATCGCTTCCAGCTAGTGACCAGGTTGCATCAATTCAGGTGCTTACGCAGTTATGCCTCACTATTAATGTAACTCACCTGTATTTGCTTCTGAGAGAATTTTGGAATTTTGTGTGATGTCAAGGTACTTCGTGATCACTGGAAAAGTTCTCCAGCAAGCTCACTACAATTGCAGAAACTAGGACCTTTGCTGAGGGACTATCAACGTCTCATCCTGCGACGCTATTTGTATAGTTTCACTCTTCAGTCTTCCCTCTGCATCTGTTATTTGCATACTTAATCATCCACTCTTTCACAAATCTAGAAGTTGCTTGTTCAAGGAAAAAAAATCTAGAAGTTGCCTGTTAGAAATTGAATGATTTGTAACAGTTTCTCTTCTGGTCCATGGATTATTCTCTTTTGCGATAGTCTGAATTGCTTGAAATGAATGCATATTTGATGTTTTGGGGGAATAGGAGTAATTGTGAATTTTTACACTACAAAATATTGTGAGTTTGTCTTGTCAATTATACTTTATCATGGCCATGGAACTTACATATTCATGGTTTTGGCCTGTTTGATATCAATAGGCACATAACAGTTCAAAAATAAACTGTGGCATCTCCTGTCAGGTTCTTTCTGGTGGTTAGTTAGAAATTGAGCATGTGCAGATAACTTGGTTGTTGCCGGAGGTTGATATGCCTGAAAATGATCATTCTTCACTATCCAATCATCAACTTCTCCATTAAAGCAAAGTATTTGTTAGCAATATTTCTGCGTCGATCATGATTTCATTTTCTTTTTGCAACAAGTGCAGGGGAAATCCATTGCCAGATTTTCGTGAAATGGAAGCTCTTCGTTTTTTCCATTTGAAAAGTGTTTCACAGGTATGCATAGTAGTGCATACAATCTAGTGGTCCAACACAAACGACCAGCAGTCAATTGAGAATATCTTTACACAATACGATCTCTTCTTTTTCATTCTCCTACTTATCAGTTATCGCTATGTTGTACCTGTGATATGTCACAGTTGCGCATGGATGACATTCCGGTCTTGTTGAGCGAGTATGGAAGGCTGCTTTCCACATGAGATGGCATCTTGCAAGTTGTGCCCTTTTGCTTGGTAGGTGCTTTTGAACATAACCGTTGTGTCAGACTGTTAGAACATCGTTTTCTGCTTGCAGTGCCAAACTGTTTCAGCTTTTGGTCTCATATCATCTTTACTCATTGCTTCAGGTTCTAACAGAACATTGGCTTCATGCAATTTGTGGAGAACTTGCGTGCCTGACAAAAGCACACCCGTGTAGCCATTCCTTGCCATCAGTTAGTCTGTTAGTGCAGGTCATAGTCGCATCAGTGATAGCGCACTGAACTGAATTCCTTTTTCTTTCGAGGACTGGGACGCGCACAATTTCGTGCAGCCTGGCTGGGCGCTGAATGGTCATCAACACGTGGTTAGGCCTAGGCGAGGAGCTGAGGCGGCGTGGCAAGCCGTGCATGGTCGCGTGGAATTCCAAGAAAACGGGGTTTGTGTGAGGTTGGAGCCTGGAGGTCAGCGGCACATGTTTTCGGTTTTCATTCACCTGCACTCCATCTGACCAAAAGGACGCTCCTGTCAATCAATTTCAACTTTAATTAGATTTATAAAAAAGTATGGTATCACTAAATAGTTTTTTTATTAAAATATATATTGTATGATTAATTTAATGATATTGTTAGTATCATAATAAATATTAGTTCTTCTTTGTATATATTTGATCACATTTAAGATTAGTTGACTTTTAAAAAACAGTATGCATATTTTTTTTTAAAGAAAAGTGAAGGGCGACCATGGTGGGATGTGCAGCTGATGTGTGGACCATGGAGCATCTGATGTACCAGCCGTGTGGATAGAATGATAGGGTGGTCCATGTATCAGCTGAACATACCGCACCATGTTCTCGTAGGATGGGTCTCACCGAAATTTTTTTCGACCACTGGCCGCTCCTGCTCAGCAAGTACAATTAGAGCCGCCGGTCGCACATTCAAACGCATGTGCTCGTTGCCGTTGCCCTCGCGTTGTACAGAAAAAAGGGCAGAAAACGCCGTCTTCAGCTTTCCAAACGACACTACTGGACTTTCGTACAAGAACAGCTAGATTCATGCAAGAATTCCGTAAGAAAGCATTATACGGTGTCGCACGATCACGCGTTCTGGCTCTCCCCGTGCATACCTGGCATTTTGTATGCCTTTGGTAACATAATAAGAGTACGTTTGGCAAGGCTTCTATGGGCTCTGGATCCTCTGAACCAGTACTGTAGCATGAGCCTTTTTTCTCTCTCATCCCGATGAGCTCGGAAAAGCCACGTTTTCTAGTTCATTCGGCTTCGGCTCCTTGGTACACTGTAGCATGGAGTCGGAGCAACCCTGGTCTAAGTTCAGTTGAACTAGCTCGGCCAGACTACGGAGTACTGTTTGCAGGTGACGGTTCGTCAGGCCCATGTGAGCGTGGCCCAGTCCTCCCTGTCGCAGGCCCAAGTAGAGCCGGCGTCCGTGCTGGCAGTTCCAGAACCTTCCTCAGATGGGATCGTGAGTCGCAAGCCAAAACTAGAAGAGTCAGCCATGTGTTTTATGCACCACCATATGAATTTTTTTACACTATAAAATTAAGATTCAATAATTTTTATTTTTTTTCTACCTTCAGTCTGTAGCCTCTAAAGATTATAGATCACATATCATAATTTTTTTTCTGAACAAATCATACATCCGTCGGCGCCGGTCACCGGTGAGAAAGAGAGGGGAAGAAAAATAAAAAAAATCTATATATTATTTTTTTCTAAAACACATGCGCGTTGAAACCACCGCCAGCCCCACCCGGCGGCTAGCGGAAGGCGGGCGGGGCGCGCACCCGGGATTTCCATTCCGCTCCCACCCGAGCCCGACCGCGCCGCGCAGCAGGCCACCCAGCGGAGCCGCCCCCATTAAAAACGAGGGCCTGGCCGCCGCCTCGGCCGCCCACTCCCACTACGCCTCTCCTCTCCTCTCCCCAGCCTCCACGCCGCGAGGGTGACGGAAAGCGACGCGGCGCGGCGCGAGTGCGAGCGAGGGAGGCACAGCACTAGGACCCTCGTTCGCCGCCGCCTCCGATCTCCGCGAGGTACCTGCCTCTTCCCCCGCTCTCCCCTCGTACGCCTCGGTGGTTTTGTAGGGTGGTAGGATCTCTCTCCGCCCTCCGGCCGGCGTTCCACCCTAGGTGGTGGGGTGTTTGGTCTGGCCGCTCGACTCTCGGGGGTCTAGTGGATGGATGATGGGATCTCGCGTTCTGTTCTCCAATTTTTGGGTTTCGTTAATCCCTAAGAAGAAAAAAATTACTGCTACGGGGCGCTGTTGCGTGGGTCGCTTGAACCGCATCAGATTTCGGTTATTTCCGCATGTAATTCCTTCCCATCTTGAGGAGAAAGTAGATGCTGGAGAACTTTGAGATTTTCTATCCTGGGGTGGTGGAATTGGGGGTTTATGGGAGGGGCCGTTAAGGGGCTGTGCATCTCCAGTGAACCCCTCTCCTGGTTTGGCAGTTCTTCGCCGGGGAACTTTTTAAAAAAAATAAATCATCAAGCGGATTGTTCTGTGAAGTTTCGGCAGAAGAAATAAAAGTTTACTGATTCCCCTGGAGCTTCAAGTGAAGGGCGGGGAGCATTAGCGATGCCTGCCTTTTTCATACCGCTCCGTAGATCAACCTACCCCTTCTCATGGAGGGGATGGATTGCATGTGCCCATTCTCCTCCTTGGTAGCGATACCACTGGGATACATCAGCAGGTGCGTGTTTGTGTGTCTATGTGTTAGTAGTATTACCTATGCATTGTGAACAAATAGAGTCGGTTTATGACGTTTGAGATTTTTGACCAGGAGATGGATTTGGTATTTATGGGAGCATGTTGATCTGTGCGCATGTTCAGTGAACCTCTGGTAGTTCTTGTCCAGGGGATTTTTACAATAAATCATCTATCGGATTGTTCTGTGAAGTTCGGCAGAAATAAATAAAAAGAACCTATGTGTGGTTTACTGATTTCCCTGGAGCTTCAAGTGAAGGGCAGGGAGCATTAGCTATGCCTGCCTTTTTCATACCGCTCCACAGATTAACCCTGCCCCTTTAGATGGAGGGAATGGATGGCATGTGCCCGTTCTCCTCCTTGGCAAAGATACCATTGGGATACATCAGCAGCCCATGTGTGCCTCTATGAACTGGATTAGTAGTATTACTATGCGTAGTGAACAAAGGGATTGGCTTATGAAGCGTGGCAGAGGAAGCATGACTTTATCTCATGTCTTTGTGTGGATATTAAATTGGTCGTTGCTCTGTAAATCTAGGTAATTTTCGTGCCAATGTCAGTAATTTGTTTAAAAATGGTATTTTGGTTCTGATTATCTGGAATCAAGCATGGCACTGTATGACTTTCAGTGTCAATTATTTGTTACTCTGCTGCAAGCTTTTCCTGTTAGTGTCTGGCAAGATACTTTTTTATATCTAGATGCCTGAGAATAGCTTCCTGGTCTCAATTGTTGCTTTGTGTTTTATAAGGAAAGTGCGATAGTTCCGTAGTTGCTTAATTTAGGCCAAGGTGGTTTTGATAACTGACCATGTTCCTCCCCTTGAATTTGAAGGTTGCCAGGTTTCAAGATGTCGACCAGCACATTTGCTACTTCCTGCACGCTGTTGGGCAATGTTAGAACACAGGCCTCCCAAACAGCGGTGAAGAGCCCTTCATCTCTAAGCTTCTTCAGCCAAGTTATGAAGGTTCCAAGCCTGAAGACCTCCATGAAACTCGATGTCTCTGCGATGGCTGTCTACAAGGTGAAGCTTGTCACTCCTGAAGGTCAAGAGCACGAGTTTGATGCTCCAGATGACACCTACATCCTTGATGCGGCCGAGACTGCCGGTGTGGAGTTGCCATACTCGTGCCGTGCTGGGGCTTGCTCCACCTGTGCTGGCAAAATTGAGTCTGGTGCGGTTGACCAGTCGGATGGATCCTTCCTTGATGACGGGCAGCAGGAGGAGGGCTATGTGCTGACATGTGTCTCCTACCCAAAGTCCGACTGTGTCATCCACACCCACAAGGAAGGTGACCTGTACTAGGGCTAGGGCTTTTCAATTTGGCAAGGGACCAATTGCTCTCAAGTATGTTGTCAAGCAAGCTCCATCTGCCCTACCAGTTGTGCGAACTGTTTGGCATCAAACTTTTGTGGTTGCTGTCTTCTATGTCCTGCTAGTTTATGTTCGGGGTCGGTGCATTAACACCCTGTTCGCTTGATGGGAGGAGGGGGTTGGTATGGTGACGTGTGCTCTTGTTGTTCCGTGGTCTATTTTGATGGAGGGATGTGAAACATTAAAATTTGTTTGGCCCACAATGGTTCCGTTTGCATCGTTGAAAAAACAAGCCGAAACACTGGTTCGGTTGATTTGTTGTGAGAGAAAAACACTGTTTCGGCTGAAAAAACAAGTTGAAAAGTACGGATTATAAGAGAAGCGAATAAGTCGAATGTTTTACCTAAAGTTAGTTGATGCTGGCGAAAGGATCTTTTTTTTTCGTGACTTCTATGATTAATAGGAGGGCATACAAATATGGGTTGAATTGGGCTCAGACAAATATGGGTTGAATTCAGGGCATCTATACATCAAATATTGGGAACCCATGGGAATACTAGCTAATCAATAAAAAACTGATGTGATGACATAATAGTATAATTTAATGGCTTTTTGTTATGTTTGGAAAAGTGTTGAAGTTATTGATTCTGAATGTCACTGCGGCATACTGGCACCCGTTTAGTTCCAAACACTTCTGTCATGTGATACCTGTTTGCCAAATTGTAGCGTGTTGTTGCTTGGTCTGGATGCACGCGCAACTGCGTACGGATGAGAACAAAAATGCATGACATGCTGAGCCACAACGACCGAAATTCAGTTTTGCGTGAAGACATGCTTTCTGTGCCAAGAATCTTGAATTTCTCATTGAGCGGGGATGCTGAAGGCAACAGCTCGCTCGTGTCATCTCTGATAGCGAATGCTTTGGTAGGTGGCTGATAGCACTTAGCAGTGGCAGATTTGAACTGGTGGACTGCTTGCGTTTGGATCTTGTCCTGTCTAGCCCAGTTGAGGAGGACTTGGGCCCTTGTTGTCCTGCCTTGGAGTTGCACTAACGACGGCAATTCACATGACCTAATTTTCCTTAACTAACTCAAAATTGATTCATTTCATGTGCTGTTATATTTTCCCAGATTTGATTCATTTTCTGTGCCGTTATATTTGATGATATCATAGTTATACGGCCACAAATAGGTAACTAGAATTTAAGAGAACATAAAAAACTGTGAACTTAATACCATATCGAGTCTTCTGCCCATAGGGAAAACGACCAAATAGCCAATAGTGTATGCAGATATTGATAGATACATAGGTAATGTTACGCACAGATGACAGAACAGCTGTAGCCAAAACCAATACATTGCTCGCACACTAGTATCGACATATCACTGGAAGCAGCACCATCTGGATCACTAAAGCAGGGCATTTGAAAGGCAAATGCTTAGTTGGATGTACTCTTTCCCTCATGCAATCATGCTCGCAGAAACTATATGTACTTCACAAAGACACTCAATAATGCAGATCTCAACAGCTTGACACACTACGAAAGGCGTGGCTGAAAGCTCAGAAGCATTTTCGGTGGACGATAGCAGGGCCAGATTCATCATACTCTTCCTTGGATATCCACATCTGCAACAGGAAAATGATTGGAGTAAGAAGCCTATACTGTGAGAAACAATACTTCAAAATTGAACGGAAATTAGTTCGTATTCATAACTATGGCAACAATCAAAATCACTGGAACATTGCCATTCACAATTTACTGATTTAGATGTGTTCACATGCACTTGTCAATTTGGTTGATTGTTGGTTTCACTTAAAAAAGGAAGATGGTCAAAAGGCACCTAAGAAACCATCTCCATGATAAGATCATAAATGCTATGACAGCAAGGAAAGGGCCATGTTAGTAAGTACCTGCTGGAATGTGCTGAGCGAGGCAAGGATTGAACCACCAATCCAAACACTGTATTTTCTCTCTGGAGGCGCCACTACCTTGATTTTCATACTGCTCGGTGCAAGGGCAGTAATCTCCTTGCTCATCCTGTCAGCAATGCCAGGGAACATGGTTGTTCCTCCACTGAGAACGATGTTGCCATACAGATCCTTCCTGATATCAACATCACATTTCATGATAGAGTTGTAGGTGGTCTCATGGATGCCAGGAGCTTCCATCCCAATCAGCGACGGCTGGAAAAGCACTTCTGGGCATCTGAACCTTTCCGCGCCAATTGTGATGACCTGCCCATCAGGCAACTCGTAGCTCTTCTCGACAGAGGAGCTGCTCTTAGCAGTCTCGAGCTCCTGCTCGTAATCAAGGGCAACAAAGGCCAGCTTCTCCTTTATATCTCTTACAATTTCCCGTTCTGCTGTTGTAGTGAAGGAATAACCCCTTTCTGTGAGGATCTTCATTAGGCAGTCAGTCAGATCACGACCAGCAAGATCCAACCTAAGAATAGCATGAGGAAGCGCGTATCCCTCATAGATTGGCACAGTGTGGGTCACACCATCACCAGAATCAAGCACAATACCTGCACAAGAGTACAAGACATAGGTAGTAGAAAAAAGGGGTCAGATCGCCAATGACGAGAATCAAAGATGAAGTCCTAGAAAAACTCATCAGTTAATAGGTGAAAATGAACACGTGCCTGTTGTGCGACCACTGGCATATAGGGAAAGAACAGCTTGGATAGCAACATACATTGCTGGTGCATTGAATGTCTCAAACATAATTTGGGTCATCTTCTCTCTGTTTGCCTTTGGGTTTAGTGGTGCTTCTGTCAGCAGAACTGGATGCTCTTCAGGAGCAACACGCAGTTCATTGTAGAAGGTGTGGTGCCAGATTTTCTCCATATCATCCCAGTTGTTCACAATACCATGCTCAATGGGGTACTTCAAGGTCAAGATACCTCTTTTTGACTGTGCCTCATCACCAACATAGGCATCCTTTTGGCCCATTCCAACCATCACACCCGTGTGGCGAGGGCGGCCAACTATACTAGGGAACACTGCTCTGGGCGCATCATCGCCAGCAAAGCCAGCCTGCAGAGAGGAGAAACATAGGCTGCTTATTCTGCAACAACTCCTTTTACAGGTTTCAGAGATTAATGAATGAACAGATAGAATGAGCATCGAACCTTGACCATTCCAGTGCCATTGTCACACACAAGTGGCTGGATATCCTCACCGTCAGCCATTGATCAGCACAGACAATCTGAATTCAGAGACCATCTCAAATATTCACTTGTGAAAGCACAAAATTTTGGACCTAGTTCATGCTAGATGGCTTGGAAAATTAAGTTAAGATTGATAAGGGAAAGACCATATAATTTTCAGGTACATGATGACAATTAAGAGCAATTTGTGATAGCCAAGTAAAAGGAATGCAAGGTTGTATTTAGCAGGCCTTAGGTCAAGTTGCAGCAAGATTATTACCATTAATGAATCTTTGAACAAGGACCAGCTGGTAAATAGGACTAACGACTTGGAAAAACATATCACACTGCGATCAATCATAAAGTGGATTCATTAAGCTGGCATAAGCTGTCCTGTCAGGCAGAGACATGGTCACTTGCTCACCCATGTGCTACTGAGCCTAACAGAAATGAATAAAACTACAGCTGTACTGGATCAGAATTATTGCTGTTGCTGCACATCCAGCCTATAGCTGGATAATTCATTTAGCCGTAGACGATGGGAGTCTAAAGTCAGTGTGCCAGCAAGAAGTCAGTAGTGGCGCCCATCATTCCGATTCCAGCTAGCAAAAAGTTATCAACTGGATTGTTTATGCCAAAATGAAAGGGGGAAAAACAATAGCAAGGCTGTTTGACAGATTGAGCTGTTTAGACCAAGATAACCTGACACAGATTCAGGTCAGGGTTAGCAGTATTTGACATGAAGATACATATTTTTATTAGTTAGGATTAGGAAAAGCTAAGTAAGGTTTGCCCAATAAAAGCTCAGTAAAAACCCAGTTAGGCCGCCAAGAAGATCACAAGTATGAAGCACTGGGTGGGATCTAAACCAACCCGGCCTCAAGATTTACAGAAACTATTGTAGGCTAACGGCCATTCACACGATTAGCAAAAACATCCAACTGAAAACATTTAAGTCAATTCATTTCCCACGAGTATCCTCCAAGTAACCGACTTGGCACACCAAAACCAGCACCATGATATGAGATCTAGGAGCATGCACCTCCACCGCATATCAAATCCATTTTTGTTCCCGAGGATCCGGGTATGACACATGAAATTGTACTACTTTTTTCCCCTCTTAATCGAAGGGGGCGGAAAACACTAGCTAACACGTACTGCTTATTACAGGATCCGATCAAGCAAGCAAGATCACTGCTGCATATTCGGACATACTGCATAAACTCTTCAAGAATTGCAGTTACGCTGGCTCTAATAACGAAGACCGATCCAGATACAGATGCAATCGCACGCTAGGACTGAGAAGAAACCGCCTCTAATCTAATCTAAGACTAAGAGAGCAAAGGCACCTCTCAGGGCATGGTAGGATCGCTTACCAACAGAAGGATGGAACCGAACCAGACAACCAGTCGATGCACAAATCGACAGCACTTAGAGAGGAGCAGCAACTGTGGACGGCAGGAGCGAGCAGAGGTGCGGTCGGTCGGTGATGGATCCCGACGGGGAGAGCCGGAGAGGAGACAAGGAGGGCGCTGCGGTGAGGTGTGCGGTGTGCCTGCTCTCCTCTGCTCTAGAAGGGGAGAACGCCAGAACGGCGTCCATTTCATTTATAGGCGCGGCGACAGTTAGCAGAAAAGGCACGGGGGCAAAGCCAAAATTCAGGCGAAAACCATCCAATTTGACCGCCGTTTTTGGATTCTATAACTGCTTCCAAACAAATTGAGGCCGAATTTCCTACTCATGTGGCCGTGTGGGCAAGATATAGGTTGCTGCCTGCTGTAGATTTGTGAAGCAAACACCTCACAAGGCCTTTTTTGCATTATTACATGTTCGCATCACGGACTTTGTTAACAGGTCGATCACCACGATTTTAGCCCTGTGTACGGGGGGGCGGGGTGCTCGTCCACCTCACACACTTCCTCTCCCTCTTTCACTTCTTTTTTCTCTAGGAGCTCCATGGGTTTTACGCTAGTAGAAGGGGCTCTATGAGTTTTTCTAGCGCGGGGATTCACTCATGAATCCAGTTATGTTGATTTCGAGTTTTCTTTTTGCTAGTACTATTGTACATTTGGTTTACTGTCCTACCATCAAATACAATTAGTTAGTGTTTAATTGTCCGTAGAACTACCTATTGCCAAACACTATAGCACCTAAACTGGTGCATGAAACTTTTTAACAAAATTATAGATAGAGAATACAATAATTTATGTCCAAGTAGTTTGAGCTCGAACAAAAACTTGTACAAGGAGAAATGTCAAAAGAAAATTGTATCTTTTATTTCTTTTTTATAATAAGAAACCAACAATTGAATAGTTGCGGTAGCGTGTGTCCGATCCACAACAAACAACTATCCATATAGGTATACTTTGTTCTTCTTTCTTGCACAAGTTTCTTTTTATTCAAATTTAAATTTTGCATGCACACATAGATAGTTGCACCCTTGGCGGCTCTATCCATCCTCTTTGTGCGCAACAATTTTTCATAAAACCAATTTAGATGATACTCCTCTATTCTAAATTATAAGACGTTTTTACTTTTAGATATATTGTTTTTATTATACATCTAGATACGGTGCATAGCAAAAGTCATAAATCTAGGAAAAGCTAAAACGTCTTTATAATTTGGAACAGACGAAGTACCATATTTGATAATACGGCAACAGTAAACACATCTCAATCTGCAACAAAAGCAAGCTTTTGCGTGCTCTTCAAATAAGTACTTCGCACGAAGAAATAACCACCTCGACTATCTATCGGCAATGACTGGTGATGATCATTAAATTTCTTCGTGCTAAGTATTTTAAGAGCACGCAACAACTTAACCATATAGTAGATAACATCACTGACACGAAGAAGTCAAAAGTTTCATAAAACATTTTTAGCATGCCAGAGGAAGAGCTGCGGTGACCAGCGAGCTTAGGCAAACGATGTTCCATCACTCGCTATTTTTATTAGGAAATATAAACGCCTCGATCGACCAGATCGATGTTCAGAACTAGAAGGATTTCATGGAGGCGAGCCGAAACGCGAGGTCCACTTCGTACGGGATGCCCGTCTCTCTTGTCAAACTCCTCCGAGACGTTGCCCCCGTCTGCATGTCGAGCACAAAGCGGGAACCACCAAAATCAAAATGTAAGAACACCGCGCCGCTCCTCTGATCGCCGAGGAAGCTCTCGAGCTCGACCCGAGGATCCATCCATGCCTTCAGCCCCAGCAGCGGCCCCCACTCCTCCATCATGTCGATCTCCACAGAACCCAAACGGACACCGTGCACTGGCGCGTGGCGACGAAGCTCAGCTTCCCGTCCGGCGACGACGCCAGCTGGGACGACGACGATCTAGACCCTCTCGGCGTGCTGGCACGCTGGCGGTTTTTGGGGATGTCGACTGCTCCCACGGCAGCCGCGTCCACGTCGTAGGTCAGGATGTACTCGCTGACGTCGTCCTCGCTGAGCAAGCAGGCGCCGCGGGCGTGCATGAGCCAGTGGACGACGACGACGAGGATTGACACGTAGAAACAAAAAAGTTCAATGAAACATCTTTATGTCACCGACGCACACAAGATGGCTGATGCTGGCGACAAGTCGACAGGCTCTCAACCTGAAAAAGAGGCAGGAGCGTCGGCTGAACCAACTGAAGACCCGGCAGGCTCTGAACCTGAAAAAGAGGCGGGAGCGTCGGCGTCGACTGAGTCAGCAGGAGGAGACTTGGCGGGCTCTGAACCTGGAAAAGAGGCAAGAACGCCAAGAAGCCCAAGGCGGAGAAGTCAGGCCACAAAGGCCAATCCAAAGGTAGTTGAGCCTGATTGGATATAAGCCCATGTAACAGGTTGAGGAGGCCTAAGCTTCTGAGCGGGCTCCTTTGTAATAGCGAGAGAGAGAAGGAGAACTCGAACTGGAATAAGATTGAAACTGAGCCTGAGGGCGTCGGCAGCGAGTGCGGCGATCGCCGGCGACTCGAGAACCTGTAATTCCGTTTCCAACCCAGTTATCTAGTAGATTCCAGTAAGAATTTGGTATCAGAACCCCTGATTCTGGCGCCATCCATCCACCACCACCACCTCACCCCGAGCGGACCTCAATGACGTCGCCGGAGGAGCAATTTGGGCAGATTCTCGCCCTGTTGAGCGAGAACTCCAAGGGGATCATCGATTTGAAGCTGTCGATGTCCGAGATGAAGGGCGCCAAGGCGGATCTCGAAGCCTGGAAGCCGAAGGTCGACCACCGCGTCTCTGATCTGGAGGTTGTCGTGAACCACCTCGGTGAGCGCATCGAGAAGCTCTACAACCACACCGTCCACTCCGCCAAGTCGCTGATGCTCGGAGATGGAGAAGTGGAGCACTCCGATTCGGATCCATCCAAGTCCGGCGGAAGTGTGGTGTCGGATTCCGCTCAACTGGGACCGACCCCGTCTGGAGCGACATCAGAGCCAAGTGGCCACCACGAAGAACCTCATCACCGGAGTGCTGGGTTTGGGATGGTTTACACCACCCTTACTCCAACTCCGGTCACAGGTGCGAATCAGAACAAAACTCATAGCTCTCCTCCTTTGGGTTCTGATGATCCTACATCTCGTGATCGGCATATGATATCCCTACTCAATTCTGCAATGCCTAATGTTGCTTTTCCCCAATTTGATGGATCAAACCCTAAGCTCTAGATCAAAATTGTGAAAACTACTTTGAGGTTTACTTGGTAGAATCCAACTCAGGTCCAGATATTGCCACCATGAACCTCAATAGTTCAGCTTCTCTTTCAGTTGAGACAGGTCCAACTCATTCATTTATTCCATGTCGTGGGCTGATTTTTCTGCTACCATTTGTGCTCGATTTGATAGGGATGAGCATAACCATTTGCTTAGGCCATTCTTCCATATCCGCCAGCTTTCTAATGTTATAGAGTACATTGAGCACTTTTGTGACCTCACCCACCAAATCCTAGCTCATGATCCGAGCCTTCCACCATCTGTTATCACCAATAGATTCATAAATGGTCTTAAGAAAGAAATCAAAGCTATTATTATGGTTCATAGGCCACAAGATCTAGATTCTGCTAGTTCTTTGGCTTTAAGGCAGAGGAAGCGATGATGGACAATATACCCATCAGAAGACATGATTCAAGCTCATCTGGCAGAAAATATTATCAAGAGCCTACCAGAGTACATGGGTTTACAGTAGGACATTCTCCTAAGTTTTCTCCAAGCCCAGGTGAAGATAGAAGAAATGTGGAAGGGAACAAGCAAAAGTTGATGATAAGCTTGTAGCTCTAAAGTCTTTCGTAGAAAATCTAAGGGTTGTATTTAAAATATGGGGAAAAATGGGGCCAGGGCATAAATGTCCACAAACTATATCCCTGTATGCTATAGAAGAGGTATGGAGCTTTCTGTCTGAAGAACAGTTTGAGCAACTTTCCACTGAAGAAGAAGAGATTGAGTTTGCTGAAAAAGCTCTTGCCATCTCTATTCAAGCAATGAAGGGAACTGAAGGTAGCAAGTCATTCAGGCTGAGAGGATTCTGGGCTCACCAAGAAGTCTATATGTTAGTGGACTCTGGAAGTACAAATTGCTTCATCAGTGAACACTTAGCTTTTGCAGCATTTGGGAAGATGCCTTTACAATGCACCTATTACAAATTCGAAGTTGCAAATGGGGGATATGCTTCCATGCACTCATGAATTACGATCAATTGTGGTGTATCCAGGAGTTACTTTCAAAACTTCTTTCAAGATACTTCCTCTCAACTGCTATAATATGATCCTAGGGATGGATTGGTTGGTTGGGAACAATCCTATGGAAATTTATTGGGCGAGAAAAGTGGTTTTAGTTCAATAATAATGGAAGGACAATGAAGATATTTAGGTGCAAATGTAAGCTGTTATGGGTCTCCTGTTGCTTTGCATCGCTTATCCTCGTCATGGAGAAACATGATTCAATATTGTATTGTGTTTAGTTTAATGCCGCAAATGAAGTTGTTGATTCTTCCAAGACCGAGGACCAATATCTAAAGGAGATTAACTCATTGATCCAACAATATCGATCCATCTTCCAACCAATACCGGACTGCTTCTCCTCAAGGTCTCCGGAGACCATACCATACCATCGCTCCAAGGTGCTCAACCGTTTTAAACCCGACCTTACTAGTACAACCCATTTTCGAAAAGACGAGATAGAAAGATGATTCAAGATATGCTTGATAAGCGTCTTATTTAAGAAAGCTCGAGCCCTTATTCATCACCTGCTCTCCTAGTGAAGAAGAAGACAGGGGACTGGCGATTATGCGTTGATTATCGACGACTGAATGCTCTTACAGTAAAAAACAAGTACCCTCTGCCCATAATAGATGAGTTGTTGGACAAGCTACATGGAGCACAGTGGTTCTCATCTCTAGACCTTTGTTCAGGCTTTCATGAAATACTGATGGCTAAAGGGCATGAGCCAAAACCGCATTCCAAACTCACAACGCCATTACGAATATAGAGTGATGCAGATGGTGTTATCGGGGTCCAACAATATTTCAGGGAATTATGAACACTGTGCTGGCTCCATTTCTAAGAATCTTTGTCGTGGTATTTATTGATGATGTGTTGATATACCGCAAGACTTGGGAAGATCACATTCTGCATATTAAAGATGTGTTCAAGGTTTTACAAGAGAATGGGTTTTATGTCAAACTCCCTAAACGCACTTTTGCTAGACAAGAGCTTAGCTATTTGGGCCATGTCATAAGCTCACTGGTGTCTCTCTACAGATCCCAAGAAGATACATATTATAACAGATTGCCGTGTACCTCCAAATGTGAAGGAGCTACGCAACTTTTTGGGGATGGTCGGGTATTATAGGAAATTTGTCAAGAGTTTTGGGCTCATAAGTAAGCCTCTGACAAAACCCGCTAAAAAGGGGAATTGTTCATCTAGACAAGAGAGACTGAAGAATCCTTCCAAGCATCGTGAAACAAGCACTTATTTCTTCTCCAAGGTCTTTGCCTCTACCGCATTTCTCAAAGCCATTTACCTTGGAAACTGATGCATTTGAAAAGGGATAGAAAGTTGTTCTATAGCAAGAAGGGCACCCAATAGCATTTGTTAACAGGCATTAGGTCCAAGAGCTCAAGGTCTTTCAACATATTAGAAGGAATGCTTTGCTATACTCTTGACAATAGATCATTGAAGATCCTATTTGCAAAGACTCGTAATTCACTATAAGGATAGATCGGAAGAGCTTGGTTCATCTTGATGACCAAAGACTGTTAACCCCAATTCAAAGACAAGGCTCGACTAAGTTGCTTGGCCTCAATTACAAAATTGTCTATAAACAAGGTGCAGAAAATAGAGTTGCTGACATTGTTGAGTTTCAAGCTATTTCACCCCTTACTTTCCCCCTGGCTACAATGAGCTTGCAAACAAAGCATATTTGGCAGATCCTGTTTCATCCAAATTATCGCAAGAGCTCTCAATTAACCCCACTTCGTGCCAAGATACTTTGTCTTAGGGAATTATATACAAATCAAGAGTTTGGCCGGAAATGCAACGAGATATCCAAAGAACAAGTATTGTTTACTCTCCATGCTAGTGCAAATCGGTGGACATTCAGGCTATGAGGCTACATATCATAGAGTAAAGAAGTTATTTGCTTGGCCACAACAGAAACAAGTTGTCAAAGATTATGTGGCTCAATGTACCACCCGCCAACAAGCCAAAACAGAGAGAGTGGCTTACCCTAGACTTCTTGCTCCTCTACTAATTCAGGAAGGTTCTTGGAAAACTATCACCATGGATTTCATAGAAGGCCTCCCGCTCCTCAATCCTATAATTGTATCCTTGTTGTGGTGGGCAAATTTTCCACGTATGCCCACTTCCTCCCTCTTTCCCACCCATTTTCAGCCTTACAAGTTGCTGTGCTATTTATGAACAACATCTTTAAGCTTCATGGCCTTCCACAAGCTATAGTTTCAGACAGGGACAAGATTTTCACTAGTCACCTTTGGAGAGAGTTGTTCAAACTACTGGGAACCAATTTACACATGAGCAACGCCTATCACCCTTAGAGTGATGGCTAGACCGACCGAAAGATCAATCGGTGTTTGGAGACTTATCCGAGGTGTTTGTGCATGCATGTCCTACAAAATGGTCCTCTTGACCTGTCACTAGCTGAATATTGGTACAATACCTCTTACCACACTTCAACTGGGTAACACTCCTTTCTTTGTACTCTATGGCCATGAACCCAAAGACTGGGAATTGAAGCTCCCACTTCAACTCAATATTCTCGACACTGAATACATGGCTTCAAGAGAGGGGCTTAATGCAGCTAGCTTGATTCATCAACATCTCTTGAGGGCTCAGCGCAAGATGAAGATACAAGTCGACAAAAGCTGCTCATTTCAGTAGCTTCCAGATTGGTGATGCTGTTTATGTGAAGATCCAGCCTTATGTGCAAACCTCATTGGCTAACAGATCCCGGCTATTCAGTTTTTCGGCCCATTTATCATCAATTGAAAAAGATTGAGAAGTAGCTACAAACTTCAACTCCCTGGATGACTGTAGTATTCATCCGGTTTTCCACGCTCTCAATTGAAGAAGGCGGTGGTTCACGGATCACCGGTAAGCACCAAATTACTCCTACCCCTTCCATTCCGCTTTTAGGTGCGGCTGGCAATTTTGGATCGCAGGTTTTCACAAGACCATCACAAGACTGTACCGCAAGTTCTTGTTTGGTGGTCTCATCTACCGGATGAGTCAGCTACTTGGGAAGAGGCGAAGACTCTCACGCCAAGATTTTCCAAGGGCACCGCAGGGACAAGCCGTGTCTCGTGGAGGGGGGCATGTCACCGACGCACACAAGATGGCTGATGATAGCTTACAAGTCAGACTCTCAACCCAAAAAAGAGGTAGGGCGTCGGGTGAACCAATGAAGACCTAGAAGGCTCAAGAACACGAAAAAAAAAGAGGCAGAGGCGTCGGCGTCGATCGAGTCGGCTGGAAGAGACTTCATGGCTCTGAACCTAGAAAAGAGGCAGAGCGCCAAGAAGCCCAAAGCGGGGAAGTTGGGCGAAAAGGCCAATCAAAAGGTAATTGGACCTGATTGGATATAAGCCCATGTAACGGGTTGAGGAGGCCCAAGCTTCTGAGCTAGCTCCTTTGTAACGAGAGAGAGAGAAGGAGAACTCGAACTGGAATGAGATTGAAACTGAGCCTAAGGGCATCGGCGGCGAAGAGTCATGGCGATCGCCGGTGACTCGAGAACCTGTAATTCCATTTCAACCCAGTTATCTAGTAGATTCCGGTAACAATTTAGCACGCCAGAGGAGCAGCGACCTGAAGTGAGCAGCAAGCGTAGGCAAACGATGTTCGTTCCATCTTCCCGAGCTTGAGAACGACGAAGCAGCTAGCAGCTAGAAGGATTTCATGGAGGTTAGCCGAGATGCGAGGTCCACCTCGTACGAGATGCCCGTCTCCCCCAAAGCACGTCGAACATGTTGCCCCTGTCTCCATGTCGAGCACAAAGCGAACACCACCAGTCTCAATGTCAAGCACAAAGCGGACACCACCAAACCGCAACAACACCACGCCGCCGCCGCTCCTCCGATTGCCAAAGAAGCTCTCCAGCTCGACCTGACGATCCATCCATATCCATGGCTTGCAACATTGGTCCCCCGCGCTCCGCCCTCATGTCTGTCTGCACGTGCCGCGCGCCCAGGAGCCTCGTCCTGACAGAACCCAGACGAACACCACGTAGTGGTCCGCGACGACGAAGCTCAGCTTCCCGTCCGGCGACCACGCGATTCCCGGACGGCAACGCAGGCTCTCTCTGCGGGTCAGGGTGCCGGCGGTCCTTGGGGACGTCGACTGAACCCACGGTGGCCGCGTTCACGTCGTAGGTCAGGATGTGCTCGCCAACGACACCCACTTGGAGGAGGGGGAGCTGCTGATGCCACAGTGCACTGGAGCCAGCGCATCGACGCCGCCACCGACGACCACCAGGCGTCGTTGTGGGTGTCCTGTTCGTGCACCACCAAGGGCATGGGTGGAGGTCGCTGGTCTTGACGGGCCCTAACCCCAGCCACAGCCCCACATGGTGCCGCCGGCGTCCGAGTCCGACGAGGACACGGTCTGCACCCTGACGCGCGCTGACGATGGGCAGTCTGGGGTTCTGGCCATGTCCGCGGCGACCAGCGCCGAAAGAGCAGCTGATGCCGGCGGCGGCGATGAGCAGGGTAATTGTCGACTGGCGGACGCCGTTGAGTAGCCTGCGGTCGATG